>JBBNEX010000282.1:0-37708 GCA_038021265.1 Cyprinella venusta
GACCAGCGCGCAAAAATGGAGGCTCTAGACCATTCCAGAGCCGAGATATCGGATGTCAAAGTTTTGACCTGAAAAAAAACATAAGGGGTAACACTGTCATTTTTGGCCGAAATTTTGACCCCCTCCGATCTTCTTGAAACTCTGGATTCTGACAGAGGGCCACGAGACTTCGACCAGCGCGCAAAAATGGAGGCTCTAGACCCTTCCAGAGCCGAGATATCAGATGTCAAAATTTTGACCCGAAAAAAAAACATAAGGGGTAACACTGTCGTTTTTGGCCGAAATTTTGACCCCCTCTGATCTTCTTGAAACTCTGGATTCTGACAGAGGGCCACGAGACTTCGACCAGCGCGCAAAAATGGAGGCTCTAGACCCTTCCAGAGCCGAGATATCGGATGTCAAAGTTTTGACCTGAAAAAAAAACATAAGGGGTAACACTGTCGTTTTTGGCCGAAATTTTGACCCCCTCCGATCTTCTTGAAACTCTGGATTCTGACAGAGGGCCACGAGACTTCGACCAGCGCGCAAAAATGGAGGCTCTAGACCCTTCCAGAGCCGAGATATCGGATGTCAAAGTTTTGACCTGAAAAAAAAAACATAAGGGGTAACACTGTCGTTTTTGGCCGAAATTTTGACCCCCTCCGATCTTCTTGAAACTCTGGATTCTAACAGAGGGCCACGAGACTTCGACCAGCGCGCAAAAATGGAGGCTCTAGACCCTTCCAGAGCCGAGATATCGGATGTCAAAGTTTTGACCTGAAAAAAAAAACATAAGGGGTAACACTGTCGTTTTTGGCCGAAATTTTGACCCCCTCCGATCTTCTTGAAACTCTGGATTCTGACAGAGGGCCACGAGACTTCGACCAGCGCGCAAAAATGGAGGCTCTAGACCCTTCCAGAGCCGAGATATCGGATGTCAAAGTTTTGACCTGAAAAAAAACATAAGGGGTAACACTGTCGTTTTTGGCCGAAATTTTGACCCCCTCCGATCTTCTTGAAACTCTGGATTCTGACAGAGGGCCACGAGACTTCGACCAGCGCGCAAAAATGGAGGCTCTAGACCCTTCCAGAGCCGAGATATCGGATGTCAAAGTTTTGACCTGAAAAAAAAACATAAGGGGTAACACTGTCGTTTTTGGCCGAAATTTTGACCCGCTCCGATCTTCTTGAAACTCTGGATTCTGACAGAGGGCCACGAGACTTCGACCAGCGCGCAAAAATGGAGGCTCTAGACCCTTCCAGAGCCGAGATATCGGATGTCAAAGTTTTGACCTGAAAAAAAAAACATAAGGGGTAACACTGTCGTTTTTGGCCGAAATTTTGACCCGCTCCGATCTTCTTGAAACTCTGGATTCTGACAGAGGGCCACGAGACTTCGACCAGCGCGCAAAAATGGAGGCTCTAGACCCTTCCAGAGCCGAGATATCGGATGTCAAAGTTTTGACCTGGAGGCTCTAGACCCTTCCAGAGCCGAGATATCGGATGTCAAAGTTTTGACCTGATAAAAAACATAAGGGGTAACACTGTCGTTTTTGGCCAAAATTTTGACCCCCTCCGATCTTCTTGAAACTCTGGATTCTGACAGAGGGCCACGAGACTTCGACCAGCGCGCAAAAATGGAGGCTCTAGACCCTTCCAGAGCCGAGATATCGGATGTCAAAGTTTTGACCCGAAAAAAAAACATAAGGGGTAACACTGTCATTTTTGGCCGAAATTTTGACCCCCTCTGATCTTCTTGAAACTCTGGATTCTGACAGAGGGCCACGAGACTTCGACCAGCGCGCAAAAATGGAGGCTCTAGACCCTTCCAGAGCCGAGATATCGGATGTCAAAGTTTTGACCTGAAAAAAAAACATAAGGGGTAACACTGTCGTTTTTGGCCGAAATTTTGACCCCCTCTGATCTTCTTGAAACTCTGGATTCTGACAGAGGGCCACGAGACTTCGACCAGCGCGCAAAAATGGAGGCTCTAGACCCTTCCAGAGCCGAGATATCGGATGTCAAAGTTTTGACCTGAAAAAAAAACATAAGGGGTAACACTGTCGTTTTTGGCCGAAATTTTGACCCCCTCCGATCTTCTTGAAACTCTGGATTCTGACAGAGGGCCACGAGACTTCGACCAGCGCGCAAAAATGGAGGCTCTAGACCCTTCCAGAGCCGAGATATCGGATGTCAAAGTTTTGACCTGAAAAAAAAAACATAAGGGGTAACACTGTCGTTTTTGGCCGAAATTTTGACCCCCTCCGATCTTCTTGAAACTCTGGATTCTAACAGAGGGCCACGAGACTTCGACCAGCGCGCAAAAATGGAGGCTCTAGACCCTTCCAGAGCCGAGATATCGGATGTCAAAGTTTTGACGTGAAAAAAAAACATAAGGGGTAACACTGTCGTTTTTGGCCGAAATTTTGACCCCCTCCGATCTTCTTGAAACTCTGGATTCTGACAGAGGGCCACGAGACTTCGACCAGCGCGCAAAAATGGAGGCTCTAGACCCTTCCAGAGCCGAGATATCGGATGTCAAAGTTTTGACCTGAAAAAAAAACATAAGGGGTAACACTGTCGTTTTTGGCCGAAATTTTGACCCCCTCCGATCTTCTTGAAACTCTGGATTCTGACAGAGGGCCACGAGACTTCGACCAGCGCGCAAAAATGGAGGCTCTAGACCCTTCCAGAGCCGAGATATCGGATGTCAAAGTTTTGACCTGAAAAAAAAAACATAAGGGGTAACACTGTCATTTTTGGCCGAAATTTTGACCCCCTCCGATCTTCTTGAAACTCTGGATTCTGACAGAGGGCCACGAGACTTCGACCAGCGCGCAAAAATGGAGGCTCTAGACCCTTCCAGAGCCGAGATATCGGATGTCAAAATTTTGACCCGAAAAAAAAAACATAAGGGGTAACACTGTCGTTTTTGGCCGAAATTTTGACCCCCTCTGATCTTCTTGAAACTCTGGATTCTGACAGAGGGCCACGAGACATCGACCAGCGCGCAAAAATGGAGGCTCTAGACCCTTCCAGAGCCGAGATATCGGATGTCAAAGTTTTGACCTGAAAAAAAAACATAAGGGGTAACACTGTCGTTTTTGGCCGAAATTTTGACCCCCTCCGATCTTCTTGAAACTCTGGATTCTGACAGAGGGCCACGAGACTTCGACCAGCGCGCAAAAATGGAGGCTCTAGACCCTTCCAGAGCCGAGATATCGGATGTCAAAGTTTTGACCTGAAAAAAAAACATAAGGGGTAACACTGTCGTTTTTGGCCGAAATTTTGACCCCCTCCAATCTTCTTGAAACTCTGGATTCTGACAGAGGGCCACGAGACTTCAACCAGCGCGCAGAAATGGAGGCTCTAGACCCTTCCAGAGCCGAGATATCGGATGTCAAAGTTTTGACCTGAAAAAAAAAACATAAGGGGTAACACTGTCGTTTTTGGCCGAAATTTTGACCCCCTCCGATCTTCTCGAAACTCTGGATTCTGACAGAGGGCCACGAGACTTCGACCAGCGCGCAAAAATGGAGGCTCTAGACCCTTCCAGAGCCGAGATATCGGATGTCAAAGTTTTGACCTGAAAAAAAAACATAAGGGGTAACACTGTCGTTTTTGGCCGAAATTTTGACCCCCTCCGATCTTCTTGAAACTCTGGATTCTGACAGAGGGCCACGAGACTTCGACCAGCGCGCAAAAATGGAGGCTCTAGACCCTTCCAGAGCCGAGATATCGGATGTCAAAGTTTTGACCTGAAAAAAAAACATAAGGGGTAACACTGTTGTTTTTGGCCGAAATTTTGACCCCCTCCGATCTTCTTGAAACTCTGGATTCTGACAGAGGGCCACGAGACTTCGACCAGCGCGCAAAAATGGAGGCTCTAGACCCTTCCAGAGCCGAGATATCGGATGTCAAAGTTTTGACCTGAAAAAAAAAACATAAGGGGTATCACTGTCGTTTTTGGCCGAAATTTTGACCCCCTCCGATCTTCTTGAAACTCTGGATTCTGACAGAGGGCCACGAGACTTCGACCAGCGCGCAAAAATGGAGGCTCTAGACCCTTCCAGAGCCGAGATATCGGATGTCAAAGTTTTGACCTGGAGGCTCTAGACCCTTCCAGAGCCGAGATATCGGATGTCAAAGTTTTGACCTGATAAAAAACATACGGGGTAACACTGTCGTTTTTGGCCGAAATTTTGACCCCCTCCGATCTTCTTGAAACTCTGGATTCTGACAGAGGGCCACGAGACTTCGACCAGCGCGCAAAAATGGAGGCTCTAGACCCTTCCAGAGCCGAGATATAGGATGTCAAAGTTTTGACCTGAAAAAAAAAAACATAAGGGGTAACACTGTCGTTTTTGGCCGAAATTTTGACCCCCTCCGATCTTCTTGAAACTCTGGATTCTGACAGAGGGCCACGAGACTTCGACCAGCGCGCAAAAATGGAGGCTCTAGACCCTTCCAGAGCCGAGATATCGGATGTCAAAGTTTTGACCTGAAAAAAAAAACATAAGGGGTAACACTGTCGTTTTTGGCCGAAATTTTGACCCCCTCCGATCTTCTTGAAACTCTGGATTCTGACAGAGGGCCACGAGACTTCGACCAGCGCGCAAAAATGGAGGCTCTAGACCCTTCCAGAGCCGAGATATCGGATGTCAAAGTTTTGACCTGAAAAAAAAAAACATAAGGGGTAACACTGTCATTTTTGGCCGAAATTTTGACCCCCTCCGATCTTCTTGAAACTCTGGATTCTGACAGAGGGCCACGAGACTTCGACCAGCGCGCAAAAATGGAGGCTCTAGACCCTTCCAGAGCCGAGATATCGGATGTCAAAGTTTTGACCTGAAAAAAAAACATAAGGGGTAACACTGTCGTTTTTGGCCGAAATTTTGACCCCCTCCGATCTTCTTGAAACTCTGGATTCTGACAGAGGGCCACGAGACTTCGACCAGCGCGCAAAAATGGAGGCTCTAGACCCTTCCAGAGCCGAGATATCGGATGTCAAAGTTTTGACCTGAAAAAAAAAACATAAGGGGTAACACTGTCGTTTTTGGCCGAAATTTTGACCCCCTCCGATCTTCTTGAAACTCTGGATTCTGACAGAGGGCCACGAGACTTCGACCAGCGCGCAAAAATGGAGGCTCTAGACCCTTCCAGAGCCGAGATATCGGATGTCAAAGTTTTGACCTGAAAAAAAAACATAAGGGGTAACACTGTCGTTTTTGGCCGAAATTTTGACCCCCTCCGATCTTCTTGAAACTCTGGATTCTGACAGAGGGCCACGAGACTTCGACCAGCGCGCAAAAATGGAGGTTCTAGACCCTTCCAGAGCCGAGATATAGGATGTCAAAGTTTTGACCTGAAAAAAAAACATAAGGGGTAACACTGTCGTTTTTGGCCGAAATTTTGACCCCCTCCGATCTTCTTGAAACTCTGGATTCTGACAGAGGGCCACGAGACTTCGACCAGCGCGCAAAAATGGAGGCTCTAGACCCTTCCAGAGCCGAGATATCGGATGTCAAAGTTTTGACCTGAAAAAAAAACATAAGTGGTAACACTGTCGTTTTTGGCCGAAATTTTGACCCCCTCCGATCTTCTTGAAACTCTGGATTCTGACAGAGGGCCACGAGACTTCAACCAGCGCGCAGAAATGGAGGCTCTAGACCCTTCCAGAGCCGAGATATCGGATGTCAAAGTTTTGACCTGAAAAAAAAACATAAGGGGTAACACTGTCGTTTTTGGCCGAAATTTTGACCCCCTCCGATCTTCTTGAAACTCTGGATTCTGACAGAGGGCCACGAGACTTCAACCAGCGCGCAGAAATGGAGGCTCTAGACCCTTCCAGAGCCGAGATATCGGATGTCAAAGTTTTGACCTGAAAAAAAAACATAAGGGGTAACACTGTCGTTTTTGGCCGAAATTTTGACCCCCTCCGATCTTGTTGAAACTCTGGATTCTGACAGAGGGCCACGAGACTTCGACCAGCGCGCAAAAATGGAGGCTCTAGACCCTTCCAGAGCCGAGATATCGGATGTCAAAGTTTTGACCTGAAAAAAAAACATAAGGGGTAACACTGTCGTTTTTGGCCGAAATTTTGACCCCCTCCGATCTTCTTGAAACTCTGGATTCTGACAGAGGGCCACGAGACTTCGACCAGCGCGCAAAAATGGAGGCTCTAGACCCTTCCAGAGCCGAGATATCGGATGTCAAAATTTTGACCTGAAAAAAAAACATAAGGGGTAACACTGTCATTTTTGGCCGAAATTTTGACCCCCTCCGATCTTCTTGAAACTCTGGATTCTGACAGAGGGCCACGAGACTTCGAACAGCACGCAAAAATGGAGGCTCTAGACCCTTCCAGAGCCGAGATATCGGATGTCAAAGTTTTGACCCGAAAAAAAAACATAAGGGGTAACAATGTCGTTTTTGGCCAAAATTTTGACCCCCTCCGATCTTCTTGAAACTCTGGATTCTGACAGAGGGCCACGAGACTTCGACCAGCGCGCAAAAATGGAGGCTCTAGACCCTTCCAGAGCCGAGATATCGGATGTCAAAGTTTTGACCTGAAAAAAAATAAGGGGTAACACTGTCGTTTTTGGCCGAAATTTTGACCCCCTCCGATCTTCTTGAAACTCTGGATTCTGACAGAGGGCCACGAGACTTCGACCAGCACGCAAAAATGGAAGCTCTAGACCCTTCCAGAGCCGAGATATCGGATGTCAAAGTTTTGACCTGAAAAAAAATAAGGGGTAACACTGTCGTTTTTGGCCGAAATTTTGACCCCCTCCGATCTTCTTGAAACTCTGGATTCTGACAGAGGGCCACGAGACTTCGACCAGCGCGCAAAAATGGAGGCTCTAGACCCTTCCAGAGCCGAGATATCGGATGTCAAAGTTTTGACCTGAAAAAAAACATAAGGGGTAACACTGTCGTTTTTGGCCGAAATTTTGACCCCCTCCGATCTTCTTGAAACTCTGGATTCTGACAGAGGGCCACGAGACTTCGACCAGCGCGCAAAAATGGAGGCTCGGCCAAAAACGACAGTGTTACCCCTTATGTTTTTTTTTCAGGTCAAAACTTTGACATCCAATATCTCGGCTCTGGAAGGGTCTAGAGCCTCCAGGTCAAAACTTTGACATCCGATATCTCGGCTCTGGAAGGGTCTAGAGCCTCCATTTTTGCGCGCTGGTCGAAGTCTCGTGGCCCTCTGTCAGAATCCAGAGTTTCAAGAAGATCAGAGGGGGTCAAAATTTCGGCCAAAAACGACAGTGTTACCCCTTATGTTTTTTTTCGGGTCAAAACTTTGACATCCGATATCTCGGCTCTGGAAGGGTCTAGAGCCTCCATTTTTGCGCGCTGGTCGAAGTCTCGTGGCCCTCTGTCAGAATCCAGAGTTTCAAGAAGATCGGAGGGGGTCAAAATTTCGGCCAAAAACGACAGTGTTACCCCTTATGTTTTTTTTTCAGGTCAAAACTTTGACATCCGATATCTCGGCTCTGGAAGGGTCTAGAGCCTCCATTTTTGCGCGCTGGTCGAAGTCTCGTGGCCCTCTGTCAGAATCCAGAGTTTCAAGAAGATCGGAGGGGGTCAAAATTTCGGCCAAAAACGACAGTGTTACCCCTTATGTTTTTTTTCAGGTCAAAACTTTGACATCCGATATCTCGGCTCTGGAAGGGTCTAGAGCCTCCATTTTTGCGCGCTGGTCGAAGTCTCGTGGCCCTCTGTCAGAATCCAGAGTTTCAAGAAGATCGGAGGGGGTCAAAATTTCGGCCAAAAACGACAGTGTTACCCCTTATGTTTTTTTTTCAGGTCAAAACTTTGACATCCGATATCTCGGCTCTGGAAGGGTCTAGAGCCTCCATTTTTGCGCGCTGGTCGAAGTCTCGTGGCCCTCTGTCAGAATCCAGAGTTTCAAGAAGATCAGAGGGGGTCAAAATTTCGGCCAAAAACGACCCCTTATGTTTTTTTTTCAGGTCAAAACTTTGACATCCGATATCTCGGCTCTGGAAGGGTCTAGAGCCTCCATTTTTGCGCACTGGTCGAAGTCTCGTGGCCCTCTGTCAGAATCCAGAGTTTCAAGAAGATCGGAGGGGGTCAAAATTTCGGCCAAAAACGACAGTGTTACCCCTTATGTTTTTTTTGGCTCAAAACTTTGACATCCGATATCTCGGCTCTGGAAGGGTCTAGAGCCTCCATTTTTGCGCGCTGGTCGAAGTCTCGTGGCCCTCTGTCAGAATCCAGAGTTTCAAGAAGATCGGAGGGGGTCAAAATTTCGTCCAAAAACGACAGTGTTACCCCTTATGTTTTTTTTTCAGGTCAAAACTTTGACATCCGATATCTCGGCTCTGGAAGGGTCTAGAGCCTCCATTTTTGCGCGCTGGTCGAAGTCTCGTGGCCCTCTGTCAGAATCCAGAGTTTCAAGAAGATCGGAGGGGGTCAAAATTTCGTCCAAAAACGACAGTGTTACCCCTTATGTTTTTTTTTCAGGTCAAAACTTTGACATCCGATATCTCGGCTCTGGAAGGGTCTAGATCCTCCATTTTTGCGCGCTGGTCGAAGTCTCGTGGCCCTCTGTCAGAATCCAGAGTTTCAAGAAGATCGGAGGGGGTCAAAATTTCGGCCAAAAACGACAGTGTTACCCCTTATGTTTTTTTTTCAGGTCAAAACTTTGACATCCGATATCTCGGCTCTGGAAGGGTCTAGAGCCTCCATTTTTGCGCGCTGGTCGAAGTCTCGTGGCCCTCTGTCAGAATCCAGAGTTTCAAGAAGATCGGAGGGGGTCAAAATTTCGGCCAAAAACGACAGTGTTACCCCTTATGTTTTTTTTTTCAGGTCAAAACTTTGACATCCTATATCTCGGCTCTGGAAGGGTCTAGAGCCTCCATTTTTGCGCGCTGGTCGAAGTCTCGTGGCCCTCTGTCAGAATCCAGAGTTTCAAGAAGATCGGAGGGGGTCAAAATTTCGGCCAAAAACGACAGTGTTACCCCTTATGTTTTTTTTTCGGGTCAAAACTTTGACATCCGATATCTCGGCTCTGGAAGGGTCTAGAGCCTCCATTTTTGCGCGCTGGTCGAAGTCTCGTGGCCCTCTGTCAGAATCCAGAGTTTCAAGAAGATCGGAGGGGGTCAAAATTTCGGCCAAAAACGACAGTGTTACCCCTTATGTTTTTTTTTTCAGGTCAAAACTTTGACATCCGATATCTCGGCTCTGGAAGGGTCTAGAGCCTCCATTTTTGCGCGCTGGTCGACGTCTCGTGGCCCTCTGTCAGAATCCAGAGTTTCAAGAAGATCAGAGGGGGTCAAAATTTCGGCCAAAAATGACAGTGTTACCCCTTATGTTTTTTTTTCGGGTCAAAACTTTGACATCCGATATCTCGGCTCTGGAAGGGTCTAGAGCCTCCATTTTTGCGCGCTGGTCGAAGTCTCGTGGCCCTCTGTCAGAATCCAGAGTTTCAAGAAGATCGGAGGGGGTCAAAATTTCGTCCAAAAACGACAGTGTTACCCCTTATGTTTTTTTTTCAGGTCAAAACTTTGACATCCGATATCTCGGCTCTGGAAGGGTCTAGATCCTCCATTTTTGCGCGCTGGTCGAAGTCTCGTGGCCCTCTGTCAGAATCCAGAGTTTCAAGAAGATCGGAGGGGGTCAAAATTCCGGCCAAAAACGACAGTGTTACCCCTTATGTTTTTTTTTCAGGTCAAAACTTTGACATCCGATATCTCGGCTCTGGAAGGGTCTAGGGCCTCCATTTCTGAGCGCTGGTTGAAGTCTCGTGGCCCTCTGTCAGAATCCAGAGTTTCAAGAAGATCGGAGGGGGTCAAAATTTCGGCCAAAAACGACAGTGTTACCCCTTATGTTTTTTTTTCAGGTCAAAACTTTGACATCCGATATCTCGGCTCTGGAAGGGTCTAGAGCCTCCATTTTTGCGCGCTGGTCGAAGTCTCGTGGCCCTCTGTCAGAATCCAGAGTTTCAAGAAGATCGGAGGGGGTCAAAATTTCGGCCAAAAATGACAGTGTTACCCCTTATGTTTTTTTTTTCAGGTCAAAACTTTGACATCCGATATCTCGGCTCTGGAAGGGTCTAGAGCCTCCATTTTTGCGCGCTGGTCGAAGTCTCGTGGCCCTCTGTCAGAATCCAGAGTTTCAAGAAGATCGGAGGGGGTCAAAATTTCGGCCAAAAACGACAGTGTTACCCCTTATGTTTTTTTTTCAGGTCAAAACTTTGACATCCGATATCTCGGCTCTGGAAGGGTCTAGAGCCTCCATTTTTGCGCGCTGGTCGAAGTCTCGTGGCCCTCTGTCAGAATCCAGAGTTTCAAGAAGATCGGAGGGGGTCAAAATTTCGGCCAAAAACGACAGTGTTACCCCTTATGTTTTTTTTTTTCAGGTCAAAACTTTGACATCCGATATCTCGGCTCTGGAAGGGTCTAGAGCCTCCATTTTTGCGCGCTGGTCGACGTCTCGTGGCCCTCTGTCAGAATCCAGAGTTTCAAGAAGATCAGAGGGGGTCAAAATTTCGGCCAAAAATGACAGTGTTACCCCTTATGTTTTTTTTTCGGGTCAAAACTTTGACATCCGATATCTCGGCTCTGGAAGGGTCTAGAGCCTCCATTTTTGCGCGCTGGTCGAAGTCTCGTGGCCCTCTGTCAGAATCCAGAGTTTCAAGAAGATCGGAGGGGGTCAAAATTTCGTCCAAAAACGACAGTGTTACCCCTTATGTTTTTTTTTCAGGTCAAAACTTTGACATCCGATATCTCGGCTCTGGAAGGGTCTAGATCCTCCATTTTTGCGCGCTGGTCGAAGTCTCGTGGCCCTCTGTCAGAATCCAGAGTTTCAAGAAGATCGGAGGGGGTCAAAATTTCGGCCAAAAACGACAGTGTTACCCCTTATGTTTTTTTTTCAGGTCAGAACTTTGACATTCGATATCTCGGCTCTGGAAGGGTCTAGAGCCTCCATTTCTGAGCGCTGGTTGAAGTCTCGTGGCCCTCTGTCAGAATCCAGAGTTTCAAGAAGATCGGAGGGGGTCAAAATTTCGGCCAAAAACGACAGTGTTACCCCTTATGTTTTTTTTTCAGGTCAAAACTTTGACATCCGATATCTCGGCTCTGGAAGGGTCTAGAGCCTCCATTTTTGCGCGCTGGTCGAAGTCTCGTGGCCCTCTGTCAGAATCCAGAGTTTCAAGAAGATCGGAGGGGGTCAAAATTTCGGCCAAAAACGACAGTGTTACCCCTTATGTTTTTTTTTTCAGGTCAAAACTTTGACATCCTATATCTCGGCTCTGGAAGGGTCTAGAGCCTCCATTTCTGCGCGCTGGTCGAAGTCTCGTGGCCCTCTGTCAGAATCCAGAGTTTCAAGAAGATCGGAGGGGGTCAAAATTTCGGCCAAAAACGACAGTGTTACCCCTTATGTTTTTTTTTCAGGTCAAAACTTTGACATCCGATATCTCGGCTCTGGAAGGGTCTAGAGCCTCCATTTTTGCGCGCTGGTCAAAGTCTCGTGGCCCTCTGTCAGAATCCAGAGTTTCAAGAAGATCGGAGGGGGTCAAAATTTCGGCCAAAAACGACAGTGTTACCCCTTATGTTTTTTTTTCGGGTCAAAACTTTGACATCCGATATCTCGGCTCTGGAAGGGTCTAGAGCCTCCATTTTTGCGCGCTGGTCGAAGTCTCGTGGCCCTCTGTCAGAATCCAGAGTTTCAAGAAGATCGGAGGGGGTCAAAATTTCGGCCAAAAACGACAGTGTTACCCCTTATGTTTTTTTTTCAGGTCAAAACTTTGACATCCGATATCTCGGCTCTGGAAGGGTCTAGAGCCTCCATTTTTGCGCGCTGGTCGAAGTCTCGTGGCCCTCTGTCAGAATCCAGAGTTTCAAGAAGATCGGAGGGGGTCAAAATTTCGGCCAAAAACGACAGTGTTACCCCTTATGTTTTTTTTTCAGGTCAAAACTTTGACATCCGATATCTCGGCTCTGGAAGGGTCTAGAGCCTCCATTTTTGCGCGCTGGTCGAAGTCTCGTGGCCCTCTGTCAGAATCCAGAGTTTCAAGAAGATCGGAGGGGGTCAAAATTTCGGCCAAAAACGACAGTGTTACCCCTTATGTTTTTTTTTTCAGGTCAAAACTTTGACATCCGATATCTCGGCTCTGGAAGGGTCTAGAGCCTCCATTTTTGCGCGCTGGTCGAAGTCTCGTGGCCCTCTGTCAGAATCCAGAGTTTCAAGAAGTTCAGAGGGGGTCAAAATTTTGGCCAAAAACGACAGTGTTACCCCTTATGTTTTTTTTTCGGGTCAAAATTTTGACATCCGATATCTCGGCTCTGGAAGGGTCTAGAGCCTCCATTTTTGCGCGCTGGTCGAAGTCTCGTGGCCCTCTGTCAGAATCCAGAGTTTCAAGAAGATCGGAGGGGGTCAAAATTTCGGCCAAAAATGACAGTGTTACCCCTTATGTTTTTTTTTCAGGTCAAAACTTTGACATCCGATATCTCGGCTCTGGAAGGGTCTAGAGCCTCCATTTTTGCGCGCTGGTCGAAGTCTCGTGGCCCTCTGTCAGAATCCAGAGTTTCAAGAAGATCGAAGGGGGTCAAAATTTCGGCCAAAAACGACAGTGTTACCCCTTATGTTTTTTTTTCAGGTCAAAACTTTGACATCCGATATCTCGGCTCTGGAAGGGTCTAGAGCCTCCATTTTTGCGCGCTGGTCGAAGTCTCGTGGCCGTCTGTCAGAATCCAGAGTTTCAAGAAGATCGGAGGGGGTCAAAATTTCGGCCAAAAAACGACAGTGTTACCCCTTATGTTTTTTTTTCAGGTCAAAACTTTGACATCCGATATCTCGGCTCTGGAAGGGTCTAGAGCCTCCATTTTTGCGCGCTGGTCGAAGTCTCGTGGCCCTCTGTCAGAATCCAGAGTTTCAAGAAGATCGGAGGGGGTCAAAATTTCGGCCAAAAAACGACAGTGTTACCCCTTATGTTTTTTTTTCAGGTCAAAACTTTGACATCCGATATCTCGGCTCTGGAAGGGTCTAGAGCCTCCATTTTTGCGCGCTGGTCGAAGTCTCGTGGCCCTCTGTCAGAATCCAGAGTTTCAAGAAGATCGGAGGGGGTCAAAATTTCGGCCAAAAACGACAGTGTTACCCCTTATGTTTTTTTTTCAGGTCAAAACTTTGACATCCGATATCTCGGCTCTGGAAGGGTCTAGAGCCTCCATTTTTGCGCGCTGGTCGAAGTCTCGTGGCCCTCTGTCAGAATCCAGAGTTTCAAGAAGATCGGAGGGGGTCAAAATTTCGGCCAAAAACGACAGTGTTACCCCTTATGTTTTTTTTTCAGGTCAAAACTTTGACATCCGATATCTCGGCTCTGGAAGGGTCTAGAGCCTCCATTTTTGCGCGCTGGTCGAAGTCTCGTGGCCCTCTGTCAGAATCCAGAGTTTCAAGAAGATCGGAGGGGGTCAAAATTTCGGCCAAAAATGACAGTGTTACCCCTTATGTTTTTTTTTCAGGTCAAAACTTTGACATCCGATATCTCGGCTCTGGAAGGGTCTAGAGCCTCCATTTTTGCGCGCTGGTCGAAGTCTCGTGGCCCTCTGTCAGAATCCAGAGTTTCAAGAAGATCGAAGGGGGTCCAAATTTTGGGCAAAAAACGACAGTGTTACCCCTTATGTTTTTTTTTCAGGTCAAAACTTTGACATCCGATATCTCGGCTCTGGAAGGGTCTAGAGCCTCCATTTTTGCGCGCTGGTCGAAGTCTCGTGGCCGTCTGTCAGAATCCAGAGTTTCAAGAAGATCGGAGGGGGTCAAAATTTCGGCCAAAAAACGACAGTGTTACCCCTTATGTTTTTTTTTCAGGTCAAAACTTTGACATCCGATATCTCGGCTCTGGAAGGGTCTAGAGCCTCCATTTTTGCGCGCTGGTCGAAGTCTCGTGGCCCTCTGTCAGAATCCAGAGTTTCAAGAAGATCGGAGGGGGTCAAAATTTCGGCCAAAAAACGACAGTGTTACCCCTTATGTTTTTTTTTCAGGTCAAAACTTTGACATCCGATATCTCGGCTCTGGAAGGGTCTAGAGCCTCCATTTTTGCGCGCTGGTCGAAGTCTCGTGGCCCTCTGTCAGAATCCAGAGTTTCAAGAAGATCGGAGGGGGTCAAAATTTCGGCCAAAAACGACAGTGTTACCCCTTATGTTTTTTTTTCAGGTCAAAACTTTGACATCCGATATCTCGGCTCTGGAAGGGTCTAGAGCCTCCATTTTTGCGCGCTGGTCGAAGTCTCGTGGCCCTCTGTCAGAATCCAGAGTTTCAAGAAGATCGGAGGGGGTCAAAATTTCGGCCAAAAACGACAGTGTTACCCCTTATGTTTTTTTTTCAGGTCAAAACTTTGACATCCGATATCTCGGCTCTGGAAGGGTCTAGAGCCTCCATTTTTGCGCGCTGGTCGAAGTCTCGTGGCCCTCTGTCAGAATCCAGAGTTTCAAGAAGATCGGAGGGGGTCAAAATTTCGGCCAAAAACGACAGTGTTACCCCTTATGTTTTTTTTTTCAGGTCAAAACTTTGACATCCGATATCTCGGCTCTGGAAGGGTCTAGAGCCTCCATTTTTGCGCGCTGGTCGAAGTCTCGTGGCCCTCTGTCAGAATCCAGAGTTTCAAGAAGATCAGAGGGGGTCAAAATTTTGGCCAAAAACGACAGTGTTACCCCTTATGTTTTTTTTTCGGGTCAAAATTTTGACATCCGATATCTCGGCTCTGGAAGGGTCTAGAGCCTCCATTTTTGCGCGCTGGTCGAAGTCTCGTGGCCCTCTGTCAGAATCCAGAGTTTCAAGAAGATCGGAGGGGGTCAAAATTTCGGCCAAAAATGACAGTGTTACCCCTTATGTTTTTTTTTCAGGTCAAAACTTTGACATCCGATATCTCGGCTCTGGAAGGGTCTAGAGCCTCCATTTTTGCGCGCTGGTCGAAGTCTCGTGGCCCTCTGTCAGAATCCAGAGTTTCAAGAAGATCGAAGGGGGTCAAAATTTCGGCCAAAAACGACAGTGTTACCCCTTATGTTTTTTTTTCAGGTCAAAACTTTGACATCCGATATCTCGGCTCTGGAAGGGTCTAGAGCCTCCATTTTTGCGCGCTGGTCGAAGTCTCGTGGCCGTCTGTCAGAATCCAGAGTTTCAAGAAGATCGGAGGGGGTCAAAATTTCGGCCAAAAAACGACAGTGTTACCCCTTATGTTTTTTTTTCAGGTCAAAACTTTGACATCCGATATCTCAGCTCTGGAAGGGTCTAGAGCCTCCATTTTTGCGCGCTGGTCGAAGTCTCGTGGCCCTCTGTCAGAATCCAGAGTTTCAAGAAGATCGGAGGGGGTCAAAATTTCGGCCAAAAACGACAGTGTTACCCCTTATGTTTTTTTTTCAGGTCAAAACTTTGACATCCGATATCTCGGCTCTGGAAGGGTCTAGAGCCTCCATTTTTGCGCGCTGGTCGAAGTCTCGTGGCCCTCTGTCAGAATCCAGAGTTTCAAGAAGATCGGAGGGGGTCAAAATTTCGGCCAAAAACGACAGTGTTACCCCTTATGTTTTTTTTTCAGGTCAAAACTTTGACATCCGATATCTCGGCTCTGGAAGGGTCTAGAGCCTCCATTTTTGCGCGCTGGTCGAAGTCTTGTGGCCCTCTGTCAGAATCCAGAGTTTCAAGAAGATCGGAGGGGGTCAAAATTTCGGCCAAGAACGACAGTGTTACCCCTTATGTTTTTTTTTTCAGGTCAAAACTTTGACATCCGATATCTCGGCTCTGGAAGGGTCTAGAGCCTCCATTTTTGCGCGCTGGTCGAAGTCTCGTGGCCCTCTGTCAGAATCCAGAGTTTCAAGAAGATCGGAGGGGGTCAAAATTTCGGCCAAAAACGACAGTGTTACCCCTTATGTTTTTTTTCAGGTCAAAACTTTGACATCCGATATCTCGGCTCTGGAAGGGTCTAGAGCCTCCATTTTTGCGCGCTGGTCGAAGTCTCGTGGCCCTCTGTCAGAATCCAGAGTTTCAAGAAGATCGGAGGGGGTCAAAATTTCGGCCAAAAACGACAGTGTTACCCCTTATGTTTTTTTTCAGGTCAAAACTTTGACATCCGATATCTCGGCTCTGGAAGGGTCTAGAGCCTCCATTTTTGCGCGCTGGTCGAAGTCTCGTGGCCCTCTGTCAGAATCCAGAGTTTCAAGAAGATCGGAGGGGGTCAAAATTTCGGCCAAAAACGACAGTGTTACCCCTTATGTTTTTTTTTCAGGTCAAAACTTTGACATCCGATATCTCGGCTCTGGAAGGGTCTAGAGCCTCCATTTTTGCGCGCTGGTCGAAGTCTCGTGGCCCTCTGTCAGAATCCAGAGTTTCAAGAAGATCGGAGGGGGTCAAAATTTCGGCCAAAAACGACAGTGTTACCCCTTATGTTTTTTTTTTCAGGTCAAAACTTTGACATCCTATATCTCGGCTCTGGAAGGGTCTAGAGCCTCCATTTTTGCGCGCTGGTCGAAGTCTCGTGGCCCTCTGTCAGAATCCAGAGTTTCAAGAAGATCGGAGGGGGTCAAAATTTTGGCCAAAAACGACAGTGTTACCCCTTATGTTTTTTTTTCGGGTCAAAATTTTGACATCCGATATCTCGGCTCTGGAAGGGTCTAGAGCCTCCATTTTTGCGCGCTGGTCGAAGTCTCGTGGCCCTCTGTCAGAATCCAGAGTTTCAAGAAGATCGGAGGGGGTCAAAATTTCGGCCAAAAATGACAGTGTTACCCCTTATGTTTTTTTTTCAGGTCAAAACTTTGACATCCGATATCTCGGCTCTGGAAGGGTCTAGAGCCTCCATTTTTGCGCGCTGGTCGAAGTCTCGTGGCCCTCTGTCAGAATCCAGAGTTTCAAGAAGATCGGAGGGGGTCAAAATTTCGGCCAAAAACGACAGTGTTACCCCTTATGTTTTTTTTTCAGGTCAAAACTTTGACATCCGATATCTCGGCTCTGGAAGGGTCTAGAGCCTCCATTTTTGCGCGCTGGTCGAAGTCTCGTGGCCCTCTGTCAGAATCCAGAGTTTCAAGAAGATCGGAGGGGGTCAAAATTTCGGCCAAAAACGACAGTGTTACCCCTTATGTTTTTTTTTCAGGTCAAAACTTTGACATCCGATATCTCGGCTCTGGAAGGGTCTAGAGCCTCCATTTTTGCGCACTGGTCGAAGTCTCGTGGCCCTCTGTCAGAATCCAGAGTTTCAAGAAGATCGGAGGGGGTCAAAATTTCGGCCAAAAACGACAGTGTTACCCCTTATGTTTTTTTTGGCTCAAAACTTTGACATCCGATATCTCGGCTCTGGAAGGGTCTAGAGCCTCCATTTTTGCGCGCTGGTCGAAGTCTCGTGGCCCTCTGTCAGAATCCAGAGTTTCAAGAAGATCGGAGGGGGTCAAAATTTCGTCCAAAAACGACAGTGTTACCCCTTATGTTTTTTTTTCAGGTCAAAACTTTGACATCCGATATCTCGGCTCTGGAAGGGTCTAGAGCCTCCATTTTTGCGCGCTGGTCGAAGTCTCGTGGCCCTCTGTCAGAATCCAGAGTTTCAAGAAGATCGGAGGGGGTCAAAATTTCGTCCAAAAACGACAGTGTTACCCCTTATGTTTTTTTTTCAGGTCAAAACTTTGACATCCGATATCTCGGCTCTGGAAGGGTCTAGATCCTCCATTTTTGCGCGCTGGTCGAAGTCTCGTGGCCCTCTGTCAGAATCCAGAGTTTCAAGAAGATCGGAGGGGGTCAAAATTTCGGCCAAAAACGACAGTGTTACCCCTTATGTTTTTTTTTCAGGTCAAAACTTTGACATCCGATATCTCGGCTCTGGAAGGGTCTAGAGCCTCCATTTTTGCGCGCTGGTCGAAGTCTCGTGGCCCTCTGTCAGAATCCAGAGTTTCAAGAAGATCGGAGGGGGTCAAAATTTCGGCCAAAAACGACAGTGTTACCCCTTATGTTTTTTTTTTCAGGTCAAAACTTTGACATCCTATATCTCGGCTCTGGAAGGGTCTAGAGCCTCCATTTTTGCGCGCTGGTCGAAGTCTCGTGGCCCTCTGTCAGAATCCAGAGTTTCAAGAAGATCGGAGGGGGTCAAAATTTCGGCCAAAAACGACAGTGTTACCCCTTATGTTTTTTTTCGGGTCAAAACTTTGACATCCGATATCTCGGCTCTGGAAGGGTCTAGAGCCTCCATTTTTGCGCGCTGGTCGAAGTCTCGTGGCCCTCTGTCAGAATCCAGAGTTTCAAGAAGATCGGAGGGGGTCAAAATTTCGGCCAAAAACGACAGTGTTACCCCTTATGTTTTTTTTTTCAGGTCAAAACTTTGACATCCGATATCTCGGCTCTGGAAGGGTCTAGAGCCTCCATTTTTGCGCGCTGGTCGACGTCTCGTGGCCCTCTGTCAGAATCCAGAGTTTCAAGAAGATCAGAGGGGGTCAAAATTTCGGCCAAAAATGACAGTGTTACCCCTTATGTTTTTTTTTCGGGTCAAAACTTTGACATCCGATATCTCGGCTCTGGAAGGGTCTAGAGCCTCCATTTTTGCGCGCTGGTCGAAGTCTCGTGGCCCTCTGTCAGAATCCAGAGTTTCAAGAAGATCGGAGGGGGTCAAAATTTCGTCCAAAAACGACAGTGTTACCCCTTATGTTTTTTTTTCAGGTCAAAACTTTGACATCCGATATCTCGGCTCTGGAAGGGTCTAGATCCTCCATTTTTGCGCGCTGGTCGAAGTCTCGTGGCCCTCTGTCAGAATCCAGAGTTTCAAGAAGATCGGAGGGGGTCAAAATTCCGGCCAAAAACGACAGTGTTACCCCTTATGTTTTTTTTTCAGGTCAAAACTTTGACATCCGATATCTCGGCTCTGGAAGGGTCTAGGGCCTCCATTTCTGAGCGCTGGTTGAAGTCTCGTGGCCCTCTGTCAGAATCCAGAGTTTCAAGAAGATCGGAGGGGGTCAAAATTTCGGCCAAAAACGACAGTGTTACCCCTTATGTTTTTTTTTCAGGTCAAAACTTTGACATCCGATATCTCGGCTCTGGAAGGGTCTAGAGCCTCCATTTTTGCGCGCTGGTCGAAGTCTCGTGGCCCTCTGTCAGAATCCAGAGTTTCAAGAAGATCGGAGGGGGTCAAAATTTCGGCCAAAAATGACAGTGTTACCCCTTATGTTTTTTTTTTCAGGTCAAAACTTTGACATCCGATATCTCGGCTCTGGAAGGGTCTAGAGCCTCCATTTTTGCGCGCTGGTCGAAGTCTCGTGGCCCTCTGTCAGAATCCAGAGTTTCAAGAAGATCGGAGGGGGTCAAAATTTCGGCCAAAAACGACAGTGTTACCCCTTATGTTTTTTTTTCAGGTCAAAACTTTGACATCCGATATCTCGGCTCTGGAAGGGTCTAGAGCCTCCATTTTTGCGCGCTGGTCGAAGTCTCGTGGCCCTCTGTCAGAATCCAGAGTTTCAAGAAGATCGGAGGGGGTCAAAATTTCGGCCAAAAACGACAGTGTTACCCCTTATGTTTTTTTTTTTCAGGTCAAAACTTTGACATCCGATATCTCGGCTCTGGAAGGGTCTAGAGCCTCCATTTTTGCGCGCTGGTCGACGTCTCGTGGCCCTCTGTCAGAATCCAGAGTTTCAAGAAGATCAGAGGGGGTCAAAATTTCGGCCAAAAATGACAGTGTTACCCCTTATGTTTTTTTTTCGGGTCAAAACTTTGACATCCGATATCTCGGCTCTGGAAGGGTCTAGAGCCTCCATTTTTGCGCGCTGGTCGAAGTCTCGTGGCCCTCTGTCAGAATCCAGAGTTTCAAGAAGATCGGAGGGGGTCAAAATTTCGTCCAAAAACGACAGTGTTACCCCTTATGTTTTTTTTTCAGGTCAAAACTTTGACATCCGATATCTCGGCTCTGGAAGGGTCTAGATCCTCCATTTTTGCGCGCTGGTCGAAGTCTCGTGGCCCTCTGTCAGAATCCAGAGTTTCAAGAAGATCGGAGGGGGTCAAAATTTCGGCCAAAAACGACAGTGTTACCCCTTATGTTTTTTTTTCAGGTCAGAACTTTGACATTCGATATCTCGGCTCTGGAAGGGTCTAGAGCCTCCATTTCTGAGCGCTGGTTGAAGTCTCGTGGCCCTCTGTCAGAATCCAGAGTTTCAAGAAGATCGGAGGGGGTCAAAATTTCGGCCAAAAACGACAGTGTTACCCCTTATGTTTTTTTTTCAGGTCAAAACTTTGACATCCGATATCTCGGCTCTGGAAGGGTCTAGAGCCTCCATTTTTGCGCGCTGGTCGAAGTCTCGTGGCCCTCTGTCAGAATCCAGAGTTTCAAGAAGATCGGAGGGGGTCAAAATTTCGGCCAAAAACGACAGTGTTACCCCTTATGTTTTTTTTTTCAGGTCAAAACTTTGACATCCTATATCTCGGCTCTGGAAGGGTCTAGAGCCTCCATTTTTGCGCGCTGGTCGAAGTCTCGTGGCCCTCTGTCAGAATCCAGAGTTTCAAGAAGATCGGAGGGGGTCAAAATTTCGGCCAAAAACGACAGTGTTACCCCTTATGTTTTTTTTTCAGGTCAAAACTTTGACATCCGATATCTCGGCTCTGGAAGGGTCTAGAGCCTCCATTTTTGCGCGCTGGTCAAAGTCTCGTGGCCCTCTGTCAGAATCCAGAGTTTCAAGAAGATCGGAGGGGGTCAAAATTTCGGCCAAAAACGACAGTGTTACCCCTTATGTTTTTTTTTCGGGTCAAAACTTTGACATCCGATATCTCGGCTCTGGAAGGGTCTAGAGCCTCCATTTTTGCGCGCTGGTCGAAGTCTCGTGGCCCTCTGTCAGAATCCAGAGTTTCAAGAAGATCAGAGGGGGTCAAAATTTTGGCCAAAAACGACAGTGTTACCCCTTATGTTTTTTTTTCGGGTCAAAATTTTGACATCCGATATCTCGGCTCTGGAAGGGTCTAGAGCCTCCATTTTTGCGCGCTGGTCGAAGTCTCGTGGCCCTCTGTCAGAATCCAGAGTTTCAAGAAGATCGGAGGGGGTCAAAATTTCGGCCAAAAATGACAGTGTTACCCCTTATGTTTTTTTTTCAGGTCAAAACTTTGACATCCGATATCTCGGCTTGGAAGGGTCTAGAGCCTCCATTTTTGCGCGCTGGTCGAAGTCTCGTGGCCCTCTGTCAGAATCCAGAGTTTCAAGAAGATCGAAGGGGGTCAAAATTTCGGCCAAAAACGACAGTGTTACCCCTTATGTTTTTTTTTCAGGTCAAAACTTTGACATCCGATATCTCGGCTCTGGAAGGGTCTAGAGCCTCCATTTTTGCGCGCTGGTCGAAGTCTCGTGGCCGTCTGTCAGAATCCAGAGTTTCAAGAAGATCGGAGGGGGTCAAAATTTCGGCCAAAAAACGACAGTGTTACCCCTTATGTTTTTTTTTCAGGTCAAAACTTTGACATCCGATATCTCGGCTCTGGAAGGGTCTAGAGCCTCCATTTTTGCGCGCTGGTCGAAGTCTCGTGGCCCTCTGTCAGAATCCAGAGTTTCAAGAAGATCGGAGGGGGTCAAAATTTCGGCCAAAAAACGACAGTGTTACCCCTTATGTTTTTTTTTCAGGTCAAAACTTTGACATCCGATATCTCGGCTCTGGAAGGGTCTAGAGCCTCCATTTTTGCGCGCTGGTCGAAGTCTCGTGGCCCTCTGTCAGAATCCAGAGTTTCAAGAAGATCGGAGGGGGTCAAAATTTCGGCCAAAAACGACAGTGTTACCCCTTATGTTTTTTTTTCAGGTCAAAACTTTGACATCCGATATCTCGGCTCTGGAAGGGTCTAGAGCCTCCATTTTTGCGCGCTGGTCGAAGTCTCGTGGCCCTCTGTCAGAATCCAGAGTTTCAAGAAGATCGGAGGGGGTCAAAATTTCGGCCAAAAACGACAGTGTTACCCCTTATGTTTTTTTTTCAGGTCAAAACTTTGACATCCGATATCTCGGCTCTGGAAGGGTCTAGAGCCTCCATTTTTGCGCGCTGGTCGAAGTCTCGTGGCCCTCTGTCAGAATCCAGAGTTTCAAGAAGATCGGAGGGGGTCAAAATTTCGGCCAAAAATGACAGTGTTACCCCTTATGTTTTTTTTTCAGGTCAAAACTTTGACATCCGATATCTCGGCTCTGGAAGGGTCTAGAGCCTCCATTTTTGCGCGCTGGTCGAAGTCTCGTGGCCCTCTGTCAGAATCCAGAGTTTCAAGAAGATCGAAGGGGGTCAAAATTTCGGCCAAAAACGACAGTGTTACCCCTTATGTTTTTTTTTCAGGTCAAAACTTTGACATCCGATATCTCGGCTCTGGAAGGGTCTAGAGCCTCCATTTTTGCGCGCTGGTCGAAGTCTCGTGGCCGTCTGTCAGAATCCAGAGTTTCAAGAAGATCGGAGGGGGTCAAAATTTCGGCCAAAAAACGACAGTGTTACCCCTTATGTTTTTTTTTCAGGTCAAAACTTTGACATCCGATATCTCGGCTCTGGAAGGGTCTAGAGCCTCCATTTTTGCGCGCTGGTCGAAGTCTCGTGGCCCTCTGTCAGAATCCAGAGTTTCAAGAAGATCGGAGGGGGTCAAAATTTCGGCCAAAAAACGACAGTGTTACCCCTTATGTTTTTTTTTCAGGTCAAAACTTTGACATCCGATATCTCGGCTCTGGAAGGGTCTAGAGCCTCCATTTTTGCGCGCTGGTCGAAGTCTCGTGGCCCTCTGTCAGAATCCAGAGTTTCAAGAAGATCGGAGGGGGTCAAAATTTCGGCCAAAAACGACAGTGTTACCCCTTATGTTTTTTTTTCAGGTCAAAACTTTGACATCCGATATCTCGGCTCTGGAAGGGTCTAGAGCCTCCATTTTTGCGCGCTGGTCGAAGTCTCGTGGCCCTCTGTCAGAATCCAGAGTTTCAAGAAGATCGGAGGGGGTCAAAATTTCGGCCAAAAACGACAGTGTTACCCCTTATGTTTTTTTTTCAGGTCAAAACTTTGACATCCGATATCTCGGCTCTGGAAGGGTCTAGAGCCTCCATTTTTGCGCGCTGGTCGAAGTCTCGTGGCCCTCTGTCAGAATCCAGAGTTTCAAGAAGATCGGAGGGGGTCAAAATTTCGGCCAAAAACGACAGTGTTACCCCTTATGTTTTTTTTTTCAGGTCAAAACTTTGACATCCGATATCTCGGCTCTGGAAGGGTCTAGAGCCTCCATTTTTGCGCGCTGGTCGAAGTCTCGTGGCCCTCTGTCAGAATCCAGAGTTTCAAGAAGATCAGAGGGGGTCAAAATTTTGGCCAAAAACGACAGTGTTACCCCTTATGTTTTTTTTTCGGGTCAAAATTTTGACATCCGATATCTCGGCTCTGGAAGGGTCTAGAGCCTCCATTTTTGCGCGCTGGTCGAAGTCTCGTGGCCCTCTGTCAGAATCCAGAGTTTCAAGAAGATCGGAGGGGGTCAAAATTTCGGCCAAAAATGACAGTGTTACCCCTTATGTTTTTTTTTCAGGTCAAAACTTTGACATCCGATATCTCGGCTCTGGAAGGGTCTAGAGCCTCCATTTTTGCGCGCTGGTCGAAGTCTCGTGGCCCTCTGTCAGAATCCAGAGTTTCAAGAAGATCGAAGGGGGTCAAAATTTCGGCCAAAAACGACAGTGTTACCCCTTATGTTTTTTTTTCAGGTCAAAACTTTGACATCCGATATCTCGGCTCTGGAAGGGTCTAGAGCCTCCATTTTTGCGCGCTGGTCGAAGTCTCGTGGCCGTCTGTCAGAATCCAGAGTTTCAAGAAGATCGGAGGGGGTCAAAATTTCGGCCAAAAAACGACAGTGTTACCCCTTATGTTTTTTTTTCAGGTCAAAACTTTGACATCCGATATCTCAGCTCTGGAAGGGTCTAGAGCCTCCATTTTTGCGCGCTGGTCGAAGTCTCGTGGCCCTCTGTCAGAATCCAGAGTTTCAAGAAGATCGGAGGGGGTCAAAATTTCGGCCAAAAACGACAGTGTTACCCCTTATGTTTTTTTTTCAGGTCAAAACTTTGACATCCGATATCTCGGCTCTGGAAGGGTCTAGAGCCTCCATTTTTGCGCGCTGGTCGAAGTCTCGTGGCCCTCTGTCAGAATCCAGAGTTTCAAGAAGATCGGAGGGGGTCAAAATTTCGGCCAAAAACGACAGTGTTACCCCTTATGTTTTTTTTTCAGGTCAAAACTTTGACATCCGATATCTCGGCTCTGGAAGGGTCTAGAGCCTCCATTTTTGCGCGCTGGTCGAAGTCTTGTGGCCCTCTGTCAGAATCCAGAGTTTCAAGAAGATCGGAGGGGGTCAAAATTTCGGCCAAGAACGACAGTGTTACCCCTTATGTTTTTTTTTTTCAGGTCAAAACTTTGACATCCGATATCTCGGCTCTGGAAGGGTCTAGAGCCTCCATTTTTGCGCGCTGGTCGAAGTCTCGTGGCCCTCTGTCAGAATCCAGAGTTTCAAGAAGATCGGAGGGGGTCAAAATTTCGGCCAAAAACGACAGTGTTACCCCTTATGTTTTTTTCAGGTCAAAACTTTGACATCCGATATCTCGGCTCTGGAAGGGTCTAGAGCCTCCATTTTTGCGCGCTGGTCGAAGTCTCGTGGCCCTCTGTCAGAATCCAGAGTTTCAAGAAGATCGGAGGGGGTCAAAATTTCGGCCAAAAACGACAGTGTTACCCCTTATGTTTTTTTTCAGGTCAAAACTTTGACATCCGATATCTCGGCTCTGGAAGGGTCTAGAGCCTCCATTTTTGCGCGCTGGTCGAAGTCTCGTGGCCCTCTGTCAGAATCCAGAGTTTCAAGAAGATCGGAGGGGGTCAAAATTTCGGCCAAAAACGACAGTGTTACCCCTTATGTTTTTTTTTTTCAGGTCAAAACTTTGACATCCGATATCTCGGCTCTGGAAGGGTCTAGAGCCTCCATTTTTGCGCGCTGGTCGAAGTCTCGTGGCCCTCTGTCAGAATCCAGAGTTTCAAGAAGATCGGAGGGGGTCAAAATTTCGGCCAAAAACGACAGTGTTACCCCTTATGTTTTTTTTTTCAGGTCAAAACTTTGACATCCTATATCTCGGCTCTGGAAGGGTCTAGAGCCTCCATTTTTGCGCGCTGGTCGAAGTCTCGTGGCCCTCTGTCAGAATCCAGAGTTTCAAGAAGATCGGAGGGGTTCAAAATTTTGGCCAAAAACGACAGTGTTACCCCTTATGTTTTTTTTTCGGGTCAAAATTTTGACATCCGATATCTCGGCTCTGGAAGGGTCTAGAGCCTCCATTTTTGCGCGCTGGTCGAAGTCTCGTGGCCCTCTGTCAGAATCCAGAGTTTCAAGAAGATCGGAGGGGGTCAAAATTTCGGCCAAAAATGACAGTGTTACCCCTTATGTTTTTTTTTCAGGTCAAAACTTTGACATCCGATATCTCGGCTCTGGAAGGGTCTAGAGCCTCCATTTTTGCGCGCTGGTCGAAGTCTCGTGGCCCTCTGTCAGAATCCAGAGTTTCAAGAAGATCGGAGGGGTCAAAATTTCGGCCAAAAACGACAGTGTTACCCCTTATGTTTTTTTTTCAGGTCAAAACTTTGACATCCGATATCTCGGCTCTGGAAGGGTCTAGAGCCTCCATTTTTGCGCGCTGGTCGAAGTCTCGTGGCCCTCTGTCAGAATCCAGAGTTTCAAGAAGATCGGAGGGGGTCAAAATTTCGGCCAAAAACGACAGTGTTACCCCTTATGTTTTTTTTTTCAGGTCAAAACTTTGACATCCGATATCTCGGCTCTGGAAGGGTCTAGAGCCTCCATTTTTGCGCGCTGGTCGAAGTCTCGTGGCCCTCTGTCAGAATCCAGAGTTTCAAGAAGATCGGAGGGGGTCAAAATTTCGGCCAAAAACGACAGTGTTACCCCTTATGTTTTTTTTTTCAGGTCAAAACTTTGACATCCGATATCTCGGCTCTGGAAGGGTCTAGAGCCTCCATTTTTGCGCGCTGGTCGAAGTCTCGTGGCCCTCTGTCAGAATCCAGAGTTTCAAGAAGATCAGAGGGGGTCAAAATTTCGGCCAAAAACGACAGTGTTACCCCTTATGTTTTTTTTTTCAGGTCAAAACTTTGACATCCAATATCTCGGCTCTGGAAGGGTCTAGAGCCTCCATTTTTGCGCGCTGGTCGAAGTCTCGTGGCCCTCTGTCAGAATCCAGAGTTTCAAGAAGATCAGAGGGGGTCAAAATTTCGGCCAAAAACGACAGTGTTACCCCTTATGGTTTTTTTTCGGGTCAAAACTTTGACATCCGATATCTCGGCTCTGGAAGGGTCTAGAGCCTCCATTTTTGCGCGCTGGTCGAAGTCTCGTGGCCCTCTGTCAGAATCCAGAGTTTCAAGAAGATCGGAGGGGGTCAAAATTTCGGCCAAAAACGACAGTGTTACCCCTTATGTTTTTTTTTCAGGTCAAAACTTTGACATCCGATATCTCGGCTCTGGAAGGGTCTAGAGCCTCCATTTTTGCGCGCTGGTCGAAGTCTCGTGGCCCTCTGTCAGAATCCAGAGTTTCAAGAAGATCAGAGGGGGTCAAAATTTCGGCCAAAAACGACAGTGTTACCCCTTATGTTTTTTTTTCGGGTCAAAACTTTGACATCCGATATCTCGGCTCTGGAAGGGTCTAGAGCCTCCATTTTTGCGCGCTGGTCGAAGTCTCGTGGCCCTCTGTCAGAATCCAGAGTTTCAAGAAGATCGGAGGGGGTCAAAATTTCGGCCAAAAACGACAGTGTTACCCCTTATGTTTTTTTTTCGGGTCAAAACTTTGACATCCTATATCTCGGCTCTGGAAGGGTCTAGAGCCTCCATTTTTGCGCGCTGGTCGAAGTCTCGTGGCCCTCTGTCAGAATCCAGAGTTTCAAGAAGATCGGAGGGGGTCAAAATTTCGGCCAAAAACGACAGTGTTACCCCTTATGTTTTTTTTTCAGGTCAAAACTTTGACATCCGATATCTCGGCTCTGGAAGGGTCTAGAGCCTCCATTTTTGCGCGCTGGTCGAAGTCTCGTGGCCCTCTGTCAGAATCCAGAGTTTCAAGAAGATCGGAGGGGGTCAAAATTTCGGCCAAAAACGACAGTGTTACCCCTTATGTTTTTTTTCAGGTCAAAACTTTGACATCCGATATCTCGGCTCTGGAAGGGTCTAGAGCCTCCATTTTTGCGCGCTGGTCGAAGTCTCGTGGCCCTCTGTCAGAATCCAGAGTTTCAAGAAGATCAGAGGGGGTCAAAATTTCGGCCAAAAACGACAGTGTTACCCCTTATGTTTTTTTTTCGGGTCAAAACTTTGACATCCGATATCTCGGCTCTGGAAGGGTCTAGAGCCTCCATTTTTGCGCGCTGGTCGAAGTCTCGTGGCCCTCTGTCAGAATCCAGAGTTTCAAGAAGATCGGAGGGGGTCAAAATTTCGGCCAAAAATGACAGTGTTACCCCTTATGTTTTTTTTTCAGGTCAAAACTTTGACATCCGATATCTCGGCTCTGGAAGGGTCTAGAGCCTCCATTTTTGCGCGCTGGTCGAAGTCTCGTGGCCCTCTGTCAGAATCCAGAGTTTCAAGAAGATCGGAGGGGGTCAAAATTTCGGCCAAAAACGACAGTGTTACCCCTGTCGTTTTTGGCCGAAATTTTGACCCCCTCCGATCTTCTTGAAACTCTGGATTCTGACAGAGGGCCACGAGACTTTGACCAGCGCGCAAAAATGGAGGCTCTAGACCCTTCCAGAGCCGAGATATCGGATTTCAAAGTTTTGACCTGAAAAAAAAACATAAGGGGTAACACTGTCGTTTTTGGCCGAAATTTTGACCCCCTCCGATCTTCTTGAAACTCTGGATTCTGACAGAGGGCCACGAGACTTCGACCAGCGCACAAAAATGGAGGCTCTAGACCCTTCCAGAGCCGAGATATCGGATGTCAAAGTTTTGACCTGAAAAAAAAACATAAGGGGTAACACTGTCGTTTTTGGCCGAAATTTTGACCCCCTCCGATCTTCTTGAAACTCTGGATTCTGACAGAGGGCCACGAGACTTCGACCAGCGCGCAAAAATGGAGGCTCTAGACCCTTCCAGAGCCGAGATATCGGATGTCAAAGTTTTGACCTGAAAAAAAAACATAAGGGGTAACACTGTCGTTTTTGGCCGAAATTTTGACCCCCTCCGATCTTCTTGAAACTCTGGATTCTGACAGAGGGCCACGAGACTTCGACCAGCGCGCAAAAATGGAGGCTCTAGACCCTTCCAGAGCCGAGATATCGGATGTCAAAGTTTTGACCTGAAAAAAAAACATAAGGGGTAACACTGTCGTTTTTGGCCGAAATTTTGACCCCCTCCGATCTTCTTGAAACTCTGGATTCTGACAGAGGGCCACGAGACTTCGACCAGCGCGCAAAAATGGAGGCTCTAGACCCTTCCAGAGCCGAGATATCGGATGTCAAAGTTTTGACCTGAAAAAAAAACATAAGGGGTAACACTGTCGTTTTTGGCCG
The DNA here is from genome assembly GCA_038021265.1 of Cyprinella venusta. Taxonomy (NCBI): domain Eukaryota; kingdom Metazoa; phylum Chordata; class Actinopteri; order Cypriniformes; family Leuciscidae; genus Cyprinella; species Cyprinella venusta. The sequence goes on from JBBNEX010000282.1 coordinate 28,448, forward strand.
AAATTTTGACCCCCTCCGATCTTCTTGAAACTCTGGATTCTGACAGAGGGCCACGAGACTTCGACCAGCGCGCAAAAATGGAGGCTCTAGACCCTTCCAGAGCCGAGATATCGGATGTCAAAGTTTTGACCTGAAAAAAAACCATAAGGGGTAACACTGTCGTTTTTGGCCGAAATTTTGACCCCCTCCGATCTTCTTGAAACTCTGGATTCTGACAGAGGGCCACGAGACTTCGACCAGCGCGCAAAAATGGAGGCTCTAGACCCTTCCAGAGCCGAGATATCGGATGTCAAAGTTTTGACACGAAAAAAAAACATAAGGGGTAACACTGTCGTTTTTGGCCGAAATTTTGACCCCCTCTGATCTTCTTGAAACTCTGGATTCTGACAGAGGGCCACGAGACTTCGACCAGCGCGCAAAAATGGAGGCTCTAGACCCTTCCAGAGCCGAGATATCGGATGTCAAAGTTTTGACCTGAAAAAAAAACATAAGGGGTAACACTGTCGTTTTTGGCTGAAATTTTGACCCCCTCCGATCTTCTTGAAACTCTGGATTCTGACAGAGGGCCACGAGACTTCGACCAGCGCGCAAAAATGGAGGCTCTAGACCCTTCCAGAGCCGAGATATCGGATGTCAAAGTTTTGACCTGAAAAAAAAACATAAGGGGTAACACTGTCGTTTTTGGCCGAAATTTTGACCCCCTCCGATCTTCTTGAAACTCTGGATTCTGACAGAGGGCCACGAGACTTCGACCAGCGCGCAAAAATGGAGGCTCTAGACCCTTCCAGAGCCGAGATATCGGATGTCAAAGTTTTGACCTGAAAAAAAAACATAAGGGGTAACACTGTCGTTTTTGGCCGAAATTTTGACCCCCTCCGATCTTCTTGAAACTCTGGATTCTGACAGAGGGCCACGAGACTTCGACCAGCGCGCAAAAATGGAGGCTCTAGACCCTTCCAGAGCCGAGATATCGGATGTCAAAGTTTTGACCCGAAAAAAAAACATAAGGGGTAACACTGTCGTTTTTGGCCGAAATTTTGACCCCCTCTGATCTTCTTGAAACTCTGGATTCTGACAGAGGGCCACGAGACTTCGACCAGCGCGCAAAAATGGAGGCTCTAGACCCTTCCAGAGCCGAGATATCGGATGTCAAAGTTTTGACCTGAAAAAAAAACATAAGGGGTAACACTGTCGTTTTTGGCCGAAATTTTGACCCCCTCCGATCTTCTTGAAACTCTGGATTCTGACAGAGGGCCACGAGACTTCGACCAGCGCGCAAAAATGGAGGCTCTAGACCCTTCCAGAGCCGAGATATCGGATGTCAAAGTTTTGACCTGAAAAAAAAACATAAGGGGTAACACTGTCGTTTTTGGCCGAAATTTTGACCCCCTCCGATCTTCTTGAAACTCTGGATTCTGACAGAGGGCCACGAGACTTCGACCAGCGCGCAAAAATGGAGGTTCTAGACCCTTCCAGAGCCGAGATATCGGATGTCAAAGTTTTGACCTGAAAAAAAAACATAAGGGGTAACACTGTCGTTTTTGGCCGAAATTTTGACCCCCTCCGATCTTCTTGAAACTCTGGATTCTGACAGAGGGCCACGAGACTTCGACCAGCGCGCAAAAATGGAGGCTCTAGACCCTTCCAGAGCCGAGATATCGGATGTCAAAGTTTTGACCTGAAAAAAAAACATAAGGGGTAACACTGTCGTTTTTGGCCGAAATTTTGACCCCCTCCGATCTTCTTGAAACTCTGGATACTGACAGAGGGCCACGAGACTTCGACCAGCGCGCAAAAATGGAGGCTCTAGACCCTTCCAGAGCCGAGATATCGGATGTCAAAGTTTTGACCTGAAAAAAAAACATAAGGGGTAACACTGTCGTTTTTGGCCGAAATTTTGACCCCCTCCGATCTTCTTGAAACTCTGGATTCTGACAGAGGGCCACGAGACTTCGACCAGCGCGCAAAAATGGAGGCTCTAGACCCTTCCAGAGCCGAGATATCGGATGTCAAAGTTTTGACACGAAAAAAAAACATAAGGGGTAACACTGTCGTTTTTGGCCGAAATTTTGACCCCCTCTGATCTTCTTGAAACTCTGGATTCTGACAGAGGGCCACGAGACTTCGACCAGCGCGCAAAAATGGAGGCTCTAGACCCTTCCAGAGCCGAGATATCGGATGTCAAAGTTTTGACCTGAAAAAAAAACATAAGGGGTAACACTGTCGTTTTTGGCTGAAATTTTGACCCCCTCCGATCTTCTTGAAACTCTGGATTCTGACAGAGGGCCACGAGACTTCGACCAGCGCGCAAAAATGGAGGCTCTAGACCCTTCCAGAGCCGAGATATCGGATGTCAAAGTTTTGACCTGAAAAAAAAACATAAGGGGTAACACTGTCGTTTTTGGCCGAAATTTTGACCCCCTCCGATCTTCTTGAAACTCTGGATTCTGACAGAGGGCCACGAGACTTCGACCAGCGCGCAAAAATGGAGGCTCTAGACCCTTCCAGAGCCGAGATATCGGATGTCAAAGTTTTGACCTGAAAAAAAAACATAAGGGGTAACACTGTCGTTTTTGGCCGAAATTTTGACCCCCTCCGATCTTCTTGAAACTCTGGATTCTGACAGAGGGCCACGAGACTTCGACCAGCGCGCAAAAATGGAGGCTCTAGACCCTTCCAGAGCCGAGATATCGGATGTCAAAGTTTTGACCTGAAAAAAAAACATAAGGGGTAACACTGTCGTTTTTGGCCGAAATTTTGACCCCCTCCGATCTTCTTGAAACTCTGGATTCTGACAGAGGGCCACGAGACTTCGACCAGCGCGCAAAAATGGAGGCTCTAGACCCTTCCAGAGCCGAGATATCGGATGTCAAAGTTTTGACCTGAAAAAAAAACATAAGGGGTAACACTGTCGTTTTTGGCCGAAATTTTGACCCCCTCCGATCTTCTTGAAACTCTGGATTCTGACAGAGGGCCACGAGACTTCGACCAGCGCGCAAAAATGGAGGCTCTAGACCCTTCCAGAGCCGAGATATCGGATGTCAAAGTTTTGACCCGAAAAAAAAACATAAGGGGTAACACTGTCGTTTTTGGCCGAAATTTTGACCCCCTCTGATCTTCTTGAAACTCTGGATTCTGACAGAGGGCCACGAGACTTCGACCAGCGCGCAAAAATGGAGGCTCTAGACCCTTCCAGAGCCGAGATATCGGATGTCAAAGTTTTGACCTGAAAAAAAAACATAAGGGGTAACACTGTCGTTTTTGGCCGAAATTTTGACCCCCTCCGATCTTCTTGAAACTCTGGATTCTGACAGAGGGCCACGAGACTTCGACCAGCGCGCAAAAATGGAGGCTCTAGACCCTTCCAGAGCCGAGATATCGGATGTCAAAGTTTTGACCTGAAAAAAAAACATAAGGGGTAACACTGTCGTTTTTGGCCGAAATTTTGACCCCCTCCGATCTTCTTGAAACTCTGGATTCTGACAGAGGGCCACGAGACTTCGACCAGCGCGCAAAAATGGAGGCTCTAGACCCTTCCAGAGCCGAGATATCGGATGTCAAAGTTTTGACCTGAAAAAAAAACATAAGGGGTAACACTGTCGTTTTTGGCCGAAATTTTGACCCCCTCTGATCTTCTTGAAACTCTGGATTCTGACAGAGGGCCACGAGACTTCGACCAGCGCGCAAAAATGGAGGCTCTAGACCCTTCCAGAGCCGAGATATCGGATGTCAAAGTTTTGACCTGAAAAAAAAACATAAGGGGTAACACTGTCGTTTTTGGCCGAAATTTTGACCCCCTCCGATCTTCTTGAAACTCTGGATTCTGACAGAGGGCCACGAGACTTCGACCAGCGCGCAAAAATGGAGGCTCTAGACCCTTCCAGAGCCGAGATATCGGATGTCAAAGTTTTGACCTGAAAAAAAAACATAAGGGGTAACACTGTCGTTTTCGGCCGAAATTTTGACCCCCTCCGATCTTCTTGAAACTCTGGATTCTGACAGAGGGCCACGAGACTTCGACCAGCGCGCAAAAATGGAGGCTCTAGACCCTTCCAGAGCCGAGATATCGGATGTCAAAGTTTTGACCTGAAAAAAAAACATAAGGGGTAACACTGTCGTTTTTGGCCGAAATTTTGACCCCCTCCGATCTTCTTGAAACTCTGGATTCTGACAGAGGGCCACGAGACTTCGACCAGCGCGCAAAAATGGAGGCTCTAGACCCTTCCAGAGCCGAGATATCGGATGTCAAAGTTTTGACCTGAAAAAACAAAACAAAAGGGGTAACACTGTCGTTTTTGGCCGAAATTTTGACCCCCTCCGATCTTCTTGAAACTCTGGATTCTGACAGAGGGCCACGAGACTTCGACCAGCGCGCAAAAATGGAGGCTCTAGACCCTTCCAGAGCCGAGATATCGGATGTCAAAGTTTTGACCTGAAAAAAAAACATAAGGGGTAACACTGTCATTTTTGGCCGAAAATTTGACCCCCTCCGATCTTCTTGAAACTCTGGATTCTGACAGAGGGCCACGAGACTTCGACCAGCGCGCAAAAATGGAGGCTCTAGACCCTTCCAGAGCCGCGATATCGGATGTCAAAGTTTTGACCTGAAAAAAAAACATAAGGGGTAACACTGTCGTTTTTGGCCGAAATTTTGACCCCCTCCGATCTTCTTGAAACTCTGGATTCTGACAGAGGGCCACGAGACTTCGACCAGCGCGCAAAAATGGAGGCTCTAGACCCTTCCAGAGCCGAGATATCGGATGTCAAAGTTTTGACCTGAAAAAAAAAACATAAGGGGTAACACTGTCGTTTTTGGCCGAAATTTTGACCCCCTCCGATCTTCTTGAAACTCTGGATTCTGACAGAGGGCCACGAGACTTCGACCAGCGCACAAAAATGGAGGCTCTAGACCCTTCCAGAGCCGAGATATCGGATGTCAAAGTTTTGACCTGAAAAAAAAACATAAGGGGTAACACTGTCGTTTTTGGCTGAAATTTTGACCCCCTCCGATCTTCTTGAAATTCTGGATTCTGACAGAGGGCCACGAGACTTCGACCAGCGCGCAAAAATGGATGCTCTAGACCCTTCCAGAGCCGAGATATCGGATGTCAAAGTTTTGACCTGAAAAAAAACATAAGGGGTAACACTGTCGTTTTTGGCCGAAATTTTGACCCCCTCCGATCTTGTTGAAACTCTGGATTCTGACAGAGGGCCACGAGACTTCGACCAGCGCGCAAAAATGGAGGCTCTAGACCCTTCCAGAGCCGAGATATCGGGTGTCAAAGTTTTGACCTGAAAAAAAAACATAAGGGGTAACACTGTCATTTTTGGCCGAAATTTTGACCCCCTCCGATCTTCTTGAAACTCTGGATTCTGACAGAGGGCCACGAGACTTCGACCAGCGCGCAAAAATGGAGGCTCTAGACCCTTCCAGAGCCGAGATATCGGATGTCAAAGTTTTGACCTGAAAAAAAACATAAGGGGTAACACTGTCGTTTTTGGCCGAAATTTTGACCCCCTCCGATCTTCTTGAAACTCTGGATTCTGACAGAGGGCCACGAGACTTCGACCAGCGCGCAAAAATGGAGGATCTAGACCCTTCCAGAGCCGAGATATCGGATGTCAAAGTTTTGACCTGAAAAAAAAACATAAGGGGTAACACTGTCGTTTTTGGCCGAAATTTTGACCCCCTCCGATCTTCTTGAAACTCTGGATTCTGACAGAGGGCCACGAGACTTCGACCAGCGCGCAAAAATGGAGGCTCTAGACCCTTCCAGAGCCGAGATATCGGATGTCAAAGTTTTGACCTGAAAAAAAAACATAAGGGGTAACACTGTCGTTTTTGGCCGAAATTTTGACCCCCTCCGATCTTCTTGAAACTCTGGATTCTGACAGAGGGCCACGAGACTTCGACCAGCGCGCAAAAATGGAGGCTCTAGACCCTTCCAGAGCCGAGATATCGGATGTCAAAGTTTTGACCTGAAAAAAAAACATAAGGGGTAACACTGTCGTTTTTGGCCGAAATTTTGACCCCCTCCGATCTTCTTGAAACTCTGGATTCTGACAGAGGGCCACGAGACTTCGACCAGCGCGCAAAAATGGAGGCTCTAGACCCTTCCAGAGCCGAGATATCGGATGTCAAAGTTTTGACCCGAAAAAAAAACATAAGGGGTAACACTGTCGTTTTTGGCCGAAATTTTGACCCCCTCTGATCTTCTTGAAACTCTGTATTCTGACAGAGGGCCACGAGACTTCGACCAGCGCGCAAAAATGGAGGCTCTAGACCCTTCCAGAGCCGAGATATCGGATGTCAAAGTTTTGACCTGAAAAAAAAACATAAGGGGTAACACTGTCGTTTTTGGCCGAAATTTTGACCCCCTCCGATCTTCTTGAAACTCTGGATTCTGACAGAGGGCCACGAGACTTCAACCAGCGCGCAGAAATGGAGGCTCTAGACCCTTCCAGAGCCGAGATATCGGATGTCAAAGTTTTGACCTGAAAAAAAAAACATAAGGGGTAACACTGTCGTTTTTGGCCGAAATTTTGACCCCCTCCGATCTTCTTGAAACTCTGGATTCTGACAGAGGGCCACGAGACTTCGACCAGCGCGCAAAAATGGAGGCTCTAGACCCTTCCAGAGCCGAGATATCGGATGTCAAAGTTTTGACCTGAAAAAAAAAAATAAGGGGTAACACTGTCGTTTTTGGCCGAAATTTTGACCCCCTCCGATCTTCTTGAAACTCTGGATTCTGACAGAGGGCCACGAGACTTCGACCAGCGCGCAAAAATGGAGGCTCTAGACCCTTCCAGAGCCGAGATATCGGATGTCAAAGTTTTGACCTGAAAAAAAAACATAAGGGGTGACACTGTCGTTTTTGGCCGAAATTTTGACCCCCTCCGATCTTCTTGAAACTCTGGATTCTGACAGAGGGCCACGAGACTTCGACCAGCGCGCAAAAATGGAGGCTCTAGACCCTTCCAGAGCCGAGATATCGGATGTCAAAGTTTTGACCTGAAAAAAAAACATAAGGGGTAACACTGTCGTTTTTGGCCGAAATTTTGACCCCCTCCGATCTTCTTGAAACTCTGGATTCTGACAGAGGGCCACGAGACTTCGACCAGCGCGCAAAAATGGAGGCTCTAGACCCTTCCAGAGCCGAGATATCGGATGTCAAAGTTTTGACCTGAAAAAAAAACATAAGGGGTAACACTGTCGTTTTTGGCCGAAATTTTGACCCCCTCCGATCTTCTTGAAACTCTGGATTCTGACAGAGGGCCACGAGACTTCGACCAGCGCGCAAAAATGGAGGCTCTAGACCCTTCCAGAGCCGAGATATCGGATGTCAAAGTTTTGACCTGAAAAAAAACATAAGGGGTAACACTGTCGTTTTTGGCCGAAATTTTGACCCCCTCCGATCTTGTTGAAACTCTGGATTCTGACAGAGGGCCACGAGACTTCGACCAGCGCGCAAAAATGGAGGCTCTAGACCCTTCCAGAGCCGAGATATCGGATGTCAAAGTTTTGACCTGAAAAAAAAACATAAGGGGTAACACTGTCGTTTTTGGCCGAAATTTTGACCCCCTCCGATCTTCTTGAAACTCTGGATTCTGACAGAGGGCCACGAGACTTCGACCAGCGCGCAAAAATGGAGGCTCTAGACCCTTCCAGAGCCGAGATATCGGATGTCAAAGTTTTGACCTGAAAAAAAAACATAAGGGGTAACACTGTCGTTTTTGGCCGAAATTTTGACCCCCTCCGATCTTCTTGAAACTCTGGATTCTGACAGAGGGCCACGAGACTTCGACCAGCGCGCAAAAATGGAGGATCTAGACCCTTCCAGAGCCGAGATATCGGATGTCAAAGTTTTGACCTGAAAAAAAAACATAAGGGGTAACACTGTCGTTTTTGGCCGAAATTTTGACCCCCTCCGATCTTCTTGAAACTCTGGATTCTGACAGAGGGCCACGAGACTTTGACCAGCGCGCAAAAATGGAGGCTCTAGACCCTTCCAGAGCCGAGATATCGGATGTCAAAGTTTTGACCTGAAAAAAAAACATAAGGGGTAACACTGTCGTTTTTGGCCGAAATTTTGACCCCCTCCGATCTTCTTGAAACTCTGGATTCTGACAGAGGGCCACGAGACTTCGACCAGCGCGCAAAAATGGAGGCTCTAGACCCTTCCAGAGCCGAGATATCGGATGTCAAAGTTTTGACCTGAAAAAAAAACATAAGGGGTAACACTGTCGTTTTTGGCCGAAATTTTGACCCCCTCCGATCTTCTTGAAACTCTGGATTCTGACAGAGGGCCACGAGACTTCGACCAGCGCGCAAAAATGGAGGCTCTAGACCCTTCCAGAGCCGAGATATCGGATGTCAAAGTTTTGACCTGAAAAAAAAACATAAGGGGTAACACTGTCGTTTTTGGCCGAAATTTTGACCCCCTCCGATCTTCTTGAAACTCTGGATTCTGACAGAGGGCCACGAGACTTCGACCAGCGCGCAAAAATGGAGGCTCTAGACCCTTCCAGAGCCGAGATATCGGATGTCAAAGTTTTGACCTGAAAAAAAAACATAAGGGGTAACACTGTCGTTTTTGGCCGAAATTTTGACCCCCTCCGATCTTCTTGAAACTCTGGATTCTGACAGAGGGCCACGAGACTTCGACCAGCGCGCAAAAATGGAGGCTCTAGACCCTTCCAGAGCCGAGATATCGGATGTCAAAGTTTTGACCTGAAAAAAAAACATAAGGGGTAACACTGTCGTTTTTGGCCGAAATTTTGACCCCCTCCGATCTTCTTGAAACTCTGGATTCTGACAGAGGGCCACGAGACTTCGACCAGCGCGCAAAAATGGAGGCTCTAGACCCTTCCAGAGCCGAGATATCGGATGTCAAAGTTTTGACCTGAAAAAAAAACATAAGGGGTAACACTGTCGTTTTTGGCCGAAATTTTGACCCCCTCCGATCTTCTTGAAACTCTGGATTCTGACAGAGGGCCACGAGACTTTGACCAGCGCGCAAAAATGGAGGCTCTAGACCCTTCCAGAGCCGAGATATCGGATGTCAAAGTTTTGACCTGAAAAAAAAACATAAGGGTAACACTGTCGTTTTTGGCCGAAATTTTGACCCCCTCCGATCTTCTTGAAACTCTGGATTCTGACAGAGGGCCACGAGACTTCGACCAGCGCGCAAAAATGGAGGCTCTAGACCCTTCCAGAGCCGAGATATCGGATGTCAAAGTTTTGACCTGAAAAAAAAAACA
>JBBNEX010000285.1:0-37463 GCA_038021265.1 Cyprinella venusta
TACAAGAAGGCCAGCGACGGATAATACCCCTTTAGTTATCCTTTGTAATATCCAGGAGGAGCTGTACTTCAAAAATAAAATTTTTAACTATTTTTCTACTTTAAAGGTAGTTTATGATGGATTCAACGCTTTAACCATGAAAATAATTTATAAAAAAATCGAGCATGAAGACTTTACCTTCAATTTATCAAACAAACTAACATTAAAAGGTGACTAACAAGTGAATGGATACAACGGATGCCTAACCGTGACTATTTTCTTTATTCTTAATTAGATAACAGGCTTCATAGTTGAATCACGAAAAATAAAATTCACAATTTATGTGGTATTAAAAGTAAGAAAATATTCAGAAATTTAACAAACATTACAATGTATCTTGGAGTAACAAAACTCTTTGGCAATGATGATCGAAGTTTTTGTTCTAAGATTCAGCAAATTAAGAGGCAAATTACCATATAATGATACCAATTAAAAGAGATTGTATCATCTATTGCCCTTAGTTATAATTAATAAGACACGCAAAATATAATTGGTAGCATAAGCCAAGCATTTCTTCTTATTTGTTTGTAATATCATTAATAACTACTAATGATTGATAATTATTTACTGCCGATGAAACGAAATTAAATAAAACTTCAAAAAAGATAAATTATGATCTTGGAGCGAATGATTAGTTAGAGATTTAATAAAATATTAGGAAACTTGTAAACAGGTGTCTAAATTTCTCAGCTTAAAATATTGAGACAGAATTATGATTTTTACATAACTGTCAAAAATATTGATGATTAAGGCTAAAGATTTTGCGCATGCCACACAAATTTTCGATAAAATTTTTTATGGAGAACCAAGCTGTTGATGAAACTAATTATTATATTTCAATCATCAAACATTTTTTGTTGAATCTTCATAAAAAAAAAGACGCATCGTATAATATAAGCATAAAGAGATCTTGTCATAGAAAATCATTGCCCTAACTCGTAAAATATTTTGATGACATTTATTTTAGGGAATAAGACTTTAAAGTATCATAATCCTGTATAAAAATCAGCTTTTTTGTTCTGTAAATTTGCATTCAGTTGTGAATTTTACGATAAAAAACTGCGTAATCATTGTACATAAATTAAAAATAGATTTCCTTATAAATGTATTTAGAGTTAGTAATTATTAACGTCCTTTTTCGGTTTTTAAGATATTTACCGGTGAAAATTATCGTAATACGCAAAACCTTATTAAAAATCTGTAAAAATCTATTTTTGTTGCTTTTCTGCATCTATCTATTCAATTAGAATGACAGATTGTTACAATAACCAATTATTACTCAGAAATTAATAATACTATAGATAAGACAATTGCCAAGCAACCGTCACTGCCAGGGGAGATGGTTTTTTGTTTTATTAAGATTATCTTGTCTTAGTGATTCAGCCTTCTTTGTGTGTTGAAGTAGATTGTCAGGTGAATTCTCAAAAAAATCATCTATCGTTTCTAAATTATACTTAGTTTTTATAGTCAGATGTGAGGTCCTTAAATAGAAGGTTTTCAGCCACGTTATCAACTCAAGTCAGACGATCTATTGATCGCTCATCAGAGATGGACAATGAGGGCCATTTCTTTTCATTATAAAGGGTATCCAATATCGAAAAAATTTTAACGGTATGGTTTAGAATAATTTCATATTATATGTAAGTTTTCAATAAGTTACTCACCCTTGTTAAATACATGTTATCACAATTCAAACCTTTCACGTTTAAAACCCATATAATTAAATCTATAGTCCAAAAGAGCGAGTATTAATAACTTACGATGTTTCACGTCTGTATTCGATGATAAATTGATTGATATTGTTAAATAATTTTGTTTGGTGCGCTTTTATTTGGCATGCACTAATGTTAGGGTATTTTAAGTAATTTTTGGTTTATTAAAGCTAGTCTATTCCTTTTTTGATGAGAGATTTTATCTAACCGTAATTGGGTGATGCCAATTTTATCATTTTGCAAAGTGAATTACACATATTTCAACTTTCATTTTAGCTAAAAATTTTTTAAAAATAATCTGATATACGATGCTATAATATGAAACCAAATTAAAAAAAAAATATAATGATGATCATGATTAGTTACTGAATTGCTTTTGTAACAATCTATTTTTAATACACGAGATAAAAAAAACTTTTTATAATCTCACAGCTTTTTTTTTGTCATGCTGGAATAAATGCCAGAGTTAAATATTCTGTTTAGAAATGAAATATCATTTATTAAGGCTAAAATTTCGAAGTTTTTAATTCCTTTATGAGAACTTAGGACTAAAAACATAATTTAATTTAAAAAAAAAGATAAGACATACGTATGGCTACCTACCTACAATATACATCTCAACAGACGTATGAACTAGCTTGAAATAATGATTTTATTACAGATTGACAAATTCTAAGTGCAGTAAAACCTCTTTTACCTGAAAATTTTTTCTTTACTAAAATACGGAAAATGTGAAGGGCATTCAAATTAACGAGTGTTAGTGTAGATTAAAAACAAAGATGTCTCATTAAAAAAAAACGAAAAAAAATTTTTATCGATGTATAATAGACCAGCCATGTCAAACTTGCGGCCCGCGGGCCTCATGCGTCCCATTTGAAATTTTTTTGCGGCCCACAGGTACCCCCAATTTTTTTTTAATTTTCTACGCAAAGGGTGTTTTGAATCAGATTTATTTAAGCATATTGATTTTTAGTAATTTGCAATTTAAACTGAATTAAATTTCTGTTACAATAATGGGCCAGCAAGCGTGCTCTTTTGAACATCCCAATTTTTTTAGCCTTAAATTATTATAGTTTGCGACGATTCAAAAGCTAAGAACTTTTTTCTCAATATTATACTCTTGTAAAGTGAACCGTCTGCCTGCAAATATTTCAGCCGAAATTGTTGTCTATCGGATCGGAAAAGCCACCTTCGAAAGGGTAAACAACGTGAAGAAATTCTAAATTTACGTACTCGTGGTTTGGATAGCTTACCCCGAGAAATTATATATTTTATACAATGTCTTTTATAAAAAAGGCCATTTCAAATAAGCTGGCACATAGCGACTCATTTGTTTACATTTTAATCGTAGTAGAAAATTTTTTAGTTACATATTTTAAAATAAACATCGGGAAATCGAATATCTGTAGTCGGTAGGTGTTATCTGAAATCTGTATATTAAAAAGTGTGTAGAGGAACTGCATTTTTAGTGCACAGAATATTATTTAGTTTTACACTAAAATCCTGCAGACAAATGGCTTAAATATTTAGCAAAGACCTTTTTTTACAGTCAAAGATGCCAATAAATGAATCGGTATAATTCAAATACTAATTTTTGGCTCAACTCAAATCAAGTGAACATTCAATAATCATAAGATATTCTACCCTAACTGTTCCTTCATATAGTATATATCCAATAAAAATTAATATCTTACAGACTTGATTTTACTGAAATTCAAATTTGACGAGCCAACATTATTGTAAAAATAGACGAAAAATGTTTTTTCAAGGCTAAATATCAATATATAAACCGTTTTGATAGAGCTTGGATACTTTGAAGGGTTGTTAGAACTAATGAGAGGAGGAAGATTAGATTTGATTTTCCTGATAGGTGGCTAACAACCTTCTCTCCCTAATTAAAACTTACATGTTGCCTAGATCTATTATCAGCGAAATTCAAAATCAGTCTTTGACATTTCCTGGCTTATACAGCCTTAAAAATTAAATCGCACTGTCGAAATTATTGATTCTGAAACTGGGGCACATAAAAATACAATTCAGTTAACGTGGGGAAGATTAAAGTAAAAGATCACGCCATTAAATCGAAACAATAAAATTATTATAGTCGGAGAGACAAATTTTAATCCGATAAACGATTTCCTTGGGAAATTTCAGAGGGATAGAATTAAATAAGATTTTTTATGGCAGGGTATTCTGACTGCTCTAACTAAGTAAGAATTTTTTGAATAAATATAAATAGAAATTTAATAATTATTCACCCAAGAATTATTTCCCTTCGCTATTTTTGCTCTTGATAGGTTATTATAAAAAATAATATATCAATTTTCTCATACGTGTTTAATAAATAAGAATAAAGACTTTAAAATATCATTATAAACGTGCTTGAATTATAATTTTTTTGAGCATTTATCAGATCTGTCTCTCAATGTTTACTAGGAAGTTGAAATATAACCTAAAATGGTTTTCTGGACACATTATAATAGGATGAAAACTAACAAAAATCAACTTAACAAATTATAAATCTGCAGTAACTTTCAAATTTAAAGAAAAACTATTAAAGTTATAGCTTGAGACCTAGTATTGTTGTCCTGATTGTATTATCAAAAAAATATGTGTATTAAAACATCAATAAAGAGAATAACAGATTTGTGTACTTTTCTTCATTATAAAAGCAAAAATAACTTTAAAAAATTGTAAAAAACATTTATTCCTTCTGTTTATATATTGTTAGACATCGTCCTCATAAAATTAATAAAATCGCCATTTTTGTGTGCCATTACTAAGTCAACAAATTTGCCGCAGCGCGGGTGAAGCTTATTCTAAGGTTCAGCTTTTATTTTATATATTCAAGCCTTTTGTATTCAATATTACAAAGTGAAAAATCAGTGATGAGCACCGAAAGTTTCAAGTAAAGTGGGAATCGGAATATTTTTGGTGTGAAGAAAGAGATAAAATAATTTGCTTGATATGCAATAATACTATTAATGTGTCAAAGATATACAACATTATAAGGCACTATGAGCAACATAAAGCAATTTATGATAAATACGAAGGATTAATGAGCAGAAATATTGAAAGAGCTAAAATTAGGACTTAAGAAACAGCAAGCAATGTTTACTATGGTAGTTCAAAATAATGAAGCAGTGATGCATGCAAGCTATGAAATCAGTCGAATGATCGCCATGAGCGGTAAATCTTACAGTGAAGGAAATTTTATAAAGCAATGCCTTGTAAAAACTGCTGAAATTGTCTTTCCGCAGAAAGATAAATTATTTAAGGACATATCATTGACTAGAAAAACAATTGCTGAACGTATTGATGAAATGGCAGATGACCTTAAACAACAATTGAAGGATGCCTCATGCAAATTTGAGCATTATTCTATTGCGTTAGATGAGACCGTTGACATCACAGGAATCGCACAGCTAGCAGTGTTTATCAGGGCCTGTGACATTGAATTCAATGTTTACGAAGAACTTATCGAATTGATTCCAATGCACGATACAACGAAAAGCGAAGACATTTTTAAAAAAGTTGAAGGGATTTTTGATTACTTTAATTTCGATTTGAGTAAAATTGTTTGCTTATCTACTGATGATGCAGCGAACATGTCTGGCAGCCATAATGGTGTTGCTGCCAAATTGGAAACCAAAATTAACACATTGTATCCAGATTCATTATTTGTTCATAATCTCTGCATTATTCATCATCAAAATTTGTGTGCAAAGGTATTAATTTTGGATCACGTCTTCAGTTTGGTAACAAAAACATTGAACTTTATCAAAGGAAATGTTCTCAACCATCGTCAATTCCGTCTTCTTTTAGAAGATATGGATAGTGACTTCACAGATGTTCCATTTTACACAACAGTTCGATGGTTATCTTGTCGTAAAGTTTTAAAAAGATTTTATTCGCTTAGACAAGAAATAATCTTATTTTTAGAGATTAAAGGCAAAAATAGGGATGAAATGAAGAATGAATGTTGGATCCGTGATCTGGCATTTGCTGTAGATATTACTGCACATTTTAGCGATCTTAATTTTAAATTCCATGGCAAAAATAAACTCATTACTCAATTTTTCGATTATATCAAATGCTTCTTTTCAAAAATAAACCTATGGAAGACACAATTGTCAGGTGAAAATTCGATTCATTTTCCAATATGCAAAGAACTCAAAAACAATGATAATAATGAATCTATATGAACCTTTTCTAGATGCGAAAGTCACTTAGACTTGTTGTTGGAACAATTTCAGAATAGATTTAGTGATTTCTCATCTTTGGATGAACATTTTTCATTATTCTCAGCACCGTTCAACTTTGATGTAGTAAAAGCAGAATAAAACTTGCAGATGGAACTAGTAGAAATGCAATCAGATTTTACTCTTCAAAACTAAGTATTTAGAAGTGGATATACTTGGTTTTTATTCATACCTTCCTAACAGCTACACAAAATTAAATACTGGCAATAAAAATTATGGCAATGTTCGGTTCCACTTATTTGTGCGAACAGTTATTTTCCTTTATGAAATTAACAAAAACATTGGAAAGAACAAGGCTTAATGATAAAAATTTGTCCTTACTCATGAAGGTTGGAACAACAAGTACATTTAAGCCAAATATTAAAAAAATAGTAATGAAAAAGAGGCATCAAACCTCAGGGCAAAAATAATTCTGAATTTTTGTAAATACATTTTTTTTGATAGTGTGATGGTATATTTTTTCATCTTATCCTTCCTAATATGCAAAAAAAAATTATTATATTAAGCGCTAAGAGACAATAGCTTGGTCTAGCTACCATAGTAAGTATCTAAATTAATTTAAAAAATACGATATGTAAGAGTGATTCCTAATTTTTTTTATGTGGCCAGCCCGGATGCTGCAAATACCTAATGCGGCCCTTAGTTCCTTTTGAGTTTGACACCCCTGTAATAGACTTTTATGCTGAATTTAGAAGCTCAATTAATTAAATTAATTTATTTTATTTCTGTTCAATTTCAGAAACTCTAAAGAAGGCTTCGCTTTGTAAATAAGACTGGTAATTGGAAGAATTCCTTATTGGAGATACAAAGTGCAGTTTTCTTAGAAGACACGTGTCTTCTAAGAGGCCCACGAATGTGTTATTGAGTAGTACAATCGATAAAATAATATAAAAAAATTTAACATTATCAAGGCATTTAGAACAGAGATTACTGATATAGAAATACTAGGTTGTTGGTATTGGCACGGTAAAGTTTTTCAAAATTCTAATCGATGCCATAAAACAAAAGGATTGAATTTATCTAGTTCAAAATAGAATGTGTGCCTCCAACAATACGAAATGATGTGCATTTGACAAAAAGCCGTTTGGACTGATGATTGACAACTTATTGCACAATAAGTCTTTGTGAAGATAGTTAAATGAAAGAAGCAGCTTCTACCTATTTTCGAAATATGGTTAAAGATTTAATATTCTGAATTTGGTCAAACAGATGATTGATGGACTAGTGTTAATATTTTTAAAATAATAAAAGTTTAAAATCTTATGATTATAAATTATAATAATCCAGATTTAAAATATTCATTATTTCAAATTAGGACGCTTCATTGTATTGTAAGATTCTAGGTCTTGACCACGTAAAAATTTACCACGTAAGTCATTACCACGTAAGCCATTAGCACGTAAAACCTTCACCACGTATAAAATTCACCACGTAAAACTTTCACCACGTAAGACAATCACCACGTAAACACTAACCACGTAAAACCATAACCACGTAAGAGCTTTACCACGTAAAAATTCACCACGAAAGACCTTTACCACGTAAACCCTTATAAGCTTGCGTAATTTTAACTTACACTATTTATTACTTAAAATTCTCTCTCTTTATAAGACTATATAAATTGAAGTACTTTTTTTTTTTAAAATGAACTTAAACTAATGATATAATGGTTGATATAAATTCCCAAAAATTTCGGCATTAATTTTTCATCGCTGTAAATTTTACAATTTGGCAGTAAAAATAATAAATTTAAACATCATAGGCTAATATCGATATAAAATATATTTAATCAAAGGTATTTGATTTACAGGTAAATTAAAATCATGAAAAAATTTTTTGAGGGATTTTATAATCCAACAAGTATCAAATTCACATATTAGCCTTGTGTTAAATTCTAATTATTTCTAAAAGCGGTAAATTACAAAACTTATTATTATTGTGGAGATAATATAAAATATTTTAAAGTGATAATGAATAAATAAAATTCTAAAATACCAGCTTTATTTCTAAAATTTTTTAAAGCTTTTCCATTTCAAAGCGCGCCGTGTTGAAAATAAAGCTTTAATTCAGCCAATTTTTCAATTTTTATTAGTTTAACTTTCTAATGGCCTTTTTAATGTATAATCTGGCAAAAAGAGAGAATTTTACGGAATAAATAGTGTACGTTAAAATTATCCAAGCGAAAAAGGTCTTAGGTGGTATTTAATACGTGGTAAATGTCTTACGTGGTGAATTTTTATGTGATCAAGGTCTTGCGTGGTAATGGTTTTACGTGGTAAGGGTTTACGTGGTGATTGTCTTACGTGGTGAATGTTGTACGTGATAAAGTTTATACGTGGTCAAGGTTTTACGTGGTAATTTATACGTGGTAATGGCTTACGTGGTCAATTTTTACGTGGTGATGACCGGATACGGTATTGTAATATCCCTTTTTATGGTCTGATTCAAGATATTCAAAATTACGACTAAATTTTATTATTTACTAGAGTTAGGTTATTATTATAGTTTACTTGGCTTTCAGGGCATAAAAATAGTCGATCGGATTATTATAAGGATAAATTTTAATCACAAACACAAAATCATTCTGCAAAGAATCAAATAAAATAAAATGTCTCTGAGTTGATAGAATCGAATTATGTAAATAACTAAAATATTTTTTCTTGAGAATAATTGATCCCTGAAATATTTTTCCTCATTATATCAACAAATTATTGTTTGAAAATATTTTCCATTTATTTCCGAAATCAGCTGTTATTAAAGTGAGTATCAATGGAAACAAGTATATATAAAGTTGTTTGAAATAATAGTTAAATGTCAGGAACTTAATTAGAGGTCTATTGTGCTGATAAATGTTCAGATGTAGGAATGATTAAACCTTGTGGAATTTTTTAAATCCTTAATCGCAATTTCCTAGATCAAAAATATTATTTTTTTAGATAGAAGCAACTGATTTCTATCAATTTTTGAAATTTTTAACGGGTAATTTTATAAGAACAAAGAATTCATCGAGTGGCGCATGCCAACTACGTGGAAGAAAAAAAATATTTTATTTTAAATTCGCAAAATATCCCTAGCTGATCCTAAATTATTCTTGTATTATTCTTTTTAGTCATCTTGATAGAGAAACTGTCATCATAAGCCATATTGTGTGATTTGATAACACCGAGGCGTTTCAGGGTGGCTTTCATTGGTGTGATTAGGTTTCTTCGTTGACTTTTTTATGGCGTATGATATGAATTATTATGATTAAGATTTATAGGAAAAACTGTATTTATAACAGGTGCTGGAAAAGGAATTGGTAAGGCCATTTCAATGGCATTCGCTCAGCAAGAAGCTAATGTAGTTTGTTTTGGAAGAGGATCACCTATTCAATCACCATATAGACAAATTGCCAACGAGACTGCAAAACGAGGTAATTATTGTCAAATCAAATCCTTATTCCCTTGAAAAAATTTTATTTTTCTATGTTATGTAAAAAATGTGTGGAATCTATTACCATGCCACTAAATAATTCCAGTTCAGTCATTAAACTTACGAATACAATTTAGGAATATCCCAGAGATATTTAAATAAATTTTGACTTCATCAATTTGACGCGAGCGCGAATTCATCCAAAAATTCGCTTCCATAGCTATCTTGTCTCTTATTGCTGAAATAAGATAGCTAAAATAGAAAATAAGCTTTTTAATTCTCAATCTTTTAAATATTTACTATTGATGGAAAAAAATATGTTTAAGTTGACGATCGGAATTTTACTAAATTCTGCATCTATTCACATCAGTGTTTTCCAACCTTTTTTGTGAGAGACTCCACCTACAACTTTGTAAAATTTTTATGCCGCCTTCCCTTAAAATCAACTTTTCCTCTGCGCCGGATCGCGTTTAGCACGTTTGGAAACACTGATTTACAAGTTTTCATACTAAATTATCCATTCTGTTTATTAAACTATCCACTGTGTTTTCAATAATATTAAAGTTATAAAAACGAGTCAAATTTTTGTTCAACTTTTCAAATGCATGAATTGAAACAACAAAGAATCTAAGCAAGATGTTTCAAATATCATTGTAATAATAGTTGAGGATGGGATGTCTCTAAAAGCATTTTGTCAAACCTTCAGAATCTGCCATTCAACTGTTGACCAAATTATAAAAATATATAATTATTCTGATGGAACAGAAATTGGCAAAGAATGCGGTCCCAGAATAATTGAATTAACGGAATTGATTAAAGTGATTATTCGACGTCCTATGAAAAATAACAGCAAAAACAATCTGTCACACCTTTTTACCTTTAAATATTCACTCTAGAACAATGTTGATATAATTGTAAAATAATTTTGCTGTATTTGATAAAAATGGTGGATAAGATAGAATAATTACCTAGTAACCACTTAAAATGTTGGAAAGCACTAAAAATAATTTTAAATTGATATGAACAGTTTGAATAAGAATTTATGATGATTAATTATAGTAAATTATAGATGAAACGAAAAAAAAACTTTAATTAAAATCAATCACAGAGGATAGTCAAGCATGGCTGGAATAAAGTCGAGTCAGGCTTACCAGCATCTAGTCAACCTCTTCTCTTAACATATTTATAATTTTTTTTCGCTCGAAAATTTAAATAGCTTATACATCTATTCTAAACTAGATTTGATTGGTAAAAAAAGTTTTTAATTGTTAACAAGGAGGAATGGGCATGGAAACACACTCATTTTGCTGATTTCCACACAGCGTAACGCCCGCGCTTTTAAAATGAAGAATTTTAAATGCATCAGTAAGATTTGTATTCTTATGTGTTAATTGCTAATATAAAATATTTAATAATTTAATTTACCAATTTAAGTTCTAAAAAATCTATCCATTAGCTGAAGACTTAATTTTTTGCACATATTTTGTAAATCTTGTTCACGAGCTATTTTATATATTCAAAGATCTAGGATACCACTTATCTTTTGTAATATTTTTAAGGTGATGAAATTGGAGGAAAATTTTTGGCGAAAATCGGAGATGCCAGAAATGAATTAGATTTGAAATCTGCTATAGAGGAAACTGTTGAACGCTTCAAGGGGATCGACATATTAGTTAACAATGTTGGAATGATGGTTCTGAATAAATTTATGAACACTTCAGTAGAACAGTAATTAAAAGAAATAACTTAGATTTGATGCTATGATGCAAACTAATCTTCGAAGTGCTTATATAAGGTAGAAAATATTTTTTATTCAGTACTCAATTGTGCCATCCATATTTATCTAAATCTACAAATCCTCATATTATCAATATTTGCCCACCACTTAATTATCGATCGAAAGCCTTCTCTGATCATCTAGGTAATGTACCTATACATCATTTTTAGGTTATGCGATTAGTAAATATTCGATGTCCTTGTGTGTCTTGGGTATGGCTCAACATTTTAAGCTATCGAATATTGCTGTCAATGGAATCTGGCCCAGCAAAGGTAATTACAGTTCCATAATTTAAGTTATATTTACAAATGGAACAGAAAAACTATTAGGCAGCGGCATTAAAAACAAATGCCGAATGCCTGAAATAATGGCAGACGCCGTGGTTGAAATAGCTTTAAAAGACTCTAAAATATTTACAGGAAATCTTTTAACTGATGAACAAGTCCTTGGTAACAAAGATTTCAGCCACTACTCATATGACCAAAATTCAAATTTGTTGCCTTGTCTTTTTCTAGATAACTTGGAAAAATCTAAGGACTTGCTTGAAACCCCCGACAAAGCCATTTTGGATGGTAATTTGTCTTCTTAAACAGATTTTTTCAGCAAGGCTAATAAAAAGATTACTTCAGGAATTTTGAACGATATTAATCTGATATTAAATATTCAAATAGAATTCGATGACCATTATGAATATTACTGCATCGATTTACAGTCTCAACAAAAAGGTGAAGTCATTACTTAAAATAAGGCTGTTTTAGCGGCTATTCTAAGGACAGTGATGCCTTAGTCATATCATGTTCGATTGAAATGTTTAAAAAAATCCTTAAGAAGCAAGAGAATCCTTTTACGAGCTATCTGAAGGGCAACATTAAATACGATGGGGATATCAATATGTCAAAGCGACTTTCAAAAATATACAAATATTTATTTTTTGAATAAACTTTCTTCAAAGACAGTTAAAAACTTCAGTTACATTATTTTCGACCTAGTTTGAATAATTACAAATACTTGATCTAAAGACAAAGATGCATCAATCTTTATCAATTTGTTAGTTTTCTTGTAATATTCCACAACTGGACTTAGTAAATCAGCCTCATATTTCCACCCGAATATAAATCTACTTTTAAACCTTTTTAAAAAAGCTGATTCATTGTCATCCAATCGACCAGATTTTTCGCCTCTTTGTAGAACCCTTTTTTTACACGTCTGAGAATCAATATTTTTTTCAAATTAAGTAATAATCATATCCACTATGTAAAAAAGTTATTTTAGCGCTTTTCAAATATTTTATCAAATTATTCGGCATATGTTGTCGCGACCTAAAACCTAAGAAAATAGCCTATTTTTTACATTTTCCCCCCAAATAAAGTAATATAATTGTCGATAAACGCCATTTTTTAGCGATGATTTATTCTATAAATGGCAGCTTAATTCACGCTTTCTAATAGGTTTGTGCCTGATACTAGTAAGGACTGTTGTATAAGTGAAAGAAAAGAACAGTTGGGAAATTTTTTTAGCTGAGATAAATATTCAATAGAACTTAATTTTGTCTAGAATTTTTACATATTAAATAATCATAGTTTAAATTCACAAACTAAAAAAACAAACAGGCGCGCAATGCTGTTTTTAACTGCGAATTGCATTTAAACTTCCACGTTCTTTGAAAAATTATGATGAGTTTATATTGGCCAAAATTCTTGGACAAAATTGTTTTAAAAATCATACTTTTCATATTTAATTATGCAATTTGTAGTTTTCATTTAGGTTTACGTGATATTACATTTCAGTATAAACTTAAGGAAGTTTT
Source organism: Cyprinella venusta (assembly GCA_038021265.1). Classification (NCBI taxonomy): domain Eukaryota; kingdom Metazoa; phylum Chordata; class Actinopteri; order Cypriniformes; family Leuciscidae; genus Cyprinella; species Cyprinella venusta. The sequence goes on from JBBNEX010000285.1 coordinate 13,009, forward strand.
GATTAACGGCCAGTAAATTTTTTAAGTTTTAAACCGATGCCAAGATGGCGGATTTTGGAAATGTTAGCCTGCGACTATTGTTATAATTGAGAGGTGACTCTATTAATTGCTAAAAAAATCATCCAACGATGCAAAAATTATGAAATTTACTTTATTAGAATACTATCGTCAAATCTTGTGATCCCAACGATTGTTTAGACAATCTCAATTTCGGCAAAAAATTGATCCTGTAAAAAAGCATTTAAAATTCGCTCTAAGGTTTTATATGTTTTGCATTCGAGTATAAGACATAAAAGGACAATTGCAACAAATGCAATACAGTTTTTTTAGCCTAGAATATTGGGCGAACTGAAATATAAGTATTTTTTCTAGGTTTATTTCATGAAAAAAATTAAAAGTAAAACTCAGGCATATTTTGTTCAAAATAAATAGCATCTGTGACCTTAACGTAGGGACACGAGAGGTTGTTTAGAAAAATAAATTGGGAGTTAGATTTTTTTATGCGAGAAAAATATACCTCTTCATCACATTCTAGCATAAAAACTGAGGAAAGGTCAATAGTTTCATTAATTTGAGAGTTCCACATATTTAAATTTTCTGCAGATCGAGGAAATCCATCAATTACGTAAAACTTATTCCAACCTCGAATTTTCATTTCCTTATATATAATATCCACAAACTTTCTCGATTAAGGAAACCGTAAATGTAGAAGGAACTATCTCGCTTCGGAGCATTTTTTGCTTTATTTCCAATCCTATTTCTGTTTCATTATTAACTTCTCGTCTTAATATCTCTCCAGCAGATATGTGAATGAGCGAATGTTTCTAAAACTTTTCAATAAAGGCTAACTTTTGAAAGGTAGTGGCTTATTAATCCTTTTCCACTTCCTGGTGGACCAAGAACAAAAATTACTCGGGGCTTGTTGGTGTTACACATAAACGCACTTTTGTATTTTGGAAAATATGATATTAACCTATTGATAAGAATTATCTTGAGTACACAACGTGGACAAAAATATAAAAATGGCGGCAAATAAGATCATCCTTTTTATCGTAATGTTTGCAATAAATATTAGCTGATTTGTTTTATATTTTATCTTATCAATGTGGAAATCAATAAAGAAGATGTAAGAAAACAAAACAGAGGATGAGAATGATTAATTGAGTTAATCATTTTCAACTTTGCAAAAAATAAATTTTATCGTTTATTTTTATATTTTCTAAATAAGAAAGAATTTAACAAACTTATAAACGAATAATAATCCGTATCTTGTTTGAATGGCTCCATGTTGACTTGGATGTCACTAAATACAGTATTAATCTTTTAATATAAAATGGCATTCTATAATAATATTAGAAGACGATCAGGTTTGAAAAGTAAAATTTTTCTGAATTATCATCTTACTTAAAAGGAAATAAACTTATTCTTGTTTTGAATTATTACTTGAATTTCGTTAATTCACCAATTTTTATACTTTTGTCAAATATGATATTTTTAAATTATTTTTGTCAAATCTGTTTATATAATTTCAACATATCTTTCGCGTTATAATTGTTTTAAATTATGAACATATCCATTAAACCGATTATTACCGATTAGTTTTTTATACGTTTTACAATGCAGTCAACCCTGTCTCTTTTTCCATTTTTTTGGAGATTATGTCTCCCAAAATCGATGTTCAGTACAGCTTAGAAAATTAGAGATATTTAGGGTTTTTAGCTATTACTGATTTATAAAATTATAAATATGTTAACAGTAAAATATAATTTCATATTTAAGTTTGAATGTTTTTTTATGTAAAATCGTTTTTTATCAAAGTGAGGGGACGAATAGTTGTAAAATAATAAGGAAATCTTTAAAAAAGCAACAAATCTCGGTAATTAATCTTGTTATTGGGCTTATTAAATTTATGTCGTGCTATCTTTTATTTTATTCAGGCAACTTCACTGACCTTCATGATTATAATTTGTCAATCAGCCAAAACACTATCACATTCCTTTCCATGGGCCTTCGCTTATCGTGCATAAACCTGTTTTTCTATAGCAAAACTGTGACTCTGTCAAACAATATCTTCTCATGCCTTTCCAAGATATTAAAACTAAAATTTTTGTTAGGATCGGTCAAAATAAATTTTTATCACAATTGCATTCCTTCACTATTCCATATTTTTTAATATTAAATTTTGGCGTCGGATTAAGCTCAATGTAATGAATATTTGAAACTGTCGCTGATTTTACAGATTTTGTATAGAATTATGCACACAAAGCAAATTTTAGAATCTATTTTGCCATCCATATGCTGCATGATCGTTTTATTTGTTCAATACGCTTGAAATATTCGACTCCGTTCCCCATAATCTTCTTTTTTATAAACTACATAAAATAGGCATACCTAATAAATTAATACGCTTAATCTCAGCACTTTATTTAACATCTTCAGCTAAAGTAAAAATTCCTAACACTAGCATTCTAACAGATTCCTTTAAACTAGGAAGAGGCGTAAGACAGGGATGCCCACTTTCACCAACTCTTTTTAATCTTTTTATTAATGATATTTTTGAGGATATGAGTAACCAGGGAGTCTCGGTTCCAGGGCTTAACTTTAAAATTCCAGGGCTTTTATATGCAGATGATCTTGTACTTTTTTCAGAATCAGAGGTAGGCCTTAAAATAATGCTTGAAAAGCTTAATACATGGTCGGTTAATAATATAATGAAAATTAATTCTTCTAAGTGTGCGATTTTATTGTTTAACTTTTATGATGATATATCCGATAATTTTTTTATAGGTAAAGATAAAATTAATATTGCTAATGAATATACTTATTTGGGGTGCTTAATTAATACTGGTCTTTCATTTAATAGTTTAATAACTAATAGGAAATTAATTGGAGCCAAAAAACTTAATATTCTTAAAAATTATTTGTATAAATCGCTTGTTCCATTATGGATAAAAATTAAAATAGTTAAAAGCATCTTAATCCCTTCACTTTTATATGGCTCGGAATTATGGGGTATGTCAGCTAGACGCGTAGGGGTTCTCCAGTCAATAGTAGATGAGGCTTTAAGGATATGTTTTAAGGTAGGAAAAACAGTAGCCTTAGACGCCATAAGAGAGGAGGCTGGTATTTTACCACTGGCGGCATTAATTGCAAAGAGTAGAGCACGTGCCTTCATTAAATACTGTAAGCTAGATAGCTATATCAAGGACCTAATTAATTCTAAATTTGTTAATCGTAAAAAAACATGGGTAACTGGTTCACTTTTTTGGTTTAGTCGTTTTTTAAAAATAAAGCCTCCCCAAATTTTTAAGTTATGTAACACATTCTTAAGCACTAAATGCACAGAAGCGAAAGATTTTTTAAAGCAGGTATCAGACAAGGTAGTCACGTCTAAAGCGTTTAATAAATGTAATTTAACTAATAAACTAAGAAAAGAACATGATATAAATAATCTTAATCTCTCTAACTGGATTGTACTCTCTAAATTAAATCCCCAACTTAATGCAGGCTTCGATTTTTTATTTAAATGTCGTATTAACGGGTTAAGAATAAAAAAAATATGTTATAAAAAGCTAATACCAAATATTTCTAATGAATCCCTTAATCAATGTATTTTTTGCAATAACTCTTTTTTTGATCACCAAATCGAGCATATTTTTAACAATTGTCATTTTTTTAGTTCTCCCCGAAATTTATTTTTTGATTATTTTCCTAGCTCGGAATCTGAGGTAAGTCCTATTTTCGATTTTTCTTTTTTGAGAGGCTTCGTAGGAGGCGAAGCGATGGGTCAAGAGACAAAAATTAAATTTTTAACATTTTGTAAATCTATTTCGAACATGTACAGTTCGTATATTAAAAATCTCTTGGCCCAACAAAGTTCCTCCGAGAACCAAAGCCCACCGGGCATGGTTGCTCTTACTTCGAGCTAGGGTAGGATGAGTTTTAGCCTACGGGCACTGCCTGACAGTCAGGCGCCTAAATCATCGGTCGTCATTGATAATATTTATTATTTATTATAAAAAATATAAAAAAAATTAAAAAGTATAATAAATAAAAACTAAAAAATAAAAAAAATAATTGGGCTGACAGCAGGTTAATAGATATACATATTTGATATATATTTACTAAAATAGTTTTACTTTAAACGGCTAATACCCCAGACGACCGGCAGAGTTAGAATCTGCATGCGAAATCATAAGCATTTGACAAGTGGTTTCTCATCCTACTAAAAAAAAAAAAAAAAAAAACGCTTGAAATATTAATAAATTTTTGTTCAATCAACTTCTAGTTTAAAATATCACCCAACGCTTTAACCATGTCTGAAAATAGATAGAGTTATCATTTATTATTTGGAAATCCTCTTCCTATACTATCCTCAATAAATTTACATCAATATGAGCAATAAGATAAATTTTCCTGGTTTATTTTTAATGTTAGATAAATCACATGATTAACCTAATTAATCGACTCCAAAATTTCAACAATGTAAAAAATACGACAGTTTTGACTAAATTTTGTCAAAAACTAAGATTTGGCTCATTCCAATCAGATTTTCACATAATGGAATTAAGCAATATCTATCGGAAATTTCTAAAATCGATTTGGAATTCGATGACCTCATTTAAGCTTTTTTTGAATTAAAAAGTGCTTTTTAATTTCCTTATCATCGACTTATAAGTGTAAAGCGCAGATTTAAATATATTGTGCAGCCTTTCAACTCCATTATTCGTTATTTATTCTTCTTCTCTTGTCAGTAAATAACATTTCCAGATATCTATTGAGTACAAAGGTCTTCTCCAAACGCAACCATTCTGAAGTCGTCGTTTCCATCCATCCATAAAATGACTAAACAGTCGAAACAAAAATTCTGAGTTTAAAAAATAAAGTTCCATATCTAGCAATTCTTCATATGTCATTATAGTTTCAGGAATAAAGATAAAATTAAGTAAAGAAAGTATCTGAATGTGTGGGGGAAAACTTTCTTCGTTGATGTAGCTTAGGAAAATTTCCGCGTATCCCAAAATTTTTGTCAAACAGAAACTGGGTGAAATAAAAAACTGCAGCCATGGAACGAGATTTAAGGAAGGCATTACGAAATAATTGTTTCGTGGATTTTTCGAAATTTATTTTCATACTTTGCTGCTATAATTCTGGGCTCATTGCTGATTTATGTAAAAAAAATTTTATTGAGAATGCGTTAGTTTTTTCCTGACAATAGTTCATTTACTTAAGGTACAGCTGATCCAAATATCTATGACTGAATCGTATACTTAAAAAAAGCATACTCGGAGTTGTTTTTCACATTCCATATAAAAATCGACGTCTGTGAATATTAAGTAAGTCCACGTTTGCAGCAGTCAAAAATTAAAATATACTTTCTTAATTAAAAATTTGATCATTTACCAGAAATTGTTCAAAGGAAAATGATTAATTGTAACTCTGAAAGAATGATTAAGTGTTATGAATTTTGTGGGCAACGAATGAACTTTCCAGAACTATTTCATGTTCATTTAATACTTGATAATGCTGAAAGCTGTCTATAGATAGCAGAGTTGATATTTACGGATGCATTTGCTGTTATATTATTGTTGGTTAATTGACATGTTGACACTAATTCTTTTAGTATTTATTATCTTTTATACTTGAATTTGTCCAAAATTTGGAGCGTGGTTATGCTCTTCCGATATCTTAAAGTTTTTTACCTGAGACACACAACAACTACATTTTCAAAAATTAGATATTCGCACAGACCCCTCCATATTGATTTATCATTGTAAAAACTTTTTTGCGTAATAATCATCAAATGTGAAAAGAGAAATTAACAGCCTTTTAGACCTTTCACGTAATTTATACATCCTATATTATTCTATGGAAGAAAGTACAAATGAAGAAAATATCATTTTCATGTATATAATCTTAAAATATGACGATTTGTAAAATCAATAATTGCCTGTGTAAGAACGTGATAATAATAATGGTTACGATAGTTTACGAGTTATATGTAACATACCTCCCCCACATAAAGAAGGGTTTAGCTATCTCGGAGGGGGTTTTATCCGAGTTGATCTTCTTGGTGGTTCAAGGAAGAAATTAGGTTTTCCAGAATCAGGATTGTAAGATGGCTCAGAGCAGCGGTACAGATTATTATGATGGAGTTTAACTTGTTTGAACGGATGTAGCAATTCTTTAAGTTCATATATCGATGTTCTGCACCTATTACTTTGAAGGGGCCTTCGAATTTCGGATCGAGTTTTGAATTTCCTTTAGATTTGATCAGTACCAAATCACCAATAGAATATTTTGTTTCGTATATCCTTCTGTCGTATATTTCTTTCATTCTCTTAGCAGTTTTATCCAAATTTTCGTCGACAATTTTAAACGACTTTGACAGTGTTCTTTCTAGTTCTTGGGCAAATATGTGATAATCGCGTGATTTTGAGACTTCTTGTGTGTCATTCAACGATAGGTCAATAGGTAGGGTTGGTTCCTTGCCGAATACTAGAAACGCTGGAGAAAATCCTGTAGAAGAATTTTTAGCAGTTCTCAGAGCGAAAATTGTTTTATCCAGATTTTGATCCCAGTGTGTTGTATCGTCTTCAGAAACGATTCTTAATATTTCTTTGATAGATTTATTGGATCTTTCTACAAGACCGTTCGTCTCCGGGTGGTAGGGAGTAGAACGAAGTTTTTGTATCCCAAGGTATTCGCATACGTGTTTGAATAATTTCGACTCAAATGCTGTACCTTGGTCAGTAAGAATGGTCTTCGGGACTCCAAATCGACAAATGATATTAGAAATTAAGACTCGTGCCGCAGTGTGTGCAGATATGTCAGGAATAGGCACTGCTTCAATCCATTTAGAGTAACGGTCCACGAGAACCATAATGAATTTGTTCCCGTCTGGTGTTGTAGGAAGAGGACCAGTGAAGTCTAATTCCCACATTTCGAACCTGCCCTTCGACGTGAGAGGATTTAAAGCGGATTTCGGTGTATAATTTTTGCTTTTGAAAATATTGCATTTTTGACAGTTAGAAATATGGTTTTTAACATGAAGATCGACGTTCGGCCAGAAGAATCTATCTCTAATGAATGAAGCCGTTTTGTTTATACCCAAATGATTGAGGAGTTTAGAGTGTGTCAATTCAATTACGTATTCAATTAGGTGTTTGGGTAAGACCATTTGTTTACCTCGTCGGCCCGTATGGTATAGTACGTTATCGATCATTTCGAGGTGAGCCTTTCCTTTCAAAAGATCATTAGCATATTCATTACTAATGGAGACTTCCTTAATTCCTTTTAGAACTCTAATAGTTTCTTGGATCCCTTCATCCTTCGCTTGTTCTTCTCTTAAATCGATGTCGAATTCTAGATCAATAGATGAGCAAATTCTCGATAGAGAGTCTGCAACAGTATTTTCTTTTCCTTTAATGTATTTAATAGAGTAATCGAATTCTTCGATTTCTTCTATCCACCTAGTTCTACGGCCACGTGTATCCTTCATTTTTTTAAGATGTGTTAGTGGATTATGATCTGTTCTTAGCTCGAATTTCGAGCCATAAAGATAATTTCGAAACTTTCTCGTGGCGAACAAAAGAGCCAAGCACTCTTTATCGATGGTGGAATACTTTCTCTCACTTGAATTCAAGGTTCTACTAGCGAAAGCAATCGGAACTAGCTCTGATCCATGATATTGGGAAACAACGGCTCCGATAGCTTCATCGGAGGCATCACAGTTGAGAATAAATATTTTTGAGGGATCGGGTTTTCCCAGTGTAGGGATATCTACGAGACACTTTTTCAGCATTTCGAATGAATTATTTGCTTCACAGTTCCAATTCCACGTGATATCTTTTCTGAGTAACTTGTAGAGAGGTTGGACGACCTTGGAGTAGTTTTCTATAAATCTTTGATAAAATCCACACAGTCCAAGAAAAATTTTTAGATCTTCTTTACTCTTAGGACTCTTCCAGCTTAGAATCGGCTCGACATGCTTTTGATTTGGTTTTACTCCATTCTTCGATACAACATATCCAAGGAACTCTATTTCCGTTTTTGCGAATTTGCATTTTTCAGGTTTCAACTTTAATCCTTCTTTATGGAGTCTTGATAACACGGATTGTATGTCATGGATATGTGATTCAAACGAGTTAGAAAATATGAGGATGTCGTCCAGATAAGCTACACAGCATGTAAGGTTTTTGGTAATATCATCCATTATCCTTTGAAAGTTTGCAGGGGCATTACATAGCCCAAAGGGTAATCTGTTAAATTGAAATGATCCAGCTCCGCTATATGGACAGAAAGCTGTCTTCTTCTTACTACTTTCTTCTACTTCACACTGCCAATAACCCGATTGCAGATCCAAGCTTGAGTAGAATGCAAAGCCCGCTGTTTGGTCCAGTATATCCTCAATGATAGGAGGGCAGTATCGATCTTTAACAGTAACTGAATTTAGTTTTCTATAATCAACACAAAAACGCCACGTATTATCTTTTTTTTTAACGAGAACAACGGGTGAACACCATGGACTTGTACTCTCGCTTATAATTCCATATTTTAGCATGGTTTCGATTTGATTATCGACTTCGTTTTTCATATGAAGAGGAAGTCTGTAGGGTCTAGAATAGATAGGTTTTGCTTCTCCGGTGTCTATGGTATGAGGGTATCGTTTTGTGTGACCGATGTCATTTTCGCTCAGAGAGAAGCATTCAGTGTTCTTTGTCAGCAGTTCTCTTAATCTACACGATTGATCCTGATTCAAGCTAGCATCGAAGGTGCTTACATCCCAAATATCAGTTGAAGCAGAGAATTGATTTGTTTCAAGGAGAATATTTGGAGCCCTGGGATCCACGAGCAGCTGATTACGTATTATAACATCCCTTCCAACGATTAAATCGAATTGAACGTCGTCCGATACCACAAACTCGTGATTTAGTTTCATCTCCCCAATGTATATTGTCGATCTCACAACTCCTGAATTTTCGATTCGTGTACCATTCACACTTACCAAGTTAATACTTCTAGGACTTATATCTAACTTTGATACAAATTTCGATTTTATTATTGAGATACACGATCCAGTATCTATTAATGCAAATCCTTTTAAACATGAATTTTCCACACTAAATGGAACAAGAAAAGGGTTGGGTTTTTTATCAATTAAAGAAGACGACAAATAGTATCGATTAAAATTAGAATTAGGCATTCTACAAATTCTATATGAATGGCCCCTCTTTTTGCAGTTTGAGCAGACGATTTTCCCTTGGCATTCGGTTGTTGGGTGTCCTAACGAGCCGCATTTGAAGCATTCTTGCCTGCTAGATTTGATTACAGGGGTAGGTTTTTCCTTTCCATTAATTTCCAACCTTCTTAAGGAATCACGAATTTCTTCCAAAATTCCCTCTTGGTCACGATTTTGTTTGGTTTTAAGAGACTTCGTTGACGCGACTTCAATCACATGTTCATCTTCTTCATTTGAGGCACAGAGTTTTTGCGCTGGTTCATGTGTTGTCTGATTTTGTTGCGGAGTCAACAATATGTTCGAAACTTGGCAGATTTTTATGGGGTCGCTGATATCCATTGCACGAATTTGAAGTGCGACAGACTGCGGTAAGATTGTTAAAAGTTTTTGAGTGATAAAGAAGTCATGGTCTTTATTCGACAAGGACGGTCTTGAGGCTTCGAGAAAGTTGTCCAGTTGGATTTTAAGTGAAAACACATCCATTCCTGGAAAGAATTTTATATTATCAAATTTGGCAAAGTTTGATGAAAGGACATCAGACCCAGAGTGAAGGTTCATCATCCAGGTTTTTATAAGATCCGTTTTTTTGTCTGAGGGTGGCAGAGAAACGAGTGGAGAGGCTTGGTAGGCCTTAAGAATGTCGTCGTCGAAGTATATCGGAATGAGAGATGATTGCTTCGCAAGACTCCATTCTTCGGCTTCAGCGATTAGGGAGAATTTAAAAAGCCAAGATCTTGCATCAGAAGAACGAGAAAATTTGTCAAGATTGATACTCAGCCTTGTCGCCATTGTAAGAACGTGATAATAATAATGGTTACGATAGTTTACGAGTTATATGTAACAGCCTGTAATATTAATCTCTGAGATAGGTTGCATCTTTAAATAATTATTGATGATAGCTTCTCACGATATCGTGTCGTTACAACATAGTGTCGTTATACTCTAACTTTCATTTTTTTAAAGAAATCATTAAAACTAAGCTATGTTTTTAATTTTGGCGTTTGTCCATCTTCATTATAAGTTTAAGAGTGTTTTATTTGGAAATATGAGGATTTTTGTCAACTTATCCATTAACACCTTTTGACTTTCAAAAATAGCGCAGAGGACATTCAAAAATTCCGATGAGGACACTCAAAAATACCGATTATTTTTAAACAATAAAAAATAAATAAAAATCGATAAAATATTAAAACTGCTCACGAAGAAGAGCTTTTGAGGCATATCTTGTCGTCTCTCTAATCCAACCTTAACAATCTGATGCCGCGATATTGGTCGATGCAGTTTGCATAGTTTGCTACAATTGTTCCGTGTTAAATGATGTAAGACTAGTTTTGATGATTTGTTTCCATTTCGGAAACAAAAGTTCGATCGGATTTAACTGTGGCGAGTACGGAGGGACAAATATTATTTGATGCCCACGGCTTTCAATAACTTCTTTAACATCAGAAGAATGATGGAAGCGCACATTGTCCATCAGAAGAAGTTTTGGAGAATCTGAAATATTTTGAAACAGTTGTTCCAAAAATTCTACAAATTGAGCCGTGTTGTATGAGCCTAAAACACTTCTATAGTGTATAAGCCCATTCGTACTTATGGCTGCACAAACTGAAATATTTTTTCCACATGAGTTTGCCACAGTTATTTGCACTCTTTTTCCACGCTCACTTCTGCCATATTTTCTTCTAATATGCAGGTTGAATCCGGTCTCGTAAATGTTAATAACGTCCGGGGTAGAAAATGGAATGCTAAAACAATGAAAATATTTACCTTTCGAAGTAGGATTGAGCATATTCGAATCTTCTTTCAAGATTTTCGGGTGTATTTCGTGCAATTGGGACCTGGCGTACCAATTTAAATGTAATATTTAATTTCTTTATTGTTCTTGAAATACTTTTTTCCGACACAGTTATTTCAAAATCTTTAAATAGTTTTTGCTTTATCTGCTTTTATGTAAGCAGAGGGTTATTTTCTAAATATTCATTTACTTTTTCCTTATGGACTTGAAGAATTTTGGTTCTTCTTGCACAACCCTGCCTATTTTCTGTAAAACCCTCATCCCTTTATAAATTTTTAAATATATTCCTAAGAGTTCTTTCGTTTATAGAAAATATTTTAGCCGGTTCTGCGATTGATTGTTCTGGATGCTTTTCGATGTAGGAAACGGCTCTTTTTTTTACATCTAAAGATATTTTGTTATATTGTCGCTGTTCTCTATCGTTTATCATCTCATTTTAAGGAAATAAAATTACGGTAATTTTGATCGTCCTCCGCGGAAATTTTGAATGTCCTCTGCGGTATTTTTAAAAGTCAAAAGGTGTAATTGATTTTCTTCCACGTTATTAGACATATTTAAATTGTTTTGCTATTTATTAAATTCAGTTTTTTGCATGAATGTTGTTTTAGTCCAAAAAATTTAATTGAAAAAAAACTAGTAAAAATTGTTAAACATCTTTTTCAAATGAATCCCACACATTTGATGAAAAATTTATGACCGAGATTTACATATTCGAAAGACATTTAATCGAAATCTTCGAGATTGAACGATATTTTTTCGAAAGACTTTTAATCAAAATTGCTGTAAATCTTTCAGACTAGATATAATATTAAATAGTTTGCAGCATATTAATTAGACAATAAATCACCTATCTTTTGCATTGAATTAAAAAATAGTAGGGATTTGATTTTAGTATCATTTTTTGGCCAAAAATATAAAATATTCCATATATCAGAACTTATTTGCGTAATTTAATTGAAAGTATGTTATAAGTATATATAAAAGCACCCGTCATTCGCTTATTCGCTGATCGGTATTCTCAATTGCGCAACTGTGAATTATATGATGAATTAATCATAATAAACCAGTTATAATTTGAAGAAAATTTTTGAATTTGCGTCATTTTTGACGGGTTAACTTCTAGTTTTAAATAATTATCAAAAATTTTTTTAGAAATATAGAAGATTTTTTTGGTTCCCAGTTTTACGTCGAATTGTTGTCGAACTGTGATTAACACTGCTTATGGTATTATTGTCGCATCCTCATCAACTATTTCACTTATTCACAACGACATCTTCTAGCAATTTTAAAATTTTTCGCACAAACTTTTAGAAAGAATTCATTCTCCAAGAGGAACTATATAATCTGAGGATACTTCTATAAGAATAATAACAATAACTAACTAATCACGTGCGTGCCGATCACTCACGATCATATAAATATCTCTCTATTACATTCCTTCCGGGGTTATTCGGCAAATCCACGTATGCATCTCGGTAACGTTCGGGAAGTCTTATTCCGTATCTTTTAGGTCTCTGATCGTGATCTTGTATCTGCCACTTTTCAGTATTATCCGGTGGTGTCCATTCAGGTGTCGCTTTCGTGTTGTCTATTTTGAACCTTGGATCTGGCTTTATTCTGTCGATGGAGACTCTCAGTTGCTTTCCTAATTTGTTTTTAATTTTAACGACTTTGCCCATTATATCTTCGATCGTCCACCCTCCTTCCCAGTTTTGAGATGTCTTGCTCTTGGTAGGTATCCTCCTGTATACCATTTGGTCCTTCGTGTAACTCGGTGTATCATTAGCAATTTCTCTGTCAAAGTACTTCTTTTGGCTGTCGGAGGCTTTAGCTGAGTTAATTTCGATATTGTCCCAGATCTTGCAAAAGTCCACCTTTGATCCGAAAAAGTTGTTTAAGTTATGGGACATCTGAGAGTTCTTCATAAGTAGAAAGTCGTTTGGAGTGCGGCCAAAAAGTGCTTCATATGGTGACACTTGTGTTGACGAATGCTTAGTGATGTTATAACTATATATGATAATAGGCAGAATTTTAGGCCACTCTTCGTCTATTCCGTTCTTTCTCAATAGATTTAAAATAGTTCGATTGGCTCTTTCGCACATACCATTGCCTTGTGGGTGGTAACTTGTAGTCCTCGATTTTTCGATTCCAAACAATTCGCACATATTTTTGAAAATAAAACTTTCGAAGTTTCGACCCTGGTCCGAATGAATACGATTTGGAATGCCATAAGCTGAAAATATTTTTATTAGTTCGGATATGATCGTTTTAGACTCTTGATTTTGTAAAGGTACCGCCACAAGCCATTTTGTAAACATGTCTTGTACGGTCAATGTATAGCGAAATTCACCAACAGGAGGTAGTTCTAAGATATCTATTACGATTGTTTCCCATGGCATTGAACCATTCATGGGTTCGAGTGGTGACTTTGCAGATTTTGTACTTGCTTGCTGACAACTTTCGCAATCTCTGCAGTAGATGGCTGTGTCAGTGTACATACCAGGCCAATAGCATACATTTCTCAGCTTCTCTATTGTCTTTTCCACCGAGTGATGCCCACCTAACGGAGTACTATGGACATGGTGCAAAAATTTTTCCCGAAGCTTCTCTGGTACTATAACACATTGACACGATGAAGAATCGATTCTTGGTGAGTATTCACGATACAATATATCGTTGATTAGCTTCAGCTGGTTTTTTATAGTTTTTAGTCTCTTTAATTCGCCTGTATAATTTTGGTCCGCCATATCCCAATTCCCCCGCCTGACCAACGAGATGGCTTTCTTGATAGTATTGTCCTCGTTTTGAAGCTTCTTTATATCATCTAAACCCAAAATCGGCTCGAGTTCGGTAAGCATGCTGATTCTTGATAGGGCATCAGCATTCGCGTTAAGACAGCCTTTCTTATAAACGACGTCAAAATCATATTCTAGCAACTTAATCAGCCAACGACCTATTCTTCCGTTCCTAGACTTGTTATTCAGAAGCCACTTAAGTGGTTCGTGATCAGAAAATACGGTAAATCGCTTCCCAAGTAGGTATTGACGAAACTGTTTTAAAGCGTTGACTATCGAAAGGCATTCAAGCTCATAAGTGCTGAAATTTTTCTCGGCTTCGTTGAGTACTCTGCTAGTGTACGCTATTACCCTTCCCTCTTGTTCGAGAACTGCTCCAATGGCGTGATTACTTGCATCTGTGCTCACTTCAAAGGGCTTGGTGATATCTGGGAATGAAAGAACAGGTTCGTTAACAAGGATTTCTTTAAGTTTTCTAAACGAATCATCACATTGTTTTGACCATTCAAAATCAGCCTTAGAGTTCGACAATTCATGCAGTGGAAAAGCAATATCAGCAAATCCTTTTACAAATCGACGATAGTAAGAGGCCAACCCTAAAAATCTTTTCAAATCCTTGATAGATTTTGGAACTGGATAATCTTTTACGGCTTGAATTTTTGTATCGTCAGTAAACATTCCTTTTCCAGAGAATACGTGGCCCAAGTAATGCACTTCGTTTACTCCAATCTTCGATTTATCAGGGTTTATAGTTAACCCTGCTTCACTTAGAGCACAAAAAACTTGAGATAGGTGCTTCTTATGTTCTTCTACATCTCGGCTAAAAATGATTATATCGTCCAAGTACACCAAAACATAATTCTTGTTTCGAAATATTTCATTCATCATCTTCTGAAATGTTCCGGGTGCTCCCGTTAGTCCGAAAGGCATGACATTAAATTCAAAAAGACCATATTCGTTTCCAAAACTAAAGGCAGTTTTGTGAACATCATTACGATCGATAGGAACTTGCCAATATCCACTCTTTAGATCCAAAACAGTAAATACGTTCTTCCCATATAGTTTGTTTTGCACGTCCGTAAGGAGGGGTAAGGGGTATGATACTTTTCTAGTTACTTTGTTTAATGCCGTATAATCGACACAAATTCTCAATTCGCCACTTTTTTTGGGGACAATAACCACTGGAGCACAGTAAGAACTTCTACTCGGACGAAAGATTCCATTAGCCAAAAGTAGTTTTATCTGTTTCTCTACCTCTTTTTTGTAATGAATCGGTAATGGTCGAGGTGGAATTATTTGAGGAATTTCGCTAATTAAGTCGATTCTGTGAGAAAATCCGCTAACAATATTTGGCTTTGACGAAAAAAGATGATTGTATGTGTTGAAAAGACTTTGACAATCGATGTGGTGTTCAGGCAATCTGTACTTTGCGCTATCATATGAAGGAATGTTTGCCACATCTTCAATCTCCTCGGTGATATTATTGCATACCCTTAATGTGGGTGTATCTACTTCTTTTAACGAATTTGTAAAACTAATCGATATTTCAAACAATCTCATGAAGTCGATTCCAAGAATAAATTCCTTAAGAAGATTTTCAACAACATAAAAAGTGAAAAAACTTAATTTTGAATCGTACTCAATATGTAAATTAATTGTTCCCAGACATTTCATTCTTTCCGATTGGGCGCTCTTGAGTACCGTGTCAGTCCTTAATATAGGAATAATCGAAAAAAGCCTTTTGTAAATATCAAAAGAAATGAGAGATACCGTTGACCCAGTGTCAAGGATCCCAAGGCACTTTTTATGATTTGCAAAAAAATGTGCGTCGAGAAGGTCATTATTATGTTTGTTTTGAATAAAAGTATTCAAAATCAACTTACTTTTGGGTTTTAGTTCTGGGAATAGGGACCAGCAGCTTCTTCTAATATGGCCAGGTTTGCCACAGTGATTGCATTTGACTTGACGAGACAAAGAACTGTATTGCTGGCGTCTTCCTATGCGGACGGCGTTCACCTCTTCCGCTGTATCATTAAACTTACCCACTTCGATTTCTAGAGTGCTTAACCTTCCTAAGACCTCTTCCATCTGGTTGCTAGCATCGATATTGGTGACATTTGCACAAGCTTCATTTCGATAAGTTTTGCGAGCAGACGAGAGGACAAGGTATTGCTTAAGAGCACTTTCCAAGGAGTTCATATTCAGATCTGCTGCGATCTTTTCTGCCGATTCGGCGTCGATGCCCGACAAGAACTTTTCGAGGTATAGGGATTCTCTGTCCTTCATGATGAAGGATCCGTAGGATTTGTCAACGAGATCTCTAACGCGGCATGCAAAATCCTTAGGATCCTCTAAAGGACCCATCTTCAGGTTCCTTAGCTCTGCTTTAGCAGCGTTAGGATCGGTGCCAAATCTATTGCTAAGCCACGTTAAAAGCTCCTCTAGACTTTTGGGGTTTTTTACTAAAGAGCAAAAATAACCAAGTGCCTCTCCGTCCAAATAGACCGGAAGGATTTTGAGCTTCTCTTCACTCGACATCTCGCACGCATCGGTAATTACCTTAAACTTTTTAATCCAGTCTTGTGGGTCACGTTTGCCATCAAACGGTTTTAAATTGTTTAACAAAGTAAAGTTCTGAACCATGCAGCTGCTACCAATATAAGAATAATAACAATAACTAACTAATCACGTGCGTGCCGATCACTCACGATCATATAAATATCTCTCTATTACACTTCGAATTTTTATGTTTAACAAATATTACAATTCAACGATTTATCAAAGTAATTGACCTTTTTTTTTATTATTGATGAATTTAGTTCGGGTTTAGTCATTTTATGTCGTTTTATTTATTGAAACTAAATTATCTAGGTTTTCTTATTGATAATTATTATCATTCTTTAACATTGCGTAAAACTGAATTAAGAAGCTTATATGAAGCGATTTGAAAGATTAATATTTCGTTTATAGCTGCAATAATAGCAATTAAATGTATATTTTTAAGGGTTATAAATTAGTTAATATAAAGGTTAAATTATAACATTGTCGCTACTCAAATTTCGAGGATTAATTTTAATTTTAAACGAATAAGAAATATTATTTAAAATACAAGAAAAAAATATTTAAAATTTGATCTAATTTAAAAGTCTAACAGCAATTTTGATCAAATATCCTGTCACGGATCAAAATTTATATCAGCTCAAGTCATCCTTTGATGATGATCTTCAATCTACCAATAATGAATTGCAAATAGTACTTCTAGACCTCAAATCGGACTATTTTTTCTAATATAGTTTTGAAAGAAAAAATTTGATCGATTTTTATTCATCTCATTGCCCTGAAAAATTTTAAAATCTTAAAAACTTTGCAATATAATTATTTGCCAGATTTGCATCAACTTTCATCGGCGAGCAGTCTTTTCCCTTCATGATAATTAAAAAATCACAAACAGGTTTGTTCTTAATAATTATATGTTATATACGATATAAAGAACTCGGTAAAACAAGTTTTGAGCCTGCTATTAATTAGCTAGTTAATTATAAAAATCTATTATACCAGTCTCATTTATTTGTTTTTAGCCGTATTTTTGATATAATATAACATTCGTTGGTTTTATACGATATTTTTCGATTCTTTTAATTTTTATTCGTTTACAAAGAAGTCTGAGTAGTTTTGCTAAACATTTTAATATTCGCAGGTCTCAACAACAAAAAATTTCATGAATTAATGTTTATATAAAATATTTGTAACTTACAACTGTAAAAATTGTTAACAATCAAGAAACATAAAATTCTAAAATAAATTCATAAAACTGCGCAGCCTCCATTTAAAATAAGGGAGGTGCCTCATATAATAAATCTGGATTTTTATGTAAAATTAAAAGTCTTAAGGAATTCTGAGGCGGCTGCTACCTCCCAGTTAAGTTTCTCTGATCTAATAAATAAAAATCCTCATCTTTTTATTTTCGGATATTTGAAACGGTCTCTATTATTTTCTAATTTATGAGCGAAAATTGACTAATTTTTATAAAAATTTAGTTTTTTTAACTCCGGCCCCTTTTTATATAAAATTTTGATTATATGCCTCCTTGAAAAAAAATAATTACTCCACCACTGTTATTGGCTAAAGAGTGGGAAAAATGAACGAAATTATTTGCGCCCTCAGCATAACAAGATACATATCATAACTTATTGTTCTGAACATCATTTTTTAGGGATATTTGAACATCAAACTGAAAACATTTTGTGAATTTTATCGACTAAAAAAAGAGAGCTCATACCAGCATTATCAGCTGAACTTAGTATTGGTAAAAAAATGTAGATTTTGTTTATAAATCCAACAAAATCCTACGAGAAAGAAAAAAAATGCGAAGTCTTTGAAGATTCTCTTGTGTAATTTTTATGCCAACGTCGATTAGGCACGATATACGAGCTGTTTTTATATATTAACAGAATTTTTATTTATTGTGCAATAAATAATTTTTAATCCATAATTTAAGGATCTGAAACCGCTTTTATTTATTTCTGTCTTAAATTCATAATTTTTTGGGCCATAAAAAATTTTCTCACTGCTAAGAGGAATCAAGTAGCCTTTTACTGAAAATTTTATTTTTTTTAAACCCTCTATAGAATCTTTTACCGCACCTTAGCTTGCTGCAACCTAGTTCAGACATAAACATCTCGTTCGCATGTTAAATGTAGACATTTTTGCCAGTCGCTGCCCTCAAAAATTCTATTAACCCTACTTAAACGGCATTGATTACAGATTCTAGTAGTATATTGAAGTCACAATCGCTCTAAAAAAATATTGCGCAGTGATTGCTTTAATTTAAGGAATGAATATCAAGCTTAAATAGTCTTATATTGAAAAAATTTTTAATTATTAATGAAATTTTAAATGCTGATTAAGTCTGCGGTGAAAGTCATCTTTGTCCAAAACGAGAATTGAAAGTACTAAAAATAAGATAATAGAGAAACAATAAATTTTAAAATGGCCGACTTATCGGCAAATTTGATAGATTTATGGTGTTGACTTTAGAATTACTTTATACAGTGAACCCTCCCAAATTTACCACTTTTGGGGAATTCAAAAAATTGGAAAATTTGGGAGGTTGGAAAAATTGGGAGGTAAAATTTTAAAAAATTAAGAATTATTTTTAAAATTATCTAACAGCTTTTTTCCTCTACTTTCACGGATTACTTTGTTAAAAAAAACTTCAAATGCTTTTAATGCCAAAAAATTTTCTGAAGCGTTTTTTTTCGTAATTCATAAGAAATTCTTAAAAATTCTCGAATCTCTTTACACCTTCCATCAAACTCAGCTTGTGTACTTCGACAGAAATTTGTATTGATTAATTTTTAAAAATGATATTGGGTTCGTAAGATACATTTAACGACTCTTCTTTATAATTTAAAATATTAATGTTTTACTCTATGATTATTTCTTGGTATATTTCTTCTTCATCAATTTCATCAATTAATTTTAATTCTTTAATTAAATTTTTATAATCTTATCAGTGCATTCTATCAATATTTTAAGTTGAATTTGACAAAATTTTCTTTTTTTTTTCCGGCTTTTCTCCAATAATTTTTTATGGTCTCTTCTTGACGTCCGCCTAAGCCCACGTTAGATACATAATTGTGTCTTTTAATGTAATTTTTTTGTATAGTGATTCAACTTTTACGAACGGATTTATTGTCTTAACAATATCCGACATTTGATAATGATAAAACTTGGATTTGAAGCTTTTTATGATTTTGCAATCAAGGGGTTGTGTGATTGATGTTGAGTTTTTTTTTTAAAAAATATTTTAATATTTACTGCCTTGAGTGTAATTTTATGCATTGAGCAGCTGTTTATCAATAGTAGGCTTTTCCTATTTTAACTCTTCATCATTCAATCGTTATCCATTAACAATATATTTAATTATTTGGTTGTCATTTAAGCGTTATGACTGTTAGGATACCGACAAAATTAGTTAACGTTAAAGCCTTTGAAAGCTCAAGGTTTTTGACATTTTCCAAATAACAAAGTGTTTCAAATTTTCATTCTTATCCATATTTACACAAAATAATAGAGAACTCTACTCTTAAATTTCTTACACCCTTTTCTTGTTCAACATACGATTCTTTGGATGAAAAAAGTTTATAAAATAATGATGTTTAGTCGGAAATTAAAATATTGTTGGTTTCAAATTGAAGCATTTTCATCATTATTTTATACTAACATTTAATGTAATCAAATTTTTCTCGGTTGAAACTTTCACCAAATATGCAACGGTCCATTATGTTGCGCCTTTTTTTGAATTTTTTAAGCCAGTTATGTGAAGCCAGCCATGTGAAGCTTTAAAAGAAGAAATTTTTTTTTAGCTATGGATAATTTTTTTGTAATAATAATTTTATCATTGTAGAAAGCTCTCTTGGACTCGGATAAGTCAATCCCCTTAAACAACTTTTATTGTAAGACAGGATGCTTAATTTTCCTTATGATGTCATTGGAATTATTGTTATCAATATTAGCCCCGATGATTTCGTTATTTGTCATTATATAATTTCTAATGTATCTTGGATTAATTTTTTTTGAATTGTAATCACAAAAAAAACTTTTCCGATATTTTTATTTGATTGGAATCAGGAAACTGGTCTAAATATTCTATTATTTATGATTTTTGATTAAGAGAAATCATCTTATCCTTGAAGTTAATATAATTATTTTTTATTTTAACGCTATTTGATACATGATCCTATTGAACGCGCAGCCGTTATTGAATAATTTTATCAAAAAATTGGAAAATTTCGGAATATGGAAAATTTGGGAGGTCAATCAATGAAAATTACAAAAAATCAAAATAATTTGCCAAATTTGGGAGGTGGAAAATTTGGGAGGTGGAAAGTTTGGGAGGGTTGACTGTATTATGCATTAAATCAAAAAAATTTGTTCCAGATATTTCAACCATGTTTAAATTTATTTGCATAGTTTTCATACATCTTAAAAGCACATACGAATTGACTAAATTTTACATGCTTAAGAAATAAAACGAGCAAATATTTACTTAATTTTACAAAATATTAATCAAATAAAACATTTTTATCCTCCTTAGTTAAACAATATATAATTTTTACCTAAAAATTGTAAAAGTAACAAAATAAATTGCATTCATACTGTTTATCAATTTTAATTATCGATAAAACAACAATTAAATTACAAATTCTACTGTGATTAATGGGACTATAAACAAAATTAAATTTTCGGCCACAAACATAGATTAAGAGGGTATTAAGAAATTGCCTAAATTATCTTTATTACAAATTATGGGAACTTTTCTAAGATCACCATTACCTTGGTTTTTTATTATTTTTACTCAACTTAACTTTCTCTGCATCATTGATCATTACAATGTAACAGATGCTTCTGAAACTATGATTCCATTGTACAATTGGGTATGATACCTTTTCTTATTCCAGACTTCTTATTCAGATAAAAATCTATATCTTGATGTTATAGCTAATCCTTATGACATGAATTTTGTTTTTTTTGCTTCGAAGCCCACCAAATTCGAATCTTCTTTCGATACAGAGAAAATTTATGCATTAATAGACGGAGAATTTGCTCCATTGAAACCATTATTTCATCCAATCAAATGGATTGAACTCAAATTCATAGAATTATTCCAATTAGAGAATTCATGTTCTGCGTCGACAATATCAACAACTATGTCTTTTACGTAAATAAAAAATTAGAGGTTAAATATATTTATCCTCTATCTGAGAATGAAGAATGTTTACCCAATCCTTTAGACACTGAATTAAGAGCCTGTTATGAAAGAGGAAAGGATAATGTAAGATTTATCATACCTATTTTTAAACTCGTAATTAATAAGTAAATAAAAACTGAAATTGATTTTATGTATTTTTTTATCATAATTCTGTTTAAAGCACACACAGTCGCGTATATTTACAATCCTGTCAAGAAACTTCGTAAAAAATAAAATTTAAGATTAATAACTATTTTAATGTTCATTATTCTCAAAAAGTTGATTACATCTCTTTTTAAAACTTTTAATTTAATTTAAGATGTATTTTGGAGCCAAAAAACATAAATTTATTAGATTCTTTATTTTAATCCTTTTATGTTCATTTTTCTATATCTAATTGATTCTTTTTTCATAAATACCTCTATATATTCATTAGGATTGACGTCTGGGAATCTAATGGGTCATTCTAATATTTTGTTGTCTTTTTTGTTACAAATATTCCTTGATAATTTTTGATGTATGAATTGAGCCGTAATCGTACTTAAATTGAAAAAAATTTAATTTCCTATTTTACGCTGATCGGATCTAGATGTGCACAATGATGATTTTAAAACCCATAGAATCCATAATTTGATCAATAAAAACCACGTTTCCTTTACCTTAAACCTGAGTTTCTCAACTTCCTTTTTTGCAGGCCCCACCGAGAATTCTGCTCAATGTCAGTATCCCCGATCAAGGTTTTAATGAATATTTTTATTTATCAATATTTTTCAAAATGCGTCAGTGTAGGGTGGGCAGTGTTCCGACTCTATGTTGCAAAGACACCATGTCATTACGACACGATGTCGCGAGACCCTATTATCACAAATTATTTTAAAGATGCAACTTATTCCCAAAATTTATGATTTAGGAAACTATTTAATTGACTAATAGTCATATTTTTATGAAGCGAGTTCTAATTTATTGAAAACTATTCGCGAAATTTCTATATTATCTTCAATTGACTGTTGAGATCTTTTAACATTTTTAAAATTTAAAATCAAGCAGTTTGGAGGTGAAAACTTGTTTAATGGGGATGAAATTTGTATATTTAATGAATTAATACAATCAAAGCGGTTTGTAAATATGTGAGAAGTGGTATAAGGTTGTTAAAAGAAAGAATATCGATCATGCTTTGTGCAAATATGACAGGACTTACAAAATAAATTAAATTATTGTTGCAAAATTAAAAAATCCAAAATGTCTTAGGAATTTCGATCATTAAAACTACATTAATTATTTTTTATTCAACAAAAGAATGGAGGACTTAAAATATTTATACAAAGTAGCTTTTAGATTGGAACAGGAAAAGCTCATCAGGAAGAAAAAAATTTATTACGATTAACAATTGCCCTCCCCACAAAATCAATTTTAATCAAAAACCATCTAATTTCTGTTTTGGAACAATACTTAACATCAACAATACAGCCACTTGATCAAGGCATAATAAAATTGTTCAAACAAATTTTTTTTATAAAAGGAAAATGACTGATGTTCTAAAAAAGTGAGAATCTAGTGGATATGTTTCTATGCATGCGAAACTTTTAATTTAAAAAATACAATAATTTTATGAAAAATAGGCTCACGATGATGTTCTGCAAACAAATATCAAAAATTTTACAGGGACGCTGTTTAAATTGAAAAAATAGTAGATCATTCACTTCCTGTTACAGAAAATATGATGAGATTCATGAAAATTATTTAGCAGTTACAAAGATGCTAATCCTAGTACAAAAGAAACTTTCATGACATTGAATTTACTTAAGATGATATTTTGTTGGAAGAGAATTTCTAATAGCTCTTGATGTGAAAAAAATATAATTCAGACGTATTGATCTAGAGACGAATGCTATAAAGCAACAGAAATAATAAAAAACTATTTCACAACGACAAAGTATTTAATGATGATGCAATTACTTGAGTTTACATAATAAGTCGAGCATCGAAAGAGATTGAAAGAGCAAAAATGAATCAAAGATTATCTCAATTTAAAAAAATATGAAGTTAAAAATTTTATTCAAAAAATTTTAAAATTTTTCTCAATCAATTGACATTCTCTCTCAACCGACACATTTTTTTTGGTGCCATTTTTTGCGAGTAAGAGAGAGTTGACTGTTGTTTAAATTCGATTGTATTATTAACTGATTTTAAAAGACCAAAACATTAGATTTCAATGAAATATTGTCTTATCTAAGTTCTGGAAAAGCTACTTTGCATTAAAATTGTTAATTAGCTAGAAAAAGGGAAAAATATGATTAGTTTGGCCAAAATAATCAAAGTGAAATTATTAAAAAGTAATATTAAATATTTGACGACTGCGAAACTCATCATCATGGCATGCAACATAATTTCCTAAGTCATTATGTCATAAAATCACATAAAGGATATGCCCTATATTCGAAAAACACTAATTTAGAAATACAGACCGATTTCATAATGCTTCAAACTCCTAATTCGAATTTCGGTCAAATATTTTCAATGCTTTGAAACTTTCCGAATTACCGTTTGATCCAATATTTGCCATATAAGAAAAATTGAAACTTATATTTGTCATTATGAAGTAATGCTTTATTTCCTCATGTGAAAATTCAAGAAATTCTGATTATTATCTTTTTTTACTTTTAATATTCTTTTTAGAAATAATCGGTTTTTTTCGGATTTCGAATATTATTCATTCTATGTTGAAGAATATCGAGAAGTTAATACTAGCTGTGATCCGAGCTATTTATCGTAGTTCTTTTCAAGTGATTTTATGTGTGATGACAGAATTTTCACTTTGAAATATTAGACTTTAGTTTTTTTTCATATTTCTCAAAAAAATAGTTTTAACCA
>JBBNEX010000092.1:0-65088 GCA_038021265.1 Cyprinella venusta
TATTATCTTTTTGATCCACCGTGATTATCTTTTTGATCCACCATGCTTTTCTTTTAGATCCACCGTGTTTTTCTTCTAGATCCACTTTTCTAACCGACCGACATTTTTATTATTATTATATTAAAAAGCTAAAAAACATTAATAGACGGAAAAATAGAGGTTTTTAATGTATTAGCACCTGTCAATATCTTACATAGCAAGGAAATAGTCGAAATATGATTCACGGTGTTAAAAAATGTTTGATAGCTGCAGATTTGAATTTGCATTCAACGCTCTTCTGATCTATTCCATAAGATCGAGAAATCTTGTTTGCAGTGTATTTCTGTGAAAATTTCCTTGCCCTTTTGCGAAAATTCTCTTCGCTAGAATTAAGAAATGGGAAATACAGTGGCAGAAAAAATTACTGGATGTTGGCATATCAAGGGATTGTTGATGTTTTGTAAATGTTTAGATTGTCAATTACATTCAGAAACTGATCACACTTCCGTTCTGTACAAGAAAAAGTATTTATGAAGCAAATTAATATTTCACTGCTCACAGAAGACTTTATTTCATCGTAGGGAACCATATTTGTACCACTGATCGCTTGAATCATTGTAAGGTTACCTTTTCTCGGTTTGATTATTGAATTGGTTGTTTTGTCCTTTGGCGGCTGCGGATTAATTAAAAAAATATGCAGTGAAAATTGACTGTCGTCAAAAATAATCAGGCATTCTATAGCAAGGCACGGGCGTCTAAGAGGTGTACCACCTTATGTACCTAACTCCTAAATTTTTTACGTCTGGATCGTTGCGCTTTTCATAAACTGGCCTCGTCATTTTATAGGTGATACCCATTGATTTAAACCACTTTTGTAAAGATTTTACGGTAACTTCAACTCAGATTCCATCCTTTATTTCTTGAAATGTTGTTGTTGTATTATCTTTGACAAATTGAGCAATTTAATCATGAAATTTTTTTTATAATTGTGTAAAGTGATCCCTCCCCCTACGACTTGCAGCAACTGTTTCTGTATCGTTACAATGCTTTATTATATTTTTTAATAGAAAGAAGAGGAATTCGTAAAATTTTTGCCGTTTTCTCTAGGTCCAACTCTCGTCAACAATTATACTAATAATAAACCTAAGAATTTTAATTTAAATTGTTTTTATTGTCTTCGCATTATAATTTTACTCGATTTTAAAGGCAACAAAAATGTGCGGGCATTAAGTGGATCATAAAGAAAAACACGGTGGATCTAAAAGAAAAACATGGTGGATCTAAAAGATGATCATGGTGGATCTTAAAGAAGTTAAAACCCGGTAATTGATTGCATTAAAGACAATAGTTTAGGATATATCAATTTATATGATTTTTGTTTTGATTTTAAAATTTTTTATTGAATTTTAATTGAGTTAAGAGCAGAAAGCTATTAAATTCCCTTAAGATCAAAACATCAATGAAGGATTAGTTATGATTTAAATGAGTATTTGGTTGTAACGAGTTTTGTTTATAATCATAGGTTGAGAAAAATTTAAATTAAAACAAAAATAACTGATTATTTTAGTCGAATAATATTTTGCAATTTACATTCTAATAATTTTATATTCCATCGAGACTAATTATTATATTTGTTATGATAATAGTTAAAAAAAATGACTCTCTAATTTTCCACCCATTGTTATCTAACACTTTTTCAATATTATGTCTCCCGAAAGTGGAATATAAAACAGGGGTGAATGTATTTACTGAATGAAGTGTAAACATAATACTATTTTTAACTCCTTGGATTGCTGTACGATAATTTTTCCGTTCTTTTAGTCTGGACAACAAATAACGGTGATCAAAACTATTCAACTAATTAAAATGTCTTGTAGTCAGAAACAATGAATAAAATAAATTGATTCAAATATTGAATAAACTAAATTGACTTCCACGATAGATTTTCAGTAATTTTTAGTTATATTTTTATGATGAATGAATATTTAAAATCAATATTAAATGCAGCAACTTAAATATTGGCGGTGAATGCAAAAAAAAATAATCTTTGCCCTCCGTTATTTCAATATAGATAAAAACAATCATTTTAGACAATTTATGTTGAGTATTATTGTAAAGATGCCTAATTTTGGCTTTATATATAATTAAATCGTGTGATAAAAGGCTTTCCATATTTGCGAAATAGATTTATTGTTAATGCTTCATACTAACGGGCGTTCCATATAGATGATTAGAGGTTCCCTTATATGGATATATAAAAACACTTATATATACATAATTAGAATTAATAAGACTAATTGTGGTCGTGCTTTAGTTGACTGAGGTTTTTAAAGCAAGTTATGAAGAGTATAAAATTTTTAGCTCGACTGTGAAACTGGATTAAAAAGATTATGAAAAATCTTAATTAGTTTATTGCAGAAATATGTCTCTGTTCTATTTTTGGGCAAAATTTATTGACTTAAATCCATTTAGAGGTGAATAAGTGTCAAATTCGTAATTAAAAAAATTAATCGACGCAAGCGTATGAATAATGATTTCGCTATTAAAAGGGATAAGCCAGCATTCTAAAATAGTTGCAGATACAGGTGATTTCAAAGGTGCGATTATTGTTTATCTTTTTAAGTGATTGAAAAATATAAACCTCAAGATTCCACAACCAATCCATCACTATTAAAACAGGCATGCCAAATGCCTCAGTACTCACACCTGGTTGAACTAGCCATCAAGCAAGAGCAGGCCATCTCTAGGTTTACAATAATTATTTTACTCTAGTGAAAAATCAGATCTTATTGAAAGAATAATTGATAGACTTGTATTAAATAAAAAATAAGAATTTAGACAGTATTATTTGGCGTGGAAATTCTAAAAATAATTCCTGGTCGAGTTTCCTCTGAAATTGATGCGGCGTAAGTAAAACCTATTTCACAGATTATCATTTGATATTGATGGAATGGTCAAAAAAGCAATCCATTTATTGAGCCTTTATGAACAATACGGTGTTTCTTACGATAGAGTGTATCTAAAACTACCATCAACATGGGAGGGTATCCAAGCTGCAAAGTGCCTTTCTAATTAGTTCATTTAGGCAATTGAAGAGCAAAAATTCATCAATTCACGTTAACATGACACTCATTTTCAGCTTGGTTCAAGTAATTACGGTTGATATAATCAGGCTGTCGCTTGTGCTGACGCCAAAGCTGATTTGATTTCCCCATTCGTCGGTCGTATAACAGACTGGCATAAAAATGTCAAGGGAATGGTGATAGATTCTGCAGAAAAGGATCCAGGAGTAATTAATGTTCGAAAAATTTTAATTACTACAAAAAATTTAATATCCCGACTGTTGTCATGGGAGCGTCTTTTAGAAACGTTGATCAAATTCGCGCTCTTTGTGGTCTTGATGCTCTCACTATATCGTAAGTATTTTTAATTTTACTTTTCGGATATATTCACCTTTAATTTGAATGAAAATAAATACTAATTTTAATAGATTATATGATAAAAATCGCAAATTTTGATTTTTTAATGCCAGTTGCAGCATTATGGCGCAATTAATGAAAGTGTTATAATTTAAACGGTCTCACTTTACCTGTAGTAAAGTTTTCGCGCCAAATATCACTTTTCTGCTTAGTTTATCTCTTGTTTCAACATATTCATTTTTGTGCTTTTCATTTTGTAAAAAACTCTCTTTGTTAAAAAATCTAAAAATCGTCTCATGTATCCATTTTCACCATATATGTCATTATTATAACTAATTATAAACTATGGAGTTTTTTGACAGAGGAGCCATCAATCTGTTTTATCGATGGGCGAAAATTAATGGCAATTACAGTCAGCGTCCAAAATATGCGCCGAATCGTTCGAAACGCGCGCCATCTTGTTCGAATTATGCGCCAGCTCGTCCATTCGTACGCCAGATTGTTCGTAACTTACGCCAAATTTTTTTTAGTTCATTAACGCAATATTAGGACTATTAAACGGCTAATTCTTATTTTTTTTATATAAAATTAATATTTCACATAGATTTTTTAGCCTAAAAATATTTAAACGTATTTTTAAAGGAAAGGCTCTCGCCTTAGACACATATTGACGAATGATATCATATGCCTGTAGTATGGCCCAAAAATTTCTCGGAATAATAAAATATTAGCTGATTTTATGATAGTAGGAACGGCATCCTGAAGGTTTTTTGGTGTTTGGCGTTTATAAAATTTTTTCCACAATGAAAAAATTTCTTCAATTGGATTTAACATTGGACTGTACCTAAGATAAATTTAAAAAAGATACCGGGTGAGAAACTTTATTTAAATGTTTTCTGCCATTTTTATTCATATTTATTATAGATGAATGTTATAATATGAATAAAAAATGCATAATCAATTATTAATTTCAAATAAAAAAATTTGGCGCACGTTTCGAACAATCTGGCGTAAGTTACGAACAATATGGCGTACGAATGGACGAGGTGGCGCGTAATTCGAACAAGATGGCGCGCTTTTCGAACGATTCGGCGCATATTTTGGACGCTGACTGTATAAGCTATAAAACGTTTTCGCCTGCAGAAAAATTTCAAAATCTCTAATCTCCTAAATCATTCAACAATTAATCTTAAAAAATAGTAACTATTAAACGTTTATTCTTGTCAGAAATGTAATTAGACACTATGTTCAGTATTTTTACAGAACGTCATTATTATTATAAAATGCTCAATACAAGGGTTACATATTTCAATTTTTCTCCCATGGTCATCTGGACTTGAAATATCGCCGTTTAAAATTAAAAAAGCTACAGTTAAGCCATTTCCAAGATACGGAACCTAGCAGTTAAAAGCAAATTAATAATTAATCGGTGACTAAAATGTTTATAAAATCAATTGTTCCCCATCTTCTATGATATTTCTCTTATATTTTAAATTTTTTCCCGTAATTTTATTTTATAACTAGAATTTTGTTATCTTACATATCTTTAAACTATCTAAACGTGACTATAACGGTATTAATATATGTCACGCTAGTCTACCGAATAACTACGATTAGTCATGTCCGCTACAGTACCTCCCCCGTCAAAAGATTCGTCCGGATTTTTTGATTTTTTTGCTAACGGGTAGATAAGATCGTGGTGGATGTTGAAACACTTTTCGTGGGCGCCTTCTTTTTGTATTTTGTAGTTAGGAGGGCTTGATTCCACAATTTTGAAAGGGCCGTGAAATGGAGGCTCAAGCTTGTTCTTCCGGTTAGATTTGAGGAGTATAAGATCTCCTGGGTTATAGCTGAAACTGCAGGGTTTTTTGTCGTGATATCTAACTTGATTTTTAATGGCTTTCGATAGATTTTTATTAGCTATTTCAAAGTATTGATTGAGTTTCTCCCAGATAAAATTTGCGAATGAATGATATTCCTCTGTGGTTTTGATATCGTCTGGATTATTATTAATCATGAGTTGCACGTCTAAGGGTGTTCGAAGGTTTCTTCCGTATGTAAGCTCTGCTGGAGTAAGACCTGTTGATGCATTGATTGTGGATCTTATAGCGAAAAGAGCTAGGTCTATGTGCTTATCCCAATCATTTTGATAAGAATTAACGTGGTGCCTTAAAAGCTCTTTTATTGTTCGATTCGACCTTTCAACCATGCCGTTACCACTCGGATGGTACGGAGTTGTTCGAGATTTATTAATTCCAAATCTTCTGCAAATGTCAGCAAACAAGGCTGATTCGAATTGTGTACCTTGGTCGCTGTGAATTCTGCTTGGAATTCCGAATCGAGATACAACGCATTCCATCAGTTTATCAACAGCGGTTTGTGAAGTTTGATCAGGTACGGCTTTCGCTTCCACCCATTTGGTAAAATGATTGGTGAACACAATGATGAACCGGTTTCCGTTTTTGGTTGTTGGTAACGGTCCAGTATAATCTACTTCCCAAAAAAAACGAATCTTGGTCAGTGATTATAGGCTTGAGGCTAGTTTTTGGCGTAAAATTTTTTGTCTTGTTGATCGCGCAACTTTGACATTCTTTTATCAATAGAGATACGTCCATTTTCATACCTGGCCAGTAAGCTGATGCTACTAGCAGTTTTAAAGTTTTTTCAAGTCCTAAGTGGGAACCTATTCGGACGTGAGCCATTTCAAAATATCTTTTACGACTTGATGTGGGTATAAATGGTCTAATTCCATTTCTAGATTTATGGCAGAGAATTCCATCTTGAATCAGGAGATCTTTTATCTTTGGGCTAAAATCGTGTGATCTTTCACGTTTTCCTTGAAGCATTTCAATGATCATTGTTGTTTGCTCATCATCAGCTTGTTCTTTTTGGATCGAATCTCCAGATTGCAAGGATAGCATCGCGATGGATCTCGATAAGCCGTCCGCTACTATATTTTTAGAACCGGGAAGATAAACTATGTCATATATATATTCTTCTAGTTCTAAAATCCAACGACCTCTTCTTCCTCGAAGGTCCTTCATCTCTTTGAGGTGGATAAGTGGATTATGATCAGTTACCAATAAGAATTTACGCCCAAGGAGGTAATGACGGAATTTTCTTGTGGCCGCTATTATTGCAAAACACTCTTTATCGATCGTCGCGTAACGTTTTTCAGTAGTATTTAGTTTTTGGCTAAAGAATGCAATTGGCATGTCTATTCCCTTGTGTTCCTGAGATAGCACCGCGCCAATCGCCGTATCGGATGCATCACAGGTTAGTTTAAACATTAGGCGTGAATTAGGGAAACTCAGGGACGTAATATTAGCTATTTGCGTTTTAAGTAGATCGAAACTGGTCTGACAGTCGTTGTCCCAGCTCCATAAGGTAGTTTTTGATAGAAGGTTGTAAAGAGGAATGCATGTTTTAGCATGATCCTTCAAGAATTTTTTGTAAACGTTGCAAGTTCCGAGAAAGGATTGGAGATCTTTGACGTTTTTAGGAGTTGACCAATCCAATATAGGCTTGACATCTTCTGGAGTCGGACGGATACCTTCGCCGGATATAAGAAAACCGAGATATTGAATTTGAGTTTTCGCAAAGGAACATTTTTGAATTTTTAATTTTAATCCCGATTTTTGGAGTTTGTCAAAAATAAGATCGATATGCTCGATATGAGAGTTGAAGTCTTCAGAAAAAATAATTATATCGTCGAGATAGGCAGCTGCATTTGGGTTGTTATGTCCAATGATTGAGTCCATAAGCCTTTGAAAAGTAGACGGGGCTGTGCATAACCCGAACGGCAGTACGTTAAATTCATATAATCCAGTACCGGGACCGGGAGAGAACGCCGTCTTTTCCTTGTCTGTTTCGTTGAGGGGACATTGCCAATATCCGTTTTTCAGGTCAATGACGGTGAAATACTTCGAGCCGGCTAATCTGTCAAATAATTCATCGATGAGTGGAAGCGGGTAAGTATCCATTTTTGTAACTTTATTAAGTCGACGGAAGTCCAAGCATAATCGAATATTACCATCTTTTTTATTCGTAATTGTTATTGGGGAGGACCAAGGACTTGAGCTTGGTCGAATGATTTTAGCCTGCAGCATCTCATCTATCATTTTTAAAACTTTTTCTTTAACTGCCATTGGAATAGGATAAGGGCGAGATTTTATTGGCGGACTGTCTCCGGTATCTATTTTATGCGACACAAGGGTCGTTAAACCGTTGTCCTGTTCGTTTTTTGCAAATAGACATTGCCATTTATCAACTAAATTATTTACGGCAGTTTCTTCGTTTAATACTGCAATATTAAGAGACTTACTGCATTCATTTTTTTCAATCAAGACGTTGGTGTGGTTGATATCCACCAAAAATTTATGATGCGATATGAAATCTCGTCCAAGGATAACTTCGAAAGGACTTGTATCAATCACGAAGAATTTCCAGCTATATTTTTTATCGAACAGATTAAACGATGCATTTACAAGTTTTTGAGAGTTGATTTTTTGACCGTTTGCGACTGAAAAGGTTTGATTACAGGCTACACTAGGTAGGCCAATCGAAAGACCAGACTTTATTATGCTGACGCAGGACCCAGTATCTATTAGTGCCGCTACTTTAATTCGATTATCGTTCAATATTATTTGACATGTGGGTGGATTCGCTTTAGAAATCGAAGACAAAACATAAAGATTATCAAAATTTTTAGTGTTATTGTTATGCAAAATCTCACATATTACGTCAAGGTGTCCCTTCTGCCGACATATCTTGCAGAAAGCTCTACCTTGACACTGATTAGTATTGTGGTTTGCTGACCCGCATTTAGAGCACCGAATTTTAGGTTGATTTCGTATTTTTTCGTCAAATTTTTCGCCCCTGTTTCTCGAGAAAGATAGATCATTTAGTTTTGACTCAAGAGAGTCGATTCTTTCTTCAAATGATCTTGACTTTTGCCCTCTGATTGCCACAATATTTTGGGTTGATAGATCATTTTGATCGACGGCGTTGATTGATGCCTGTGATCTGTAGCTGTGATATGTACCCACGGTTTTTAGGAATAAATCTATTGGCTCAGTTATTCTTGACGAAACGTGCGGCCGTATTTCTGGATCGAGGGAAGATACGATTCTTTGCTTGATGAAGAAGTCGTAGTCCTCCTGGGACATCTGAGGTCTAGCGCACAGAAGAGCACTTCTAAGTAGCTGATAAAATGAGTCAACTGACTCGGATAGCTCCAAACGGGCAGAGTTGAATTCATTGAACGCTTTCTCAGGGGACCGCTTGATACGGAAGAATTCAGTTATTCTGGCCTTTGCGTTGGAGATCTTTTTTTCTGGATCGCGAGAGGTCTTTGAATTTATTGATGATCTTAAAGATGGCGGACAAGCTAATAGGAGGTTAGCGTATATCTGATCGTCCGACCAGCCTTTAGCCATTGCCTTAAGATCGAATTCAAAGATTTGATCCTCGATGCATAAATTTTCGGTAAATAATTTGACCATTGATATATAACCGCTGGCACCAATTATAACGGTATTAATATATGTCACGCTAGTCTACCGAATAACTACGATTAGTCATGTCCGCTACAGTGACCAACCTCAATCTTTATTAATATTGGAATTTTACATAGTTTGGCTTTTTGACATTTTAGACCAAAGCTGCTCGACGAACTCAGTAACTTGAATGGAGATGTCTTTCCTTTTGAGCAAGAAATGGGTATTTGTTTCACTTTTGAAACATAGATAATATTGAAAAACTGAATGTTGATGAAAAGACATTTCGATGGTTGCTTAATTGCGATGAAATGGCTTTATTTAAGCTTTCTGAGGGAATAAGATTGTTCCACCAAGATACGGAAAGCCTCAGATCCGAAATTAGAAAACTAATCGATTAAACCTTATTCTAATCATATTTTAAATTTATAACATTGATTTTAAATTTAGTTGAAGAAGAGTAATAAAAATATAGCTACAAGTACACTCATAAATGCAAATATTCTGTTATATTTCAAAAATTATTATTTTTGACTTTAAAACCTCATAATATGCAATTTTACTAAATATGTTATATTTTTGATAACATAAAACTGATTAAACTTGACAATATATTGCTCTTTTTCCAAAAGGCATAAGGGAATATTTCACTGCACCTAAGTTCGCTCCCCAAGACCAGCATTCGTGATACATGACAAGATTATCGGTGGGATTTGAGGTCCGGGTGTTGTCCTCTTTTATTATAACGAATCCGCTAGCACGACCAGGCGTGGTAGTGTGTGACTTGGATCTTACTTACCCCACAAACCCTCACATTGCTAACGACCACAAGGTCCACGATATGCAAGTATCGTCCATTTTTTGGATAATATATTGCCCTTTCATTATCTATATTGTAAGAAAAGAATTTAATATTTTAAATTATTGTTTTCAGCCACGGGATCTTTAATTCGATTATTTATGGAATCTTCCAATAAATATAAAGTATTAAATTTTTAATAATTTTTTTTAATATTATAAAAAGTATCTGCGTATCCCGATTTGTGTTAATTTTATACTTAGTACAGTAACTCTATAAATATATTGGTCTTACCCTAGATTAGCGTTTTAACACGTTTTTGCTGCAGTACATTGAATTTTAATTCCCATATTCATTATGCCCTCAATCTAGGACTAATTCAATATTTTTATTGAATTGTATCTTTTAAAATTGCTATAAGCATCCTCCACCTGCAGCTTCTGTCACACTACATTCAAAAACATTGCAATTGATGATATTTTAATCTTGTTTTAACTTTTAAGAAAAAGTCGGCTAATATTCTTGAAGAGACGCTAAGCTTAACATCAATTTCTAAGAATACAGTGATGCCTCGCATAACGTACTTAATTCGTTCTAGGAGTAAGCTCTTTATGCGAAACGAACGTTTTGCTAAGCATGCTTTGTACTAAAATAAAATGAAAAAAAAATTAATTTTTATGTCGAAACGAAAA
Organism: Cyprinella venusta; assembly: GCA_038021265.1. Classification (NCBI taxonomy): domain Eukaryota; kingdom Metazoa; phylum Chordata; class Actinopteri; order Cypriniformes; family Leuciscidae; genus Cyprinella; species Cyprinella venusta. Next base: position 10,388 of record JBBNEX010000092.1, read on the forward strand.
ATTAAAACCTCTGTTTGGAGCCATTCTGTGTGTTGATATCGTTCGAACTCAAGAAAAATGGTGATTCATAACAAGCACGCGCGCTTAAGCGAAATAGTGGAATCTGATTTAGTTCATTGTGCGAAGCAACGTTCGTTATGCGAGTCATCTATCAGCAAAAAAATTATGTTATACGCAGCGCACGTTGTCCGAGGAGTACGTTATGTGAAGTATCACTGTATTTTTTTCTTACGATCTATCCTATAAATCAGTTTAAAAGTCAAATATTTATACTGCAATTAAACAGATTTATTATTTATATTTATTCTACAGAGAATTTGTCTCGAATAAAATGAGGAAATAATAAATTATGGCATTAAAATACTTAATTTTACTCAAATTACATTAAATGAGTAGTTTTTTTAAAGGTAAAGTTGCATTTATGAAAAATATTTAATTTTAAATTTTAGTTTCATTTGACGACATCATCATGTTCGAATCTTTATCAATCTACTTAAGTCTGAAAAAAACCTTTCTGTTTTTTAAAAAAAAATAACAATAATAAATTTTAATACCATTAATAGAATATTGTAGCCAATAAAGCGTGGCTACCTAATTAAAGATAGATTACGAGCTTTTTAATGGATATTTTCTCTTTTAAGTGTTGTTGCTTCAATGTGCGCTAATTGACACGCATTCTCTAATATTAGGGTGACCGTCGATTTTTTGTGAAAAATTCTGGACAGCGTACGATACTCAAGAAATTTAAAATTTTTCTAATAGACCTGTGTTTTTTTTACTTTATGACAGAATTGTGATATTTTAAATCCTCGAACGGACTAAATTTATAATTTTTGAAAGGAATCAAGGAAAAATGATATCTTATATTCGTTTTCTAAAATTTTTAAATAGAAAAAGTATGAATTTATGAATGATTCCATAAAAACTAATTTTTGGTAGCCGGTGTTGAATTTATGTCAAGGTTCAATATCAGCTTAAGAAATTGCAATACCACTAAATTTTTAGAATGTTGGTTAAGTTTATTTTATCAATTCTTTACGAGAAAATGTTTCTCTTCCCTTTTTTATGCAAAAATTCAAAACTACCCAGGGAAATTAGACGCAGTTAGTCACAATATATTATATGGCTTACCTCTCCTCCAACTTTGTGAAATTTTTAGAAATTTTTTTTCCTTTTAGCTCAAATCATAAAAGAGAATATCTAAAATGTAAACAACCTGGTTAATTGCATGTAATTTTCTTGCCTTTCTGATATGTTCTAATCCTGTTTTGCTGTATCCAATCAGTTGAAATAATTATCAATTTATGACCTAATAAATTACATTAAAAAGCTTTTTGTCTGAAAGATTTCTATTGATTATAAAACAGTGAATCAGATTTTCAATTTCGTTAAATTGTATTTAAATACGTCGAATTAGCCACCACAAAAATCTAAAGTTAATTTATGAGTTATGCGCGTTAGATAAAATTACCTAAATTAAATGAAAATATAGCATTTTTAATTCGACTGATTTTTTTTACAGAAAAATTGTCACTATATGTTTCATAAGTCAGCTATTTTTCATTGTAAAATGTCTAAAAGATATTATAAGTCCTTGTAACATAATCCTTTATCATTTTCTATCCTATTGATTTTGTATCTTTATGTAAGTACTAATTACAGTCCTTTCACGTGCTCCATTGTCTTAAAAATATATCTATTGTCTTGTGTTATATAAAAGCGCGAAAATAATGAGGTATCAAATGACAATAATGCTATACATTATTTTTATTTTCTTGTTGAGTCAAGGCCATCTTCGAAAAACTGAAAGCGAATCTAAACTAAAATTAACATGGCCTGAAATTTATCACACTAAAGGTCGATTTCTAATACAAGACACAAATACCGAGGAAACATTTAGTGTATGGATGGATTTGCCGGAGAAACGAGCCCGATTCGACTACAACGAAGGTACATATTAATAAGATTTTTTATATATTTTTACTAATTTTCAGAAAGCAGCCATAATATTTTCTTTGATGGATTCTACTATAGCTTATTTTTTATCACTACTGATATTGTAATAAATGAAAAAGTGTGTGTTTCGTATCAAAATATGCCTCTCCATAGTATTTTACCGTACCCAGAAATGTTCGAGGTCATTAAAATTATAAAATTTAGTTTGAGGAGATAGTGATGATTAATGGAAAAAATGCAACAAAATGGAATTTACAAAAAAATGCTGGCAAACATATAATTAAGGAAACAGTAATAGCCATCCCTGAGAAAGATTATTATATTCCTCTTTCAGTGCAAATTTCGAAGTATAAGAATAAGACAAAAGAATTCTGGCTTAATAGCTATAAAATCATATTCGATGATTTTCATATTCATGGATGTCTACCTCGCTCAATATTTCTAGAAAAACTTCAAGATGTGAAATGTCACTCTCCCGATGATTTCATTTCTAACTCTGAATTCATAAAGGCGAGATTCAAAAGTTTAAAGAGAGACATTTATGGTGAATTAATGAATAACGAAAACACTGAAAATTATTTTCCTACTGAGGATCGTTCTCAAACAAGAAACAGTCCTCGTAGCGACAATTTTGCTGTTTCGCAACATCTCTTGACAAAAAGACTATTGCTAATAGATTTGCACAACAGAAAAAATGAGAAATATTTCTTGAGATTAAACAAAAATTATGATTTATTAGACATGAATGCTCAATCTCGCTTGAAAGATATGCAAGGAAAGGAACAGCTTAATTTTAGTATGTATTTCGCTGATGGGTCATTTCCAATTATTTTAAATTGGGATAGTAACGGAACTACAATTCCTCTTACTTACGTAAGGAAGTATATTATGGCATCGCAAAATAGTATAGAATTACTAAACAACCTTGATTGGAGGAAATTAGGTTGTGATAAAAAGTAATTTTAGTTGATAAGCCACCAATCGTTAAAATTCAGCGAAAATGTGGGTCTTGTTGGGCGTTTTCAACTACTAATGCGTTTGAATGGGCTGGAAGAATATATGTAAGTCTCAATTTAACAGTGAAGATGAAAAAAAAACGTTAATTTATCCGAGCAATATTTAATTGATTGCTCATATAGTCTAAATAGAGGGTGCTACGGTGGTAATTTCGTCTCTGCCTACTATTGGACAGCAAAAAATGGCGATATTCCAACCGTTGAAACATACGGACATAACAGCATTAGAGTAATATAACATTAAAAAATTAGAACAAAAAATGCCGAATGAACGACCCTGGTTTAGATAGACCATTTAAGTCAATATTGGCCACTATAGGATTTGCTAGTTCCTCAGTTGATGAATTAAAATTGTTCATAACATTATTTGGTCCTACTCCGGTTATGATCCATTCGAATATGGAGACATTTTTTAACTATGGAGGAGGAATATATACCGACAATAATTGCAGTAAAAAGAGATTTTAATCAAGATAATATGACAGAATATGCCGATCACGCAATAACTATTGTCGGTTATGATAAAGATGTATCAGGACACGAATATTGGATTGGTCAAAATTCATGGTCAAATGAATGGGGCGAGGAAGGATACGTCAAAATATCAATGGAAAATAATATTTGCGGAGTATTAAACTTTGGTGCTGTTCCACTAATATACTCAGAGCAGAAAAGATAGGACCTCGCAGTATTTTTAAATTATTTCCGTCATCTATCATTATTTTTTATTAAAAATTTGCACACCTGTTAAAATACAAAAATTAAATATTATAGCAAAATTTTATTAAAAAATATCAATAAGCAAAGGAGTTGTGGTCAAAACTTTGTTTGACACGCCCTAAATCGCTCACAAAAGATAGGTCTCTATGTTCCCGTAGTGCTAAAGCAAAAATAATTACATGATATTATAAAGTGCGAAAATACAAGGGACCATTTTTATCAAATTTTAGATAGTGTCGGTGAGAGTAGAAAAAGAGCAATTAGTGTTTATGACCAACTCAGCTATTTCTTATTAAATAGGCTTCAAACTGAGCTCAACGATAGATAAAATTATTATAAAATAAAACATAAAATAAAAAAAGGAAAAAATTAACCACTAAGCTATTTATTTTAAAAATACTCGAAACAGCGCCATTTAAATTTTGCGCAAGCTCGTGTCAGGAAAACAGAATTTAAAATTCAATTATAATTTAATATTCTATGGTGTTTTCATCGTTTTTTAGCTTCAAATTTTCGAATTTGCATAGAATCTACCAGTTTTTTAATATAGACTGTTTCTATGGCTTGCCATAAAGTTTGAATAGATTTACACTATTCATTTTTATTATTGTATTGTTTAATATTTTGATAAACTTTTTGGGCCATAACAGAATAAAAACTTTTAATTATATTAGAATCTGGGCTCAAAGCATGCCGTTCAAGAATTTTTATACCATATTTTTGGAAAAAATGCCCCTGTACTTTTCGAATTGTGACACGCAGCATTATCTTGTTAAAGAATAATATTTAAATTTAACGGCAATGCGTTGCTTTTGATCATTTCTTGGTATTTATGGAATTTAGCGCCCCAGAAATTTCGATTATTGTAGTTTTAGTCAATATTGAAACCCCTCCACATACCATAATTGATCAACCACCAAATCTTCTCTTCATTCTGAATTTCTCCGTACTCACGGTCTAGGACTTTTTATTCCCTTCGGCCCATATAAATTAAATTTATTTTTGTATGTAAGAAGGACATGTTCCCAATTGATAAAACTGATAATTTTTTTGGCCAAATCAAATCTCAATTTCTTGTCTGCTTGTTAGAGGCGGAATAGAGTCAACAGCTTTTTTTTTCCTACCCATATTTTCACACCGTTTTCTTGATCCAAGCTTGCGCAAAATTTAAATGGCGCCTTTTCGAGTATTTTTAAAATATATAGCTAAGTAGTTAATTTTCTGGTATTTTTTTTATCTTTATTTTTATAATAATTTTATCTATCGTTGAACTTAGTTTGAAGCCTGTATAATTAGAAATAGCCGAGTTGGTCATAAACACTAATTGCTCTTTTTCTCCTCTCACCGACCAGCTATATAAAATTTGATAAAAAGGGTTCCTTGTATTTTCGCACTTTATAATATCATTTATTTATTTTTGCTTTAGCACGACGGGAACATAGAGACCTATCTTTTGTGAGCGATTTGGGGCGTGTCAAAAAAAGTTTTGACCATAACTCCTTTGTTTCTTGATATTTTTTAATAAAATTTTGCCATAATATCTGATTTTTGTATGTTAATAGATGTGCAAATTTTTAATAAAAAATAATGATCGATGACGGAAATAATTTAAAAATACTGCGGGGTCCTATCTTTTCTGCTCTGAGTATACATGTCTAACTACCCGGGACCTATTACCGCTTATATTCTATTGAAAAAATTGAATTTGTTTGAGTTAATTAATTTATGATGTCGTTAACCCCAAAATCTACTTTTTTTTATTTTAAAACTAAATTTCACAACTTGTCAAATTACTTGAATGATTGTGGTTTAATTACTTTAATTATAAAACCATGGGCAATTTTACCTAAATTTTCTTTATTTAAACGTACCTTTAATCAATTTTATCTATTTATTTAGAATACTAGTTTAGTCATAAAGAATATTTTTTCTGCTACGTTTTACATTGTGGAATCATTTATTTAATAAAATGCTATTGAAAGTTATAAAATTGAGATTACATCTGTCAAAATGCAATTAATGGATGTTTCCATAGCAAGCTAACTTATTTATAGTCAGTTTCAATTATTATTATCTGCTAAAAATCAATTTGATGCCTAATTTGCAGTGTTGTATCCTGACGAAGTACAAACAACGCGTTACATTACTTAAGTACTTTTTAATTTTAACGAAGTTCAATTTTCGGTTTTACTTTTACTTCGTTACTTTTCTAACATACTTCTTTACTAGTACATACCAACAATAGAAATAAATATGGCTCACTAATAACATATAACAGAGGAGCAATCATGAAAATCTTCAAAATTAATTCAAGTTTTAAATCATTTAATTAATTTGATGCGCGCGAACAAAGATATTTTTTTCTTATTACGAGGTGATTTATTTATGTAATAATTTAAATTGGAGAGTAATAACGTTTTTTTTGGCTTTTGAACATCGCGTGGATACTTAAGAATATAAATCGAAAATAAACAAGAAAGATGAACATCCGTGGCCATATTTATTGTGTTTTATCTCTTTTAAAATGCATTGAGGAAAAATTATTGATTCGTGTTATTTCTTTGAAAACGAATTATGCCATTTGTTCAGCATTTAATAACCCTTTATAGAATTTGATGAAACATATAGATCTTTTCATTCAGTAAAAAAGGCAGAGTATTAAAGGTTTAATTGAGAATCGAAAAAGCCAACGAAAAAATAGTTCAGATGGCATTTATTTAAGCAATTAACAACGCAAACATCGTTATAAAGGTATAAATGTGGCCTAAATTTTGTTATTGGAAGTGATCAACCAATAAATATCGTAAAATTGCCGGGATTTACACCGCAAATATCTGAAATATAACCAAATCGTTCTGCAACTACTCGGTTCATATTCAAAATAAACATTATCGCTAAGGCAAATGAGTAGAAGTAAAGGTTGGATACTGTATTCAAAGAGCAAAAATTTGTTGCAACTTAGACTGAATGGAGGTAAAGTCATAGAACTTTACATCTTCTTTTACTTGAAATTTGACTGATAAAAATTTAAAAGCTAGTTACTCCGTTTAGATATGAGTAATGTAAATGGGTCAAAGGCATTTGGGCTTATTGCTGCAATTTTTTAAGATATCCACACATGATAAAGAATTTCGGAAAAATATTTCGCAGCAAAATAACTGCTAAAATTTTGTAAAACCTTAATTTTTTTGCTGAACAACCCTATGACATCTAAGATTTAGAGAATTATTTTTAAGGCAGTTTATAATTATGACTTTTTAAATCGATAACAATTAAAAATTATCAGAAAAAACCCCTTCCAAGTCATAGAGGTGCGCTGCAGTACACTAAATATATTATCTACAAGAGATATTTATATTGCTGACAGTGATATCATCAACTAGATAATCTAAAGAACTGCATTAGCGAAAATCAGGCCCTCTGGAAAAAACATGAGATGTAATAAATTTTCCTAGATTCGAAGTGGATGCCTTTTAACTTGGAATATAAAGAACAAATGTCAAAAGGCTAATTACTGTGTGTATGGCATGAGGAACAACTTTTACATGTTATCAAGGAGAATTTAGAACATAAGTTAGTTGTAGTCTGTTTAAATCTTAATGTACCGCAAACCGAATATACGAAGCTATTATTTATGCAAGATTATATGAAGCTCATTGGAAATAAATTGGAGATTTTCTAGTCGGATAATAAAATTTTCGATGGAATATTTAATATTATGTATTCCTCTGTATTATAAAAAAACTTGTGAAAAAAAAATTGTCAAAAGCATACTGCGAGCCGCTAATAGGTAAACTGCTCGAAGGTATTTGTAGCAGACTACAGTGAATACAGTGAAGTAATTAAATTTTAAGCTGCATTTTTGGATAAAAAATCTAAATTATATTTGATAGACGAATTATTTAAAATTAAAACTTGACCAAAAAACATAAGATCTCTTGAATTTTTGTTTACACATGACTACCCGAGATTGATTCTGTGCATGAAACATATATTTTTGATGATTTATAATTCGAGCCTAGAAAATTTTTTCATTCAAAGTTTTGCAGTAAATATGAGCTGCCTCTAGAATCAAGGACACCTCTTGAATATTTAATAATTTATTAACACTGTGTCGTGCCACGAAATGATCACGTGGCGCATGTGTTGGAAAGAGGATAGAAGCATTTATTGTAATAAACACACAGGCTTGTCCATGGGACAGAAAAATCTGTCCCATCCTATCCCATCCTATGGTAATTTATGCCTGTCCCATCCCATGGGATTCCCACGACAATATTAACGTTTTGTAATGCCGTTGAAATAAAAAATATGAAATTTCTGAAAGTTTAATTTTAATGACTACTAGATTGAATTACATACACAAACATGTAAAATGCTTTAATTAAATAAATTTTATATTGTGAATATTCAATAATATTTTATAAAAAAGTTAATTTTAATATAAAATAGCGTAGTAAGATAATTTATTGTCATTATGACACTCCTATTCTTTTTCTGAGTCACTCTGATCACTCAGCACATCATCGATTTCCTGCTGATTGACTGTCTCTAACCAATTCATCAAAATCAGATAATCCCCGGAGCTTTTCTACAATTTGCATCTTACGTGCAAATCTGATATACAGCTGAGTTTATAACGAGAGCTGGTATCATCCGTTTTCGTAACTTACTCAACAGCAATCCTGCTGCACTAAACAAGCGCTCTACTGCTGCTGATGACACTGGTATGGCCAAAACAATTTTCGCACTTGCTTTTAGCAGTGGAAATCTATGTTCCTTTTTCCAGTAATTTAAACGGTTGTGAAGTTGGTTGCCTTAATTGTTGAAACATGTTAATTTCATCCTCAAGGCATCTGTTTCTGGGATCATCCAGCTTAGATGCTTTGTTTGGTGGAGGATCGAACAATAAGTCAAAATCACTTTTCGGCTTTTGTTTTACACTTACATCGACTTTAGATACAGCAGATGATTGAGAAGAAAGATTTAATTGCTTGATGAATGAAATAACAGTAAGAATAAAAGACTCAGAAAAAGCGATCCAATCATCAGACCGTCTATTGGCGTCCACATTTCCTTTCTTAGTAACAACTGACTTGACCATGTCCTCTATTTTGGCTTGTATGTCAACTCCAGTAAGGAATGCTGCGGTAACTGCCAGAGAACTGCCGCAATATGGCCAAAGTTTTTCTCCCATAATTTTTTGAAAGTTCTGACAATATTCTTCACCATGTTGTTAGAAGTTTCTTCGTCAATTTCAGCAATAACTTTGAACAACTGATAGTCTAGGAGAAAATATAACAGCAAAATTAAATGAGCTGTAACACCATCAATTTCTAGCTTATCAAAAAAAGTTTTAAATTCTCATGTATATACAAAATTCCTTTATTCTGAGAAATATTCGGAATTTGATCTAAGAATTCTTCATCCTCTTCGAGTAAATAATGAGAATAATTTTTGGAATGGGCATTGAAACGTTGGTAATATGATCGCCATTCACGAGCTGTAGATTTTGTTGGTATGGAAAATGGCAGCTGTGATGACTTTGCCTGTCGTGTGTTGTAATATGATTCAATAATGAAATTTGATCCATGAAATGATCCAGTTCAGAAATCACGCCTCTTCTGAAACTATCTGTAATGCATGTTGATAACCTGTGCTCAGTACAACCAGATCGATGTATTTCCGTATCAGTATCAAACCGGCCATCAAATGCAGCTATCATGGTTGCTGAGTTATCAGTAAACACAAATAATGGATTGGAGAATGTGGTTGATTTAACAAGAAATTCACGTTCAAAAAAAGTGTGAGTAAATTGTGCAGTATGGGATTGATTACCATCAATGTTTATAAGAGACAGAGGAAAAGAAAGCCATTCCCAATTATGATCTAATCCACATGCAATAATTCCCCCATATGGCAAAAGATAAGTTTGTATTGCAGACCAAAAGTCAACAATTCCAGAAATTGCACAATCTGGATCTTATGCCATATTTTGAAACAATTTTATAAACTGCTGTTTGGCCAATTTTCCTTGCTCCAAATTAGAACGAGTCACTGTTTGGCGTGAAATGGTGTAGTCATATACTTTATTTGCAGCATGAGTAGATCTTGCAACATAATTAGCAGCATCTGATATGATGTCACACCCGGCAGAAATGGATACTGTTGGATGTGATGTAATTAGTTCAGCAACGACTTTTTGCCACGCATTTGATAATGTTGGTGGTGGTTTCGTTACTTCTGGCTGCTTGGCTTCAAAAAATCTTTTGATGTTAACGTTACTAGAACCAGAGTAAATACAATTCATGCTGTGCTGTACCGCAACTCCATAACCCACTTTGATAATTCCATTTTTTATTGATCAATTTATACCAACTGTATAGATTTTTTGCCCTTTGCACAGCAAAAAAATAGTGCTAAAATACCGTCGGATATTTTAACCGCTTTAACATCAGGTGCTGAAGACTTTACATATTCTTGTGGAACATCAATCAAGAAGCATCCGCCGTCAATCAACATATTAGCAACAAAGGTTTTAGTAAGATCGTGGAACTCAACCTTTTATTGGCCATTTTGGGTATCGTAAGTTTACGCAGCTACAATCAGTAATCCGTGAGTTAAATAGATGCATTCGCAAATTATTTGAAATTCAAAATACTATATATTTGCACAAAATAAATAATATATAGTAGTTCTTTCTTGCAGTATCTATTGCCTACTATTGGACCGAATTTTGCCTTTCAACAGCTAAACAATATCGATTACAGATGATTACAACCTGTTTCTCGCATTTACAAATCGCCAACAGTGCCAATCATCAATTACAACAATAAATGCCAAACTACGCACAACGGGCAATATGATTTTATACATTGCTGGTAACGACGTGAACATAAAATAATATATAGTAGATGGAAGCAATAAACAGATTATGTATAAATGCGTATTTTTTCGGCTATGAACTGCAACTTTATATGAAAATGCTTTAAAAATTAATAAATTTGAGATGGTTTAGGTGCACACCAATTCGCTATGACGCGGCTACTCTGTTCCTTGCTGTGTCCCATGTAACTTGGAAAATAAAAATGTGATGTACAATCTCATCCCATCCCATCCCATGGGAATCCCGTGGACAAGTCTGGATGTACTATCCATTCCCATCCCATGGGACATTTCCCATGGGAATCCTATGGAATCCCATTCCCATGGACAAGCCTGAATAAACAAACAATATTAAAAGAATTTCTTGATAAAATTTTATCAATTTTATTACTATCCTCTTAAATGAATTTCGATAGAGACAATATTTGTTTTAGCCCAACAAAATCAATATTTAACGTCCACTGCTTTTCGGGTACTTACCACATAGGGTTCCTCACATTGCATTAAAACTATTCAAATAAGTTTTTTAAATCTGTTGAGCAATAAAATAAGTAAATTTCTATTTAATTTGTGGCAGTGTATTGCATGAATAGACAGCTTCAGCCTATTGAATCAAAAAATGGCCATTTTGTATGTAATTTTAGTGTAAATATGCATTAAATAATATTTAAGGAGTTTTTTTAACAAATATATATTAAATATCAAAAATATGTAACTATTATGTGTATATGTACTATCTGAATTTAGTTTGCTTGGCAAGCCAGTCCTCAGCTTTGATAACTTTTCTAAAAATAATTTACAAAGACACTACTCATAATATTCCTCATCGCTCATGGTAGATTGAAAATATTGATACTCTATTGCAATATTGCTGGGATAATATGAGATTCTGTCATAAAATTTATTAAGTTACCATGAAACATCTTAGATACTAGGTAAAAGGAGAAAAATGGCGTAAATCCAATGATTATTTTATTTCTTCAAAAAATTATAACAAATAACCTCCATTTTATCATTTTGTAATAAGGTTTCAAATGTCTTCCGAACAGGTATTGAAAGAGCATTTTTTAGTTGTATTACGCAAGCACGAACTAAAATGAATTTTTCAAAACAATTTTGGTCTGATCAAGCGGTTTTTTCAATTAATCACGCGATCACTCATTTATTAAAATACACTCAATTTCTTAGTTTTTATAAAAGCATGAAATAGAAACACGAGACAATTTTATATAGGAATTGAATGGAATATTTTTCTTTTAATAATCAAAGGCGTAATTTACTAATAATGAATGAACTAAGGAAAATTTCTCCATGAAATAGAATTTTGATTGATGTAAAAATATTTTTACATTGAATTTAAAAGATGGTATATCTTTATTCATATGTCATATTTCATTAACTTTCTCTGTTAAATTCAACCTTCAAGATTATCTGTTTTCCATTCAATGCAATGATTTTTGCAGGCAATATGGCGATTTTCGCAAGCAATGGGGCTTTATTTACTAAAGCGTTAAATTCATTCATAAAGATATTTTTATTGATAAAAATAAAATACTTATTTAATCTCGATCTATATCTTCTTTTTATAAGCTTTTTAGTAAAAAAATTTATTTTTTTTATACATAATTTAAAAGATTCTCTGAATTAATTGACTGGCGTCATGAAATATTTTGCACCTCCTTCAAATTTCACTGTGGAACTAATCACCTACCCTCTCCCCTGAAAAATGTTGTAACTCGTGATAATTTTGCAAAATTCAGCCTAATTTTGATTTTTTTTTATTTTTATGAGCATGATTCACAAATTATTTGTATTTTTTATGAAATCAAAACACAATTGAGGCTCAAATAATTTATATTTAGATCCTTGTGATCATAACATTAATACCGTAAATTCAGCATAAATACTAAAAGAAAAAAAAAATTATTTGGCATATTACAACTTATTTTTTTACCAGTATCTTGGTTATATAAAAGTGCACGACGGAACAATTTTTCTTCACGCGATTACGCAAATTCTGTTTTGATTTCTGAAACAAATATTTTTGTATCTATAAAATTAGCTGATTTATTAAAAATTATTAAAAAATATTAACCTATTATTATGATCTTATGCCTTTTTTTAAACATCTCGCATCATGTGATTATTATTGAATTACATGATACAGTCTTTTTCGATAAAAATGGAATATTTATTAATTAAAATTGAATATGCGCCGATTGATTTAAAAGATTTGCCAATTGAATTGGAAGATTTAACATATAAAATGGAAAATTTATCTTTTTAAATGTAATATTTAATTAAAAAATAAATTATAGTGGTTAAAAGGAAGAATTGTCAAATAATAAAACTGTAATAGGGATAATTAAAATAGGCCACCGACAAGAACAAAAATATAAGACCATATTAAATAATTGTCTATGTTTAATGATCAATTTGATGGAAAATAATGGTAAGTTGTATAAAAAAATGTTCAATGTCTCAATACCTTCAAATTGTAGAATCTGGAAGGAGTATCAGGAAAAAGGTAAAATTAACAAAAAACTAATGAGTGGAAATAGAATGCAAATATTAAACAAATTGCAGCAAGATATCTTATGCGACACTGAGAAGGAGGATTGTTCACGAACTCATGATCAAAAAAAGGGGGTGTATTTTAACGAAAATGTGTATTTAGTAAAATTTACCTGTCTATAAATCGATATTTTAAGGATAAAAATCATTCTTTTTAAGTTAAAAACTTCATTTCAGAGCGACGTAGCGTTCAAAGCAACATCCAACTAGGACATTACAGTGTGATAAAATATCTTCAATTTCAATAAAATAGAAAAAATATCATCGTTATTTATGAGATTAGTTTTAATGTTTTGATGAGAAGGAAATACGGGAAATCAAGTAGAGGTAGTCCCAATATAGGGATTTGAAATATAAAGTCAATGAATAAAACTATATGTTCAGCTATATTGGGGTCTGAGATACTTTACAAATATATCTAGAAACTTTGATATTATGCAGAATCATATGGATAATTTCTTACGAGTTTAATATTTCACCATTAAACAAATAAAATTTCTGACGCAGTCTTAATTATAAACTATTTGCCTCCTAATTAATCCGATACATAAAAAAATCTAGAATTTTTACATGGGCACACGTTAGTATTTCTTCATCCCCAAAATTCTTTCCTAGATATGATAAAAAATGTTTGCCCGTTTGAAATCAATTTTAAGATCTTTTAAACCTAAAACTGAAGCCGAGTTGATGACTCAAATAGGGAATGTAATTGAATCATTCTCTGCAAACAACTTATCAAATTATTACAGTCTTTTTCGATAAAAATGGAATATTTATTAATTAAAATTGAATATGCGCCGATTGATTTAAAAGATTTGCCAATTGAATTGGAAGATTTAACATATAAAATGGAAAATTTATCTTTTTAAATGTAATATTTAATTAAAAAATAAATTATAGTGGTTAAAAGGAAGAATTGTCAAATACTCAAACTGAAATAGGGATAATAAAATAGGCCACCGACAAGAACAAAAATATAAGACCATATTAAATAATTGTCTATGTTTAATGATCAATTTGATGGAAAATAATGGTAAGTTGTATAAAAAAATGTTCAATGTCTCAATACCTTCAAATTGTAGAATCTGGAAGGAGTATCAGGAAAAAGGTAAAATTAACAAAAAACTAATGAGTGGAAATAGAATGCAAATATTAAACAAATTGCAGCAAGATATCTTATGCGACACTGAGAAGGAGGATTGTTCACGAACTCTTGATCAAATAAAAAGGGTGTATTTTAACGAAAATGTGTATTTAGTAAAATTTACCTGTCTATAAATCGATATTTTAAGGATTAAAATCATTCTTTTTAAGTTAAAAACTTCATTTCAGAGCGACGTAGCGTTCAAAGCAACATCCAACTAGGACATTACAGTGTGATAAAATATCTTCAATTTCAATAAAATAGAAAAAATATCATCGTTATTTATGAGATTAGTTTTAATGTTTTGATGAGAAGGAAATACGGGAAATCAAGTAGAGGTAGTCCCAATATAGGGATTTGAAATATAAAGTCAATGAATAAAACTGTATGTTCAGCTATATTAGGGTCTGAGATACTTTGCAAATATATCTAGAAACTTTGATATTATGCAGAATCATATGGATAATTTCTTACGAGTTTAATATTTCACCATTAAACAAATAAAATTTCTGACGCAGTCTTAATTATAAACTATTTTCCTCCTAATTAATCCGATACATAAAAAATCTAGAATTTTTACATGGGCACCCGTTAGTATTTCTTCATCCCAAAATTCTTTCCTAGATATGATAAAAAATGTTTGCCCGTTTGAAATCAATTTTAAGATCTTTTAAACCTAAAACTGAAGCCGAGTTGATGACTCAAATAGGGAATGTAATTGAATCATTCTCTGCAAACAACTTATCAAATTATTGTGATCACATGGAAAAATATTTCTAAGCATGTCTCAGTAAAGATCTTATTTAGCATTAGAAAACCATTAATTTTATTTTTCTCATTCGATTCATTTATTTTCTGCTTTTTTTTTAAATATTCCAATTCATAAAACAAATTTATCGATTTATTTGGCTAAACTTCCAATTCAAATGGCAAATCTTTTGAATCTATTGGCGCATATTCCATTTAAATTTGTAAATATTCCATTTTTATTGAAAAAGACTGTATGATCACATGGAAAAATATTTCTAAGCATGTCTCAGTAAAGATCTTATTTAGCATTAGAAAACCATTAATTTTATTTTCTCATTCAATTCATTTATTTCTGCGTTTTTTTTTAAATATTCCAATTCATAAAACAAATTTATCGATTTATTTGGCTAAAATTCCAATTCAATTGGCAAATCTTTTAAATCTATTGGCGCATGTTCCATTTCAATTTGTAAATATTCCATTTTTATTGAAAAAGACTGTAATATTTTTGGAAAAATTGTAAAAATATTACAGACTAATCAGCATAATTAGCTTAGAATTATCTTGAATATAAATTTTTCATACATTTATTTGCGTTGCAATATATTTTAAGAAATGAATTGATTTAAGTCAGGCTCTCAAAATTTTAAATAAAGAAACGAAACAGACAAGCCATCTATGACAATATGACTGCGGCAATCTTCCAATTATAATCCCTTCGAGAATTACTGATAAGAATCATAAAATACTAAATTTAATCTAATTTGGGACATTTTTTATACCATAGCCCTCTAATAACTAGATAACGCAACATATTAATTATGTTTTCATTATTAAATAATTATGATAACCTTTTAACTCAGGTCTTATATCTTTCTGTTTCTGCTGACACTAAAAATGTAAATAATTAAAAATTATATTTTATTGTACGAATTACCCATATGAATTTAAGGGGGTGCAAAATTTCAAATAAAACCGGCTTATATTTAAATCGATAAAAAAATCTTTCATTAATCTAAATTTTTGGTATACATTGATACCTCGCATAACGTACTTAATTCGTTCTAGGAGAATGTTCTTTATGCTAAACGATCTCAATTCGAAGCAAGATTTGTACTAAAATACAATGACAGAAAAATTAAATTGTATGTCAACGAAAAAAATTATAACCTTGGTCTTGAGCAATTTTGTGTGTTGATATCGTTCAATCTCAAGAACAAAAGGTAATTCATGACAAACAAGCGTGCATAAGCGAAAAAGTTGAATCTGATTTAGTTCATTGTGTGAAGCAAGGTTCGTTTTGTGAGTTATCTATTAGCAAAGAAAAGTAAGTTATGCTCAGCGCACGTTGTCCGAGGAATAAGTTATGCGAGGTATTTTTGTATTTCTAATCATTGAATTCTATTTAGGCTATTTTCTAAACCATGTCACTAAAACAAAAACGAAAATAACCCAAAACATCCGGTAAACCTCCGAATATTTTTATTTATAGAAGAAGTATCTTCATATAAAGTTTTAAACAGTCTAAAAAAAGTCCCCCAAAATTTTTTATGCTCAGCACACAGTAGAATTTTATAATAATTCATATGTCCGATTCACGTGTAGCTGAAATGGTCAGTAATCAGTAATTTTAAAATTTCCCTCTTCAAATCAAAATCTTCCCTCTGTCTGTGGGAACGGGTGGCCCACGTTGGGAAAAATTAGTCCATTATTTATATTATCATTTAACTATTATTATAACTTAATGTTAGTAGAAAATTACAAAATTATCTTTAAGAGACGCACTTTTATCGGGACATCCTAAAGAGAGAATTGAAATCTTGTATGATACGTTTTAAACAGTTACCTGTTATTACTATATATAAAGTTGTTTTAGGAGATTTTCTTCAAACTAAAAGCAAAAGAAAAATTCAATTTATAATTATTAAAGAATAATAAATCATAATTAATGCAAGAAATACTTTTCAAACTTTAATGCATTATGTTGACGATTTTATTAAAAATTATTATAAAACTCTATAATTGCTTATAGTTCTATTGGGTCATCATATATTCGCATTCTAAAATTTATAATTAAATGACCAATTAAAGATCGAAAAACTAGCCTAGCCTTTTTAGTAAATTGATTAAGAGATATAAATTCAGATTTGACATGCCTCTTTTAATTAACAATTTAAACTTCGGCTATAAAATAATTTACTTTGAAGATACATGCCAGGAGCGTAACTAGCGAGCCTAAAGAAATATTTATCATAGGCGTTCAATATACCACATTATTATGTTTTAAAATAAAATATAATAGCAAATTTTTCCATTTTTTTAATGTTTTGTGTAAAATGCTACAAAACTGACAAATACTATTAGGGTAATTCCATTTTAGATGTGCTAAGTTGATATAATACGTATTTTTGTGCATAAATTGCGCAAACTATAATTTATGTAGACTAAATTGGTATTTATGGTACGTTTCGGATGCTAATGGCCATAAAATCAGAAAAACACTTGACATACAAAAATTAGTTCCTGAATCTGAGATATCTATTTTTAAAGTATGATGTGACAAGATTTGATCATTATTTATAAAATTAATAATACGTCAAAAGTAGATATAAGAAATTGAAGACACAGCAGCCATGTAACTGATCCCGAAACAACACCATTCAATGCTAGGTTCTGATATAGTATTAAAGAATTCAAGCAAGCTTTCAGTCAGTCGTTATTAAGTTTAAAAAGTTGAACATAACTGTTATTACGTAACGGGGGCGACGCAGATAATACAAATATCGGATCTCCTTTAGAATGTTCCCCCCACTCTCCATTAAATTAGCGCATGCCCAAAAGAAAAAGTACTTGATTAAAGATTTACCTTTTTAAACATTTTTTCATGGGAAAACTACATTTATAAACTACCTGATATCTATAAATGTGATAATTAGATCTAAATACTGTCAAAGTAGTCACAAAATCAAAATATCGACACAAGAGCCATGATAAAGCTGAAAACACCAACCTTTTGAAAAGAATAAGCCATGTTTGAACGAATTTTTTTGATCAAACCTAGTCACCAATCAATAAGGCATTAAGTTTTTTATATTCTCGTCTGCAGGAATTAAACAAAACCTGCTATGCACTAAACGGGATATTCATAAGCAATTATCACCTTATATATTGAGTATTTGAGAATGTTGCTGAATGCTAATATAGATATTCTTGATTCCAGATAGGAGGTCAAAGTATTATTATTGAGATTGATGAACAAAACTTGAAAAAAAACAAGTATCATCTTGGACACAATGTTAAAAGAGAGTCGGCACTTGGTGGGGTCGATATAACATCATATATAAAGTTATTTTTAGTATAAGTTCCTGATTTAACCGAAGAAATACCAGTAAATATAATTTCAAGACATGTTTAATTGGGCTTTTTTTTTATACTGACTGTTTCACCAGTTACAGCCAGCTTTATTGATGATAAATCACTAAAAAGTCAATTATTTGCATAGATTTGACGATGAAGACACTTGTGAATGTGCCACCACAAATGAAGGCATATGGAACTAGTTTAAGAGAAAAATCTCGCTAAAAATTCAAACAAAATTTTTTTATAAAAAATGAATATTGGGTAGAAAATAGTCTCGATAAATTATTAGGACAAATACTGTAGCGAAGAAAGCATCAAAATGATGTCTGGGCTGGATTTTTATTATAATCGAGCGAAGTAAAATTTTAAAGAAAAAAATTGTACTATTTTTTATATTTTCACATTTTTTACCGAATAATTCCAATTAATACACTGATTTATAAGGTAAAAATAAAAATATATGTGAGCTTGCGCAAATTAATGGAGAGTGGGGGGAACATTCTAAAGATCAACCCAAATATCAATTAGGGATAAAAATGTAAATTTTTAAATCCAGATTCATTGAAATTAGATATAAGTAGAAAACTTGCAGTTTCTTAAAATGTATAATTTAGATTAAGAAGCTAAAGCGTTGAGATATTTATATCCTGTAATGTATCAGGCTTTTTATCTAATCAAATGTGGGATATGTAATCTCTAAATTTGCAGTTTATGATAATTACAGTATTTACAAGTATGATAAAAAAGCCAATATGTTAAGAAAATTAATCTATAAGAATAAGCACGAGCCAGGCGGCTGTAAGGTAAAATAAAAATATTGGGTATATAACCAGTGGAAGCTTAGATGGAGGATGATGTTCTGATATGAATATATAAGAGGCTGTAAATTAATTAAATAATGTACCATATGTTGACCAGAGCAGTCCCGTGACGGTAAAAATTACTTTTAAAAAGATGGCGAATGATGATGCTTTTACGGAAAACAGTAAAAAGCAGAGCAGCGACGAGACACTCAGCGGTAGAATACAGTATCCAATTAAGCAAATAAATTGAAGAAATGATCTATGTTGACGATTAATTCATACATTCTTCCGTCTAGTAATTTAGAATGAAATGTTAGGATGACAGAAGATATCGCAAAAAGGAAGAAGTACTGAGAAAATGATGACTTAGCTGCTTTTTCTACACTTTCAGCGTGAGAATTGTCTAATACACTAAAAATTAAAAATTAATAAAAACATTGATATTATCATGAACAAAACCATTGGGCCCCATAAGTCCCCTTAAATAAAAACAGAGGCGTACAATCTCTTAAAAAATGACTATCACGTCTGAATGTGGCAACACAAATGAGTTTCTTGCTTATAGCTTTCGCATCTCGAAGCTAGAGTTGAATTTAATTTATTACAATGGTATATAAGACTGGTTCATCAAGGGTAGAGAAATAGAATCGAATTGATATGCATCAGGTTCACGTTCTCTATTGTATTCTTCTTGAGATCGGGGTAGATTTGTAAATTCTAAATTAACGGAATCTGAGGTTTCTTCGCCCACGTAAGCCATTTTACGCACAAGCGCAAAAATGTTAATTAATTTTAAATCATATACGTCACGAATTATTTAATCACATGAAAATATTTCGAATTAAAATTATAAACTAGATGTTTTAAGGGGTTTTAATTGGGTGTTTCCTGCAATGATTATATTCGTCCAGTCGGATATATTCGAAGAGCCTAGATTAATGATGGCTGAAGATAGCATTCCATGGCCAACTGATCCTGCTGAATATGAAATCAAGACCACAATAGGTATGCTTTATTTACTTATTCAATTAATATTTTAGAAATACCTTTTAGATTTTACCTTCATCGCAACATTTTATGATATTTGACTTAAAACGACCTTAAAATTATATTTTATTCAATTTTATTATCAAAAAAATATTAAATTCCTCAATTCGCATAGGCTTGACCTGCATCCGACACTATAATCATAAACCTTATAATTTATCAGCTTGAAAATCGAACTCCTTATTTTTTATAATTTTCTTATAAAATCATGAGAATCAAAATTATTAATTTTATTCAATATTTTCTTTTGCTTATTCTTTATCATTTTATGTCTCAAATTATTCGACAAACCTTTTGATATAATCTTTATTTTGAAATTTGTATAAATCTTTATAATTTAATGCTTAAGTGATTATAACAAATATTGAACCCTTATTTATGTCTTTATAAACATTTCAAATGTTTTAAAAAATCCTATAACAAGAAAATTGGAAATTCTTACGAGTCATTGGCTACGAGCAAATTGTACTTTTAAAAATCATATTTTTAAATTTGAAAATTTGTTTCTAAATGTTTCGCCCTTATCGTATATCGTAAACCTTCCTGTTGTTTTCGCAGCTGTCAAAAAAGATCAATAGAGCATTACTCCATAACATTTTCAGGCATAAAACACGCTATAATTTTTATTTGATTACTTCGGCACCCCAAAATCTTCATTTGTAGGTATTAAATTGATACAAAAATTTTTCATCAAACATTTGTTTTTCATTTTCTTAAAGAGCCCCTTTAAATACTGTCTGCCTTTTATAATATGATTAGGGTTGTTATAATGTAGATTGAAATTCAATTTAGTGGGTACCATTAACTCATTTGAAAGCAATTCGCGATTAATATCTCACTAGTTTTATATATATGTTCGGTGATAAACAGTCAGTCACTATATTTGATGTAGTTTTCGTCGTGGAATTTTTTATCTGGTTCTTTTGTTTTATATTAATAAAAGAGCTATGGTTTTCATGTTCTGTCTAATAAATCGTGGCATAATTGTGTTTTTCACACGACACATCGGTTGCGGAGCACTGTAAAAAGGCTTCACTTTCAAAGTAAAACTTTGAATTTTGAACATGGGCAACAATAACTAGATGCTAATATCGACTTTAAAAATGAATATTTTTATAAAATTGATTCTAATTTATTTAATTCATCATGATCATTATTAAATTACTGAAACAATCCTACCATAAAATCAAGTCCTTCAGCGATTATTTTTAGAAGAAAATTAAAATTTTTATTTTGATTATTCCCCTGCCATATAAGAATCCATCAAGATTACGCACCAAATATTAATAAAATTCTTCATAAACATTAACGCATTATATGTATTAATAAATCCGATTAACTTAAATATTTTCTTTTATCTTTAAAAAAAAATTAATACATGTTAAACTTGATAGCACCGAAAACTCAATTACAGATTTTTTTTTGTGATATAATTTTTCAGGATCACATTTTTTACTTCGTCAATTAATCCCTAGATATAATTTTGTGATTTTTTCAAAATATAGTCACTGTCCTCTTTAAAATTGGCCGCTGAATTGACAAATTAAAACTTTTGTATAAAAAACCCAACACATTATTTTACAACTACCAGTTTGTGGATCTTGTCATTTATTAAAAAAATAATTTCTGAAACCCTCATTATTATAAACCATGAACTGTGTGTAAACTACTATGTGCATTTATTACCTCATTTAATTGTCCAAATACTCAATTTCTTATGATGTCTTTTAAGAAAATCCTAATAACAAGAATTTTTTCGTCAATCAACACTTAATAACAATATTCCACTCTATAGCTTTCAAATACCCATCATTGCACTCTTACAACCTATATTACATTTGATTCATCAAAAAAACGACTAAAAATTAATATAAAATAAAAATTGAGAGGATATATTCTAAAATCGATTATTTTGCTGTAAATAATGTTTCTTATTGTAGCAAGAAGCACTATCACTAAAATAAGACCAAAAAAGTTATTGAAGTCTTTTATCTTACAAATTTATACATTTCCACAAAAAAAGTTATAATTTGCAAATTATATATTTTTAGTGTTAAAATCTGTTTTTATCATCTTTTATTGTCCTTATAGTTTAATTCATGCTGATATTTTGAAAAGCCACAAAAAGAGGATATGCGTATAGTCGTTTTTAATTATCATTCGACCAACCTCATAAGTAGCAAATATTCATTATATTCCTGTTTTGACTTCATTTAGTTTAAAACAATCACCATATATTATGAGCGTAGATCCTGTTTATTAATATTTGATATTACTTTGATATACTTCTCTCTCGTCTTACAGATTAAAAATCTTCGTTTAATTAATTTTAAGTCGATTCTCAATCTTCGGTAATATTCTCATTTATTTGTCGCTTTTTAAAAATTTTTGTCAGAAATATATTTTAAGAATATTTTTTAAATTTACGATAAATTATTTTTCCCCTTAAATAATTTTATTATTTATTTTAAAACCAGTTTTCCGCCATTTTATGCGATATCACGTCTACGCTTAGAATATTTTCATTTAAATTATTGACCGCTACCCTGAATTAACAAATTTTATATATTTAGGTCACGGAGCGACTTCCTTAGTTCAGACTGCCTATTGCAAGGTAAAAGACGAGCATGTGGCTGTCAAGATAATAGATTTTGAGCAGACTAATATAGCAATTGAAGAAATTCAAGTGGGAATACTTTTTTAACGATAGAAAGAAATCCAGGCGATGCATATGTGCAGTCATGAGAATGTTGTTTCATATTACACTTCATTTACTAAAGGCAGTGAGTTGTGGATAATTATGCGTCTTATGGATGCAGGGTCTGTCCTTGATCTTATAAAAAAAATTCAAAAACATCGGGATACAAATCCTGTTAACGGGATCATGTCTGAAACCCTTATATTAACAATCCTCAAGGAAGTTCTTAAAGCGCTCCAGTACTTTTCACGCCCGTGGCCAGATTCATCGGATGTTAAAGCTGGAAACATTTTGCTGAGTAGCGACGGGTCTGTACGTCTAGCCGATTTTGGTGTCAGTGCTGTCATTATGGAGTACGGAGACCGAAACAAAATTCGTAAAACATTCGTGGGAACCCCCTGTTGGATGGCTCCAGAGGTCATGGAACAGAAAAATGGTTATAACTACAAAGCCGATATTTGGAGTCTTGGAATTACAGCAATAGAAATGGCAACGGGAAGCCCTCCCTATGCTCGCTATCCAGCAATGAAGTTTTGATCAACACGCTGAACGAACCTCCTCCGACTCTAGATACTTGTGCTCCCAGTCCAAAAGATTACTACAAAAATTATTCAAAAAAAATTTAGAAGATTTATTGAAAAGTGTCTACAAAAAGATCCGGCCTCGCGGGTAACGATTTTTATAACTATTCTAGACCTGACGCATCTGAAATGCTAAAAATGCGAATTTTTAAAAGTGCAAAGGTAATTACATCCCTTTTTATAACAGGACAAAGCTTATCTCTCTCATCAGTTCCAATTTTATCTTGCGTCTCTCACTGATTGCAAACACATTGTATCTTTATTATTTTTATAAGGTTCAATCCGAAAACTCCCAAGGATATTGGCAACAGGATCCCGCTGGATTTGGATCTATCCCGAAGATGAAGCGAGACTTGGAATCAACCGCACACCTTCTGTCGAAGAAACAAGAACACCTAAAATTGATCAGGATCACTCAGGTATATTATTATAGTTCATAACCAGCTTCGTCTCCAGTAAATGCAAATCCCATATTTGGTATCGTACTCAGAATTCGTGGTAAACAAGGAGATATCAACGATATTCTCTTTCGATACGACTGTTCGTCCGGTATTTTTGTTAAACGGTCATTTAGATAAACCTGAAGGTGTAGTTAACGAAATGGTTGCAGCTGAGTTAGTCAATCCACAAGATTGGATCTGCAGTAATCTTTCTACATTATTAACTTAGTCAGTGCAAACTTACAAAAAATGGTCGATGATTATCCTAATATTAAATCACTTACATTTCCTCTCGTAATTTTTAATTTTTCAATCCTAGAAATCTCCTCCAATCAGAGGAAATGTTGATGAACATAAACTAATCGGATATGCCCAACCTCTCTCTTCAAAAATCTAAGCCACAAGAGGCTTAGAGTTATCCAAAAATGTTTTATTATTAGTGGTAGTTTTTTGGCTTTTTAATATTGACTATTTCTCAGCATAAGTACCATTTATTTCACCATAGAACACTCTACGCCGATGGTTGGCAATCGCTTTTGTGTAATTGTAATTATGGCCCATTTTACACAATTAACTTTAAAAAATTTTTACTGCTATCATCAAAACTACAGCTTTAGCCGCCAGGCGGGTTTTGAGAGGGTTCTAAGGGAAGAATAGCGTCTACAAATAAAAAACTTAATTTTTATAAAGTTTTCAAGTTAATGTAAATGTACAATAACGATTTTATATCAACTTTTTAGGTTAAAGGATTATGTATAATTTATGTAAAAAATAGTTTTATGGCAAACCAACATTAAATTTTAATTAAATTCTCATAATAGTATTCAACTTTACTGTCCTAACTAAGATTGTTTCGCAAGCCACCAAGTAACACGTGCGCCAGCCATCGGCGACAATTGGCCTACCCCATTATTAATTGATTTATACATAAATGTCATTTAAATTCTGTATTTACTTGTCCAGACCAATATAATAAATTTTCCTTACAATTTTTCTTACATGTTTAAACAAATTGCCTCAGCAATTAGATTTAATCAGAATGTTTCAGGGTTTCTAAATCATCAGCAAACCGCTTAAGTAATTGTAATTAGTTTATTATTATTGTGGGAATACGCACAATTTCAATTTGATTAAACCATAGCAATAATCTTTTTTGTTTTTATAACACAATTAAACTAATGCAATAACAGGCGTTGAATCGGTAATCATAAATAACGTTATTTACGACAAGATGTTTTCTGATTCAGAGAATCAATTGCTGAATATAATTATTCTAAACTAATAGTAGTATTCTTAATTAAAAATTAATTGGTAAAATATTTTCGTAAATTTGACAAAAATTTTCATGGCTCGTAACGATCTAAACCCGTGTTTCCCAACGTAGACACACGTCCATACAGAATTCCAATTCGATTTTAATGGTCTCAGTTTGAAAAAGGCCAACTATCAGGGATATAAAGTAAAATTTTGGTCGATTCGCGTAAATTTTCACACAATTCTATGCGGGGGTCTCGCATACAAAAGCTTGGGAAACACTTGTTAAAACTAAAATGCTGTTTTTTAAGTAGGAAACAAAAGATTCAAACCTTTCCAAAATAATTAAACAATAATTGACCATATTGAAAATATAACGAGACTAAAAAATAAAAATTTGCTACATATATAATAATTAAATAAGATTAACATCGTGTTCAAAACATGACGAGTCCACTTAATGATTTGCTTTTTAATTATTTTGTACTATCAATAAATTATAATTTATCTTTATTATAATTATTAAGATTAGATTAGATGTTTAATATGGTAATTTTTAAAGATGAAGATATTTTTGTAAAACAATACTATCTTGATTCAAATGCTATAATTTTACGACAAGAGAGCAATGATCCCGGCTGCAGGTGGCGGTCCATAAACATAAAAGTTGTTTCAGCATTCAAATTTAATGATTTTAATTTATAGATAAATTCACATTAACAATTATCATATTATCCATAAAAAGGATAATTTAATTTTAAATAATTACGATTTAAACACACAAAACATGTGTAGTTTTTATGTTAAACGCCATTATTATTGCTTTCCAAATTCTGTTATTATGTAAAAAACTCAATAACATTTTCAGTTTAAATTATTACAATTAATGTTCTAATTTTTGCATTGAAATCTGTATATTTTTAAAACAAAGATTGATTACAGAATTTGAAAATAGGGCTCAAATTTAGTCAATAGGATTCATTTACTGATGATCAGAGATAAATTTTACCGAACTTTTTTTGAAGAATTTTATATTATCTTGATTGTTATTATAGCCTTATGTCAACAAACAATTTATTGCATCCGATTTAATTTCTTTGAAAACATGATTTTTTTTTAATTTTGGTAGTCTTTAATTGAAATATTTTTCTAACACACGCTGTGAGTTTAACTTAAAAAATTATGGATATCTTTTAACTTTATATGACTCCAACTACAGTGATTTTTTATACTCGACGTAATATTATTTAAATCGGCATTTTTCTATATTTTATTTGCACATTTGATTTTTTCTGCCTTTATGATGTTGTAAGGATGCTAAAATTAGATCCCTAATAATTATTTGATGAGGATTTTTTATTATTTTAAATAATCGATAATCGGCGTTTCTTTTTTTTGATTTTCGATCACAAAATCTCATAAGATCTGTAACGTATTTCAGTTAATACCTGATAAAATACATGTTTGAATTACATTTTAAATTTTTTTAGTTTTTCATTCTATAAACACTTCTAAACAAGTGAATAATTTTTAATAATGTGAATAAAGACATTTAACTCTAATTTAGACTAACTTAAATTAATTTATCTTAAGTATATTTATTGGTGATGAACCTCGTTGCCATGAGATCTTCCGCGCCAGCTCGTTGTTTCCGAGATGTTGAGGGTTGTAGTTCGTCGATAATTACTCGTCACTGTGAGATAATATCTTACCTACATTATCCGTTGTGGTAGTAAGAAGGATATTTAAAAATTTAAGTTTAATAAATTCTTATCACCACATCATTTTGGTATTTTTGTTAAAATTTAATATTTTATTGCTTTTAGAGACAGTCCTTCCTATTCGTCTTCTTTTGCTAAACATGCCTCCTAAAATCTTCATCAAGTTTTAATTTTCGTTATTTGACTGTAGTTTTCTGATACTTGTAATTTATATAAAAAATTAAAAAATTGTAGAGCAAAATTTATCAAATGCCCTGAAGTTTGATATAATGTGCCCTCTGTTGTGAAAATTATCTGCCATGATTAGTCTTTAGATTAAATTATAAAATTTTCCCTAACTTTCTTTTATTAAATGCCCATAATAACTATAGTAGCCATATTTAGTAGATAATATCACGATGATTTTTATTTTAGATGCACACACGCAATATTTTTCCTATTTTTTTGATAAATTATTAAAAAAAATTCGTTTTGATATTTTTAAAAAATTCTAAGTTGAGATAATCCCTAACAAAAACAAAATTCCCTCACATTCTTTAAAAATCTCTTAATATTTTGAAAAAAATAGCAATTTAACACAATTCTTATCTACAAATGATATTTTTGCCGTACCCTGCTATTGAGGGAATGGAATTTTTAAGATAAATATAAAACACTGAAAAACTTGAATGGTAACCAATTATTACCATTATTTATCCAACTCTCTTCGATCAGGTCATTGAGGGCGTATTTTTATAATCAGTTTAGGCGTTGTTCGTAGTATGTTCGTTACAGTTTTTAAAAATTGAGTTGATCAAGCTAAGGCCCACCGAATATCCGAAATTTGATTCGAAAATTGATATTCTATATATATCTGACATGCAATAATATTAACTGTGTTAAAATGTTAAATTCATTTTAGGAAAATAAAAAAATTATTTTAAAAATATTAGAGTTCTCAGAAATATCGATAATCGTCCAAATATGCGTATTTTATAACTTAAATATCACAGAGTAAAAATCATATTTTCTTAAATATCCATGTCATTTCTTTACATCAGTAATCGCTTCATATCTGGCAAATTAATTATTAGATGCATTCAGAAGTTTGCTTACATTTTTTATCAGATATATAAAACATGATTGTTGAGTTTATCCAATGAAATTTATTATTGCCTTAAACTATCGAATAAAGTTTCATTGCAGTATGCAGTCGTGAAAAAGGCCTACGACATAATTTACAGTGTTCTCCAAGTCTATTCGATTCGATTTAAATTAGATTCAAAAAAATTAATTTCCGTAGGTTCCCTTATTATACCTACCATTTACACTTATCGAAAATAACTACGTTAAAAAATTACTTTTCACCCATAGAAAAAATTTAGAATTAAGATTTTTTAGAATTTTGAATCTTTTTTACCTCCCCTCAACTCCAAACCTCTCAAAAACTTAAACGTGAAATAAAATCTTGATGAAAATTGAATGGTATCATATCTGATTGATCAAATTACTTGTTAAGTAGTCTAAACTATAAAATAATGTAATTGATAACGTCATTTATTCAGTATTAATTCTGCCTTCATTTCCGTCAACGTAATTTCTCTCAATTGTGTTTAGAGGATAAAATATATTTCTTCTGTAATATTAAGCAAGATTCGTATATGTAATGCTAGTTTGCTCATCCTTTACAGGTGATAACGCATTAGAAATCCGTAATATTTTTTTAGTGGAATAAAAAATGCTTAGTATATGTAATCATAATAATGTATATTGGTATATTTTCGTATCTAAATCGCAATTTAATTTTGAATTAGTTGTTTATATGCTGATTGGAAAAAAGAATCGCATATCTCTCATTATCGAAGATTGAATTTTTTTGATCGGCAATTCGCGTTGCATATACTACAAAATAATCTATTTTTCTATCAAATCTGTTTGCACATAGTTATATTATTACAAATTTTTACCAGATCATATTTTTTGCCCGTAAAAAATCTTGTTTATACATTCTTCTGATTGAATTTTACAATACAGAATAAATCCACAATATAGAGCAGATATTCTAAAATATAGAGCATTCACACGAGATTATGCTGAAATTTTATAAATTTAATATTGTGATTTAGTTAAGGAAATAGCGGACAGTTTAAATGAAAAAAATATCAAAATTATGTATTTATATTTTTAGATCTGTGCTTTGATGGCTTATTTGCCATCAGTCACACCCCTGTAAGTTTTTAAAGGCCAACAAAATTACACGAAAATGAATTAAATTATTATCTTGTAAAAGCATCTTAAGAGATATCCTTAATTATAAAAAAATAATGTCATGAAATAAAGATAAAAAACTCGTCTTATTTTATGAGGCTGATTTAAATATATTTTCCGCATAGAATCGTGGCTAAAAACTGTAAAATATCTATATTAATGGAATGGGGTTGGGTAATGACGGCTGCTATTAAACTTTTATATATGTAATCTGAACAATTAGATTCTATCATATAGATTATAAGTGGTGCTTTAAATGGACTGAAAATCTTTTATTTTATAATAAATTTTGAAATAACTCATTTTTAATTCTTGAATTTTAATAGATGAAAGCCTCAATGTTATGGACAGTGATAGATTTGACTAATTCTCTTAAATTATTGGATTGTTTAAAGAACCTCTTAAGTTAATTTTAATCTTTACTGGGTCCTGAATTAAGCTCAAAAAATGATTATTTTGCGGATATTTAAGCATACTATTAACATAATAGGCCAGCTTCAACAGCTGAGACAACGTTAAAGATTGTAAAGTAAAAGACTCTATAGTAATAAACAGAGATAAGAATATAGAATAAATTTTTTTGAAAATTT
Organism: Cyprinella venusta; assembly: GCA_038021265.1. Classification (NCBI taxonomy): domain Eukaryota; kingdom Metazoa; phylum Chordata; class Actinopteri; order Cypriniformes; family Leuciscidae; genus Cyprinella; species Cyprinella venusta. The sequence continues at coordinate 40,174 of JBBNEX010000092.1, forward strand.
TTAAAAGTATTTAATTCTGACCGAAATGGGAATCATTTTTGATTTTTTAAATTTTCATATTGGGAATAATCTTTAGTGATGAGATTTTTAAGAACTCTCTATATAGTTTGGAATAATTTCTATATAATTTGCAATAACTCAGTTAAAATAAAGGGATGGTATTGAAGTAGATTGTATTTGCATAAATGAGTTGATGCCATCAATTTGACTGGAAAAAATCGCACAAGCCTTTTAAAAAAATAAAGTTTTTGTAAATTTTCTTTCAAAATTTGATTAAATCTCTAGTTGAAATTCAGATAATAAGCCTTTACGATAAAATTTTGTTTATAAAATCTTCAATATGTTACATTTTGAAACTAATAGAAAATTATTTTTTTTATAAGGAAGTTTAGTTTAATACTGTTTTTTTATGCTTTTGAATCAGTGTTTCCAAACGTGAGGCCCACGCAGTGCACGAGTCGATTTGATTTTAACAATAGTGGAGGGTGATTCTACTGAAATGGGGTATTTTGAAAAAGATTAGTTGATAAAAATATTAAGAAAAACTCTGATCGTTGGAATGAACTTATGAGAGTATTCTCGGTGGGTTCTGGCACAAAAGAGGTTGGGAAACACTCTTTTAAATGGTTCCTTATCTTTTTTTACTGATTTTTGCTTGCTTGTCTAAAAAATTAGATTATTTTTTTCCTCATATTATAGCTTATATTGAATCACACTATTGTGAAATCGGATAAAATTTTTCAAATTAAAAAAAATTATGATGTCTTCGTAAATGTAACAGAAAAAATGATTTAGCAAAAAATAAGTAACTTTAACATATTTTAAAATAGAAAAACGATATGAAATCGGAATAGCGCTTAAATTTAGACCATGCTGCAAAAGAAAAAAATTTAAAAAAAAATATTAAATTAGTTCTCCAAAGCTAATTAACGATACTTAAATTCTATTTATTTCGTCTTTTTTTTCCTTGTATATAATTACTGTCTATAAATCGAAGATTTTCGGATAAAATCGTGTAAATAACAAGACTTTCTTATTAAAAAAAATAAAGAATACAAGAATTAAAAATTATGTCATCTAATATATAATCTTCGGAAGAAAAATTTTTGCTATCATAAACAGTTAAAACATGTGTATTTATGAAGCGTCTTGCAGTCAGTTGACTTCAAACAAAATAAATTTACGATAATTTATCTAATCTCGGTTAGCGATTAGACGCTTGTATTCACTACTTTGAAAATAATGATATATTTACCTGGGGATGAAAAAATGACAATAATTACCGACACATAGATTAATTGAAGGATTTTATTAACGATAAATAACTAGTGTTCAAATTGTAAAAATCGTAGCTTACTTATACGCTCATCTATGTTCTTAATTTTTTTTCGCATCATATATGCTAAAAAAAATGTATAATCTCTACAACTTTTTAACTTCAATAAATAATTTGCAATCAAATCTTAAGTTTTTGAACTTAATCATCAAAAAAGCTTATATTTTTAGACAATATTTCTTCAATTATAAAATAAAATCGAGATAATAAGAATGAAAAGATTAAACAGTTGAATAAGCATATGAAAACGTTTTAGAATCGAATGATATGTCCTCGGTTCTAACCAATTGATCAAGGCATGTCTTAATATTATCACTTGTTGATTACATCTATTTCTTCAGAAGAAACTGAAAGAAATTTAAGACTTTCTTGAACTTGAGAAATTAAAATATTTTTCTCCAACGAAAGTTGATCCTTTAGTTTTCTCATTATTGCAGCCTTTATCGCATCGATGTTACCATGGAAAAGCTTTGCACTTGAATGTTTGACCTCCTCATTTAAATCAAGATTTCTATATGAAATGTCTGGTATTTTTATAATTGTCGCTTTTTCATCAGCGTCTGAACTACAAAGTAAAATATTAATTTAACAAATAATCACAAGGGAACGAAAAAATGGTATCATGCGGGATACAAAATGACTCAAGCTTTTGTAAAACAACAGAACAGACAAGAATTTTCGATTCTACAAGAGATAATAATATATCTTGAAGTATTTCCTATCTTATTAATTATAATTTACTGTTGGTAAATTACTGATACTCTTTATTCTTTCAAATGTATGATGGTCAGATTTTAAGTAAAGTAACAAAATATTAGCCTGAATTCCAGAGACCTTATAATCAGAATTTTTTACCTCGAAAGTAAAAGTATTGGTCCTAAAGCGTATTTCAAGTAATACGCGAGCAGCGTGGTCATAAAAATTAAGAATTCGTTTTTTATGATAAATTTGGTACCATTTTTTAAATTTTTTGCATAAATATAATATCTAATTTAAATGCTATTAATGATACCTCAGAAGGAGGCTGGAAATTCGCTATATATTTTGTGGGCCAGGCGAAGGACGAGAAAACTTTTAAGTTAAATACTGAAGATTTAATTCCTTTTTCGCTTATGAATTTCTCAACTAGTTTTTCACTTTCTTCAATGTTTTTTAGCATCATTTTCATATCGCATACAAATGCTGGATCAAAAGTCTCTTGAAAATTTTTGATAACTTCGTATTCTAAATTATACAAGATTTTAAAATTTTTATGCATGCGTTCAGTCATAAGATTAATCGAAAATGTTTTCAGAGGCTCGTAAATTTTAACGAACCTAACAATCCTCAGTAAGTTTTCAAATAATATCTAATTTAAAAAGATTCTTACTCTTTGATTTTCTTTATTTGACATTACGAAACTTCCTGCTAAGAATGCATGTAAAGATTCTGCCAGTAAAAAATGTGATCGATCTCTGAATTTTTGATTCAATTTGCCATTGATCAAATCGTGAAAAATCTATAAAATTTTTTGCTTATACCTTTTCTTTTGCTTTGATTAATGATGTGTTGTTATCGAATCCGTCCCTTACTATTGAGTCAAATCTTGTCATTGTTATTGTTAGCTCCTTAGTGAACTCGAAATATTCCTATTAAAAATCGATCTCGTACTATTTTTGAATTTTCAATAAATGTCTTAAATCGATGTTCAATAAATTTTTCTGCGTAGTTCGTGAATATTATACATAACTCAGCTTCAATATCACTGTGCCCTGATACGAGGTCATAAATACTTCTTATGCCTAAAATCAAATAATATTGTAACTAACCCTCATTATAATCGCTTTCCAGCATATTTTTAACATCATTATATATTCTTGTAACATATGGATAAAGACATGTTTGATCCATCGCCACTACAATATCATTTCCCATTTTTGGGTAAAAGTATTCTGCAATTAGTTCTAACTCGCTCTTCTTTGAATTTTCGTTAAAATTTAAGATCTGCAACGTAGTCATAAATTCATAGTTATCAGAACAATATCGCTCATAGTGTTTTGTTGTTTGCTTAATATAGGCTTTCTGAAATTGTTCAATTAGCGAAGATGCAAATTTATCCATGGTATTTGTGGATGTTTTATTAAACTTATTATCCTCTCTTATCATGACTTGATTATAAAGTTATCTTTACATAAATGTTCGCAAAAGCTTTGAACGATTTGCGTATCAGCTGGCTCGTTACATCTTTTTCTTTCTATATTCTCGAAAACGAAGGAAAATAACTATAGTTAAAGTATTCAAACTCGATGATGGAACGGTACATAAATTTTTTGGGTCCAGTTTCTTATAATTAACTTAAAAATGATCCACTAGCTAACCTCATCTATGCTATAAACCTCTGGTCGAAGCCCTTCTAGTCGATTTATAAAGTGTCGGTTAAAATAAGAAAACACAGAGTCGAAAGTTTTATAACGACTAAGCATGTTTCTCCACTCTTTCATATACACTTGATAAAAATCTTCATTATTTTGAAATAAAATCTTATAATTTGATAACTTGCTTACATTACTTAGGTTTTCAAAATATTCGCTAATAAATTTTACAAGGTGGTTATAAAGAATAAATCCGCACATCTCATAACTCGTAAAGCCTTTGATTATAGCGAATAAGATGCCTGATTCAGGGAAATCACCGATCTTATGTTGACTGTAGATCTTGTAATACTCATAGACCATACTTGAAGCATTATTTCTATTATTTACTCATAGATTTTAATTCTTTGAGGTAGAGTAATTTTCTCGCCTTTAAGTATGGGTCGACAACTTTCTACAATATTATTAATTATTTCCATGTATTTTTCTGTCTCAGGCATTGATTAGACTGATTCCTTAACTAAGCTAATGAATTAGTTTATTTAATGCGATTTCTCCGCCAAATAAATCCGGATCTAATTTTATCAACCAAACAATCTTCATTTCATTATTCAATCATAAAATTAATCGAGACTTTTTTTCTAATTAATTTATATTATTTAATAGATCTTAATCGTTTAACCTTAGTATCGAAGCTTTTTTTAAATTTTTATATTATAGCTTAGCTGATTATTTAAAAACTATTTCTTTCCCACAAAAGTCCAACCACTTCTTAAAAATTAAATTTACAATCAATTTTCTTAAATAAATACGTATGTTTAAATATAAAATATTTTTTTATTTTTAAATAAAAAACGCATATAGATGTAGCCTTAATGATAAATGCATCGTAGAGAAAGACGTAAATTTCAAAAAATGACATCATTTTAAGGATCTTTTCATTTTAACCTATCCTTATTTTGTAAAAATTATCAGCGCCATGTTTCTATAATTAATTAAATATCAAAAAGTCAAAATAATGACGATTAACGGCAATACTAAAAGAAAAATTTCTCAATTTAGTGAAATATATTATGCACATCACGTAAGTTTTTCTCAATTCATTTTTACGCCCCAAAATTGCAATGGAATGGAAATATTAAAACATGCGCATTACCGTGGTTGACTATTTAGAAAGCCTCCCCCACATCAACATATATTTTGTAACATAATTAGTTAGCGCGCATGTGTTAGATTAGTTATTATCACGTTTCGTTTACAATGGTGCCAGCGGGCAACGAAACCTTCAAATTTGCTTTGGTAGAAAACCCGGCCTTGGAATTCGAAAATCTTGACCTGCATGGAACGATCAGGGGGTGGAGCGACGCACAAAAATATAGTATTGTGCTGCTCAATTTGCCTCAGGAACTGAGAGAACATCTGTGTCTGGATTTGGAGGACATAAAACTTGTAGATCCCGCTGGGTACAAGTTGCGTCTGAATTACATCAAAGCAGTGCTCCTGAAACGTCAAGAGTCTATTCACTCCCAAGAGAACCATGTATCAAAGTTTGCCTCTGCAGCCCTCAAACCTGGAGAAAGAATTATAGATCTATCCGTTCGGCTCGAAAAATACGCCCGTGGAATTTCGAATGGCATCCCAAAGGAGGCGATCGAAAAAATGGTCACTGCCAAAATTCTCGACTGCTTACCGAAGAACCTTTCATCGATTCTTCGTTCTTTCGAGTGTAGGGATCGTGATTCGCTGATACGAAAGGCGCAAAACCTCCTCGACGGCGACGAACAAGGTCAGCACGTTGGTGCCCTTCAAAGCTTTCAAGCAATGGAGAAGAAGATTCTCGACCTGGAAAGTCAAATCCAGAAGTTAAAAATGGGACAGCGACCAAAACGGGACGATTCCAAGGAGTGCAAACGCTGCGGATGTTTTTCACATACGAGCGAAGTATGTGAAGGAAAAGTCAGGTGCAGAATTTGCCACGAAAGAGGACACATAGCCAGAATTTGCCCAATTAAGAATTCCACCATTCGGCTTCCCAGAAAAATCGGAGCTTTAAACGACCAAGTAATTGCTCCATTACTATCTAAAGTCAGAACAGAAGACGGGCGAGAGTTTGACGGACTGATAGATACAGGATCCCCCATATCTTTAATTAAACTTTACTCTAAAAATAATTTTTCTAAATATTATCCTTCTGGCTTATATTCTGTTTGTGGTCGGCAGCTAATGGCATGTGGGAAACTGAAGGCAGATGTAATTGTCGATGGTCAACCATTTACGTGGAATTTTATGATAATCAACAATTTGGATATAGATGTGATCATCGGTCGCGATTTCTTATCCGAGAACAATATCACAATTAATTTGGCCAAGTCAACTGTCAGTAAGAAGAGTCAAGCTCTTTGTGCCATCAAAGAGACTCCAGCTTTGGATGTTTTGAAGGAATTCAAGGAAATCTTTTCAAAAAATGAATTTGACATAGGGCGGACTAACTTGGTTCAGCATTCGATTGACACTGGGGACGCTAATCCTGTTTCTGGCAAGTGTTACAGACTTCCTAAGGCGTTAAGAAATGAAGCTGAATTAAAATTACGCGAAATGCTTAAAGCGGGTATAATTAGACCAAGTACAAGCCCTTGGAGATCATCCGTGACCATGCCTTTAAAAAAGAATGGGGAACGGCGACTAGTAGTTGACTACCGGGGACTTAATAGCGTGACAGCCCCGTCAAAATATCCACTTCCTAACACAGAAGAAATCCTCGACAGAATAGGTGACTCGAAAATATTTTCCTCCATTGACTTAAGAAGTGCTTTCTGGCAAGTCCCAATCAAGGAGGAAGACATCTGCAAGACGGCTTTCAGTCTCGGACCCGGGTACGGAATTTACGAATTCGTTACGATGCCTTTCGGGTTATGTGGAGCACCGTCTACATGTCAACGCCTGCTCGATATTATCATGCAGGAGTCTAAGAATGTAGTTTGTTATCTTGATGATATCCTAGTATTCTCAAGGACACAGGAAGAACATGATATCCACCTTCGGAAAACCTTAATGCAATTGAAAGAGGCAGGAATGATGTTAAACGAGAGGAAATGTAAATTCTATCAACGCGAGATCGAATTTTTGGGACACACGATCTCGGAAGAAGGCCTAAGGATGAATCCTAATAATAGTCGACCTGTTGATGAGATAAAATCCCCCGAAAACGCAAAAAAGCTCAAAGAATTTTTAGGATTTGCAAGCTACTTCCAAAACTTTATTCCAAATTTTTCCGAAACAGCCGTTGTCTTGTACGAACTTACAAAAAAAAATATAAAGTTTACATGGACGCAAAAATGTGAAGAAGCTTTCCTGAACCTAAAAAATAAGTTAAACAATTTACCTCTTCTTCGGTTCACAATTCCGGATATCCCAATTCATATTTTTACTGACGCCTCAGGTGTGGCTATTGGAGCCTGTTTGTTTCAAATGAAGGACGATTTTGTCAGACCAATTTCATTTATTAGTCGTAAATTGAACCAGGCTGAATCTAACTATTCGACCACAGATCGTGAAATGCTTTCAATCGTTTGGGCGATTAAAAAATTAAGATATCACCTCTTGGGACGTCATTTTGTTATACATACGGACCATAATCCTCTTACATATCTTTCAAATTTTAGAGACTGTCATGGTAGAAGAGCACGTTGGTTGTCGACTCTGATGGAATACACATTCACTATTGAACACATCCCTGGAGAATTAAATAAGGTTGCAGATCTCTTAAGTAGAACATGTAGCGCTATATCGTTCGAACCAGCGTGCAGCCGTATCGAAGAGATAAAAAACGACAAGGAATTACAATTATTTAGGCAATCCTTCATGATTGGTACACTTTCCGAACAATTGCGTGAAAAAAAATTTTACTTTTCCCTATGGAAATCAAGAAATAAAATTTCCATTCAAGATGATTTACTTACAGCTTCCCATAAGAGAAACAACCGACGCATTATTATCCCCGAATCAATGACCTTTAGACTAGCGAAAAGAATCCACGAAATCGAGTCAGGTCACGCTGGAGTTTCAAAATCACTTGAGATAGCACAACGAAACCTTTTCTGGCCCGAGATGCCGTCTACTTTTAAAGATGTCATACAGAATTGTGAAATCTGTGGTCAAAATAGACTTTGTAACCCTCAACCAAGACACAGCCTATTACCGATACCAGTTGACTCAGCCTTTTCTGACTGGCATGTGGACTTTGCTGGTCCACTTCCAGAAACCTCCTCGGGCAATAAATATTTTATTATCTTCGTGGATCGTTTCACAAAATGGGTCGAGGCGTTTCCGTTAAGCGACCAAACCGCACAAACAGCCGCAAGAGTATTCGTTGATAAAATTATTTGCCGGTTTGGCATGCCAAACACGATCCATTCCGACCAAGGTCGACAATTTGAATCTATCCTGTTCGCAAACGTATGCGAGATTCTTGGTGTGGAAAAGACTCATAGCTCTCCCTATCACCCACAAGGAAATGGGTTGGCCGAGCGTTACGTACGTTCACTAAAGGAAAAAATTAGAAACATGATTCTTCAGTATGACAAGGAGTGGGACGAACTCATTGATTTAGCGTTATTATACCTCCGATCAACTGTTAGCGAATCCACAAAATTCATACCATACGAACTCTTGTACGGTCGTAAACCTAAAACCATCGGGTTAGATATCGTTAAAAATTGCTCGAATTCCGAAAACCTACACGTGAATGCCGATAAACTTGTCGAAAGAATTAAAAATCTAGAGTTTAAAGCAAAGGAAAATATTACTGAAAGCCAACATACGTACAAAAACCAACACGACTACAGTCTGCACGAAAGACAGTTTTTGCCGGGATCTTGGGTGCGTGTTCGAAAAGAAAATCCATCCTCCCTCCTGCCTAGATATGGACCTCCCCTTAAAGTAATTTTGGAACAAGTTCCAGGGACCTAACTGCTTGAAGATAGTAAAGGGTTAAAACACGTAATCCACCACGACCGCCTTAAAGCCTGCAAAATAGACGAGAAGTATCTAACTGAGCCCGCGGATAAAAGAAAAATTATCGTACCAGCCGATAACAGAAAATTTGTGACTGAGCACTTGCCCAACTTCGGAGGGGGGAGAAATGTAACATAATTAGTTAGCGCGCATGTGTTAGATTAGTTATTATCACGTTTCGTTTACAATTTAAAAAATTTTTTTTAAAAATGCGTTTTTTTCATTCAATACACGAGTTACGTTTTTGAAATGTTTTTTATCATTTACTCATGATAATTTTCACTACAACGAAGGGATCTTTAGCTGTAATTTATTCTTTTTACAAACCTTCAATAAAAGTATTCAAAGAATTTTATAGATATCATGAAAGAATGTCTAAATTTAAAATAAAAATCTTTAAAACTAATTTGAATGATATTGAACACTAGGAAAGAAATTAAAATTTTTTTTGAGAAAATTTTGAGGATTTAAATAAGTTTTTCACTATAATTTTTCGCGCCAGGCCCTAACAAGAATTTTTTACAAATTCTACTCCTTAGATCATGGTTTAATTTAATATTTTTAATATAATATTTTGTATAAATCTCGAGTGATAATACTAAATTCCCCCACCCCCTTGCTTGTTAAAATCAAATTGCCCATCAGTAGTGTATGTTCACGAAGTTGTGAAACACTATTATAAGCTACTGAAATATATATGATAAAATTTGTCTTTCTATCAAAAATTTCATTATTTCATTTTTTGATCATTGATATCGTTTTATAAAATGATCGTAAAAAAATCCGATATACAGGATAACATGGATGAGCACATACGCTTTGGGTCCGATGAAAGAATTTAATAAATCAGATTATAATATTAACATAAACAGAATGCTTGATCAGATGATGTAAATCAATGTTGTCGAAATTGTATAAGTACACAGAGAATAACTTGGCAATCCGCTTATGTGGAAAAATTTTTAAAACGCTTAGATTGTTGCGATACAATTGAACATGAGTAAGTGTAAAACTGTAAAGCAGATTATAAGCCTCAGTGAAAAAAATTTTTATGATGAAATAGTTAATTATTCGTTTTCATTTCCAATAGCTATATAATTCAACTGACGATGTTTGCATTTTCTAATTTAGATTAATTTAAGTATTTTACAGAAAGATTTACGTACTCATCAATCTTGAGCTAGAATGCAACCGATTTTTCAAAAATCGTAAGGTTAAAATAGTTTTCAATAGGTAATTTATGCAATTTTAAACTCTATCTATTCAAATTGGCAAGAAAATGACTTAAAATTTTGTTTTTTTCTGAAAAATTTGCTGATAAAATATGAAAGAACGATATGCACCAAAGCAGAAAGATCTGATTGTTTTTAAACTTACCATTTTTTAAATTGAATTTGCACACGACGTACTAATGCAATTTTCTGAAGTCGCATTCTTTCTAGATAATTTTTTACGCAAAAGACTGGTCAATAAATATTCTCAAGGTGAATCGAAGCAAGCCAACTTGGCGCAGTTAACTTGGCGCAGAATGACTTGGCGCGGCTTACTTGGCGCAGCTTACTTGGCGCGGCCAACTTGACGCAGTCATATAATTTTACCATAATAATTGATTAAACTTAATTTTTATAGCTATTGATTAATAATTAAATTTAATCGTAAGAATATTTAAATTATTTACCTATTTTTTAAAAATATTTTTGATGGAAATGTTTCTGTACATCTACTCTAAATTGGATAAATTTCATGTTAAATTGTTTTTTTAGCCAAAGAATATTATTTCTACGTCATTTTTTATCATAAATATTAATAAAATTTAACTATTATAATGCTCTAAATAAAAATTTTATATAAATTTATTACTCAATAAATATACAGTGATACCTCGCATAACGTACTTAATTCGTTCTATGAGTAAGTACTTTATGCGAAACGAACGCTATGCAAACCATGCTTTGTACTTAAACACAATAACAAAATAATTAATTTGTATGTTGACAAAAATAATAAAACCTCGGATTTGAGAAATTTTCTGTGTTGATATCCTTCGATCTCAAAAATAAATCGTATTTCATAACAAATACGCGTGCTTAAGCGAAATAGTTGAATCTGATTTAGTTCTTTATGTGAAGCAAGGTGCGTTATGCGAGTTATCAATAAGCACAAAAAAAGTGCATTGTGCGCAGCGTACGTTATCCGAGGATTACGTTATGCGGGGTATGACTATATAAGGAACTATAAGAATAAGATGATTGACCATCATTCTAAAAAATAATCAAATATTTTTAACAGCTGCAGAATGACTTTTTCGATAATAGATCCACAAATACATTTAATTTGACAAATAAAAAAGCGAAATTTATATCTTAAAATTCCTTTTAATTTTCGTTACTTTATTAAAAAAAAGTTATTAAAAATTTTTACATAAACTTGACTGAATACACGTTTAAAAATGTTTTTTAAATTTTGTGCCGACGCATTTTTCAAAAAAAATTTTTGTGCCGCCATGAAAAAAAGTTTGCCTGCCACTGTTTAAAACTAATCCAAAATTAATTTTTTTATAAATAATTAATTTTTGAGTTTAACAATATAAAATTTGGTGATTTTTCTGTTATAAATAGTATACATATGTTAATATTATATCAATAAAAATATTCTAAATCTAATTTAAGAAAACTTTAAAGAAATATTATAAACGAGAAACAGAATCAAATTGAAACTCGATAAAAATTATTGATATTGGTGAAATTTATCTGAATTCATTCCATGGAAAAGTTATGAGATATTCCCCTTAGATACTCTAGCATGGTCTGTCCTTCAAAACTCTGAACAATTCTCAGTATTCGTTCGTCGCATAGCTGATATTGCGTTCTTTTTTTCGTTCCAGGATTTCCAATAACGAATTCTTCATATAATGCGTCCATTCCACATTGAACGTCTTTTAGAGCATTAATAAATTTCCAAATAGTGGGATGCACCATATCAATTGCTTTTTGCAGTCTACGATGAGCAGCTTCAGAAAAGTTGTTTGTTCTATCGTCACCAGAGATAACCCTCGAATATAGTGACCATAAATCGTGGGAAAAGAGAGGTGTCTGTCTTGTTCTATCAATATTTGGACGACTAAGATAGAAATATTCAAACCAATTTAAAACAAGATTTAATTCAGCAGGTATATTTTCTCGAATACAGTTGAATGCTTCTTCGATGTTATCAGGAGGTACAAAACTAATTGAAACGATCATTTTTGCAGATAATGCAAATTCCGAATCTTGGTTGTACCGTGATGTCAAGCCGAATTCAGCCAATTTTTTCTTTAAATTTTTGACTAAATGGAAAAAACATCCTTGAAGAGTAACATTAGGAAAAACTATCCGAATGACATTGATGGCAGCTAATTCGAAATCGACGCTGACGAAAGTTGGGTTAAAATTATTCCACAAGGTTCGAATGGCTTCAAATAACCGACGATAGGTATTTTGTGACTTGTTTGGCAACAGGCAATAAAGAATGGGTAAGACAAACCCAGATCTCTTAGCAAGAACGACATAAACCTGTGAAAAATGGGGAGGAGAGATAATAAAAGTTCCGTCAACGTAAATTTTATTAATTCTACCAATCCAAGTTTGAACAGATTGTCTGCCGAATGCAAGAATTCTGTTTTCATCGCCAAAACCACTATCGAAGAGTAAAAATAGTTCTTGTGATTCATTCGAAACGGTAATATTTCGATAAAACTCGGGTATTTCAATCATTGCCCTGTGAGTTATATTGACGTTTGGAACAGGAAATATGTTCCGTGCGTTTCTTATTATTTTCGAAACTGCATTTCTGCTTGGAAGTTGACTAAGAACTGAAGGGGGTAAATTTGAAACAGTTCTATTGTAAATGCCAATCGGATTTTCTGTTGATGCCACCGCCCTTTCGATTAGCTCTCTTCTGAAATTTTCAACCCTAAGTCTTGCAGGCTCTGCTCCATGATTATGTGAATGAAAACTTTTGATTATAATAGTCGCATTGTTATTTGTGTGAATTCTAGCTCTGCATGTGTTTTTTTTCTCACATCTCCAAAATTTTACCAGTCTAGATGAACTATCTCGATCAAAAACATAGGTGTAGCCGTCAAAATGACATTTAATTGCATCTCGCTGAGAAAGAATAGTACCCATTCTAGAGTAATAAAATCGTTAAAAATATGCTTACAACGAATTGAATGATTTAAATATATCAAAATCTATGAATGCAGTTATTTGCACAATATTTTCATCAAGTGGCAAATTTAATTATTTTGACAATTTGGTGGGACGTAATTATATAATAATAATAAGACATAAATAATATGATCCCATAACCTAATCTGTGTAGATTTAAAATAAATTTATTGTATTAAAACTCCTCGAGCGTCTTTAGATACACCCAAGGGTCAAATTAGGTTCGTAGACGATGGTATGGGAACCATTGTATTAAGGTAATATAAAGTGAAGAAAATCTCTTATGAAAATGGTGATATTTAATGATATGTTAATCAACCATTTGTGCATTTAAATGTTGGACTATTCTAATCAGCTTAACAAATTAAGAAAAATTTATGTAAAAGACCACTGCTCCATTCAATAAATTTAATTTCGTAATGATAAGTCATTTAAATCATTATAAATAGGTTATTATCATAAAATATACTCACTGCGCCAAGTTGGCCACGCCAAGTACGCTGCGCCAAGTAAGCCGCGCCAAGTCATTCTGCGCCAAGTTGGCATGTACCGGACGTACTAATGCAATTTTCTGAAGTCGCATTCTTTCTAGATAATTTTTTACGCAAAAGACTGGTCAATAAATATTCTCAAGGTGAATTAACTTACTTTCTCATTTAATTGAACAGCACTGTAAATTACAGAAATAGATGATCAAATCATGCGAAAGCAGCTGTTGTTTATCTTTGGGCTTAAACACTTTGATGTTTCTAATACTAAAAATCTGTATTAAACATGAAAATCTTGATAAATTCACAAATAAATCTGATAATTTTATTTGCATCTTATTTTATAAAACAAATCACCCTAAATTATTGAATAATACTGATTTAGTGATAGCTAATTTTATTAAAAATAAAATCTTTGCTCCTAATAAAGTCAGAAAAAATTATTTTTATTTTAAAAAGTAACCAATAATCTGATATAACAGTGGTAAGGCATCAAATATTATCATTTGTGTTGCTGATTAGTTGAATGTCGACGATTTAGTTTTCGGATCACAATCGACCATATTCAAGTAAATAATTTTCCTTGTGATATTTCATAAGCGACCTCCCTAAAAAAATGATCAAGTTTTTAAGCTAAGCAACCAGTAGTATACCACGTTATGCAGAAAATTTTAAAATAATAAAAATCCTAATTTATCAATGTGCGTTGAGGATATTTTAATTTTGAAGATTTTCTCTCTGTAAAAACGCGCTTATACTAAGAATATAAAACAAATAATAATTAATGCGTCTGTTTTCTTTGTTTTTGACAAAATTTTGTTTTTAATAGTTTTATTTTATAGCAATGAGTTAAAAAAAACTTAAAAAGAGGAGTATTTAACTAAAAGCATGTATTTCTACGATACTTTTAACAAATAGCAAATAAATTTTAAAATTTTACACCAAAAGCTTGCTTTTGTGTGTTAATATATAAGAAAGGACACTAAATTTTCTTCTTTTATATCTTTTTTATCATTAAAATCCTTACTGTATAGCAAGTGCTGCAAGTATAGCAATAACTATAATAGAAGCTGTCACGATCATAGCAGTCGATTTTTTTGATCTCGTTATTGGAATCTCTGTGGATTTCATTTCGATCTCTTCTTTCACAGTTTCTATCGGTTTAATATCTGAATCTGATTTTTTCTCTATCACAAGATTATCAATAGTTTTTATTTTTACGGTAAAAATCTAATTTATTGCTTTTTATTACGTTATTATTAGTTTTTGATATGTTTGATGGACTAAACTCTTGAATTGTACCATCATTAGTTTTAAGATAATTGATTTTTTTTTGTTTTGAACTAATAATAGATAAAAATACCTTAATTCTTCATTGATATCATATGCTTTCCTATTTTTCTTACCGGGTTCTTTTGATTCATCATAATTTATTGTTAAAATTTCATTATCTAGTTTTTTTAATTTTTCTTTAGATTCATGATGATCTAAATATTTAGGGTAATCAATACTTTCATCATTTTTTGCTTTAACCCCGACTCTAGTATGATTATTTTCATTCGATTGTATCTCATTCGTATGTTTATCGCTGACATTATCTAAAAATCAGAAACGTAAATACTTTTATCAGTCATTTCATCAACTGCATCTTTATTTTTTTTCTTAATTATTCTTAGTATATTAAAGATCTGTACTTTTTCAAAGCACCTGTTATTGGATTTTTATTTGTATGAGCTGCCTCCACGATATTTTTTTTATTAAAATTTGTGTTTTTTTCTCTAGTGTATTTGAATAGTTCATCATTGCTATTTTATAATATTTAATTTTACTTATCGTCTTTATCAGTATTCGTTTTTATTTCTAATTTAACTATTTCTTTAGATTGTCTAATTAGTCATCCGATCATACTGATTAAAAGAAAAGGAATCCTCAGTATTACCTTTTTTTGCTATTTCCCTCGAAATATCATAAGATAATGTCAGAAAATTACAATTACTTTGATTAAGTGACCTTATTGTCTCTAATGGATATTCAATTTCAGGATTAGACTTTTCGTTGATATTCGAGGTTATGATATCGGATATTTCTTTGTGTATATCATCGCAAATACCTTCTGAAGCAGTGCTTTTTGTTTCAATATCGTCTAATTTACTAAAATTTATTGCAACAATCTTGCTCTGTTTTTGTATTATCTTGATCTGAATCTTGTCGGAATCCTATTAACACATGTATATGTACCTGAAAATGGATTTTTTGAGTTTTTATTTATGTAAGGTAGATAAAATTTGGTTTCCTATATTTTATTACCAAATATTACTTTTAACTGAACGTTTTTAAAACCTAAAAAACTTCACTTGGTATGATGTTATCATAATGTATTGTTTCTTTACCTAAAATAAACTGATTTTTATTTGATGGATCTATCATAAAAATATATAAATACCTAATACATTACTAGAATAGTCAACTTTTTTATCGTTAAATTCATAACTACCATGCATTCTGTACTTTGCATCAGGCACATTTGGCAGATTGAATACAATTTTACTGCCAGATGCCAACGGTTTGTCTACGAAACCTTTCTTATACGACAAGACATTTTTTTTATAATTGTAAACAAAAACCAATTCTTTTTTCTTATTGATAGATACTAGACGTATGATATTTTTATTTCCATAATGAACGGTTATTTCAATGCGTTCATTATTAAAAAAGGTAATTGTTGAAGGTTCTAAACATGTAGAAAATGAAATTTTTTTCAAATAAGGATAAAATCACTGAATTTAATATAGTAATATTTTATAACAAATATTAATTCCAATTTCATTTGTGTCATGATGAACATTTATATTGTCGATTTAAAAGTAGATATGGAAGTTAAATCCACTTTGGTGTATAAAATTACTTTAAAAACAAACTGTTTCATCAAATTGTCAAATTTTAAATTTTACAATTAAAAATATCGGTACGTAACTTTTTTACGACGCTGTTTTGGCACCGTACGTTTTGGCTCTGGAATGATAGCGTTAAAAATTTTTGTTTAAAAGCTTTTAAGCGCTCTCTTAACCAATCATTTGTGCTTTTTACATCTAAAAAAATAAAGATTTCACCTACAAAAATTAAAAAAAAAAGTTGAGTCATTATATTCGTATCACATGAGAATAAAATTTCTTTGTATGCCCAATAAATGATAATTATCCTAATCCTTCGTGAAAAATAGTTTTATTTCGGAACCATAAAACAAAAACTACAGTTTTCACCTATTTTTTTGTCTATCCATGAACGAACAATGAATGGAAAAAAATGCACTAAAAATACGTTAAAGCGGCGCATCAAAGGTTGCAAAATTAATTTAGAAAGACTTAATTAAGCATCCATAAATTTATAGAAAGTATTTGAAATGTTCAAAAGTGCCGTGCCCAGCATTATGGGCAGTAGGGTTAAGAATATAATGTTCAAATAATGATTTCATAATAGTCTAATGCTATTATCTAAATATGTTTATTTTTCTGGCAGCCTCAACACCCATTTGTGGGTCCTTGAGGGGCGGTGGAGCTAGGCGTAACCACCGCAAAAAGCGACGTAACTTTGAATTGACGATTTTGTCATAAGTCACAGCCGTCTAAAAAACGGATATAATTCCTTGAAAATTATGCCAGAGTGATCAAAATTGTTGATATTTGCAGAGATTTATTAATTATTGATTGTCTTAAATTAAATTCTCATAATTTATTGATTAATTAAAAAATGGACATTTTTCTTAAATCAATACTAATATAGCACTTGATAAGATTTTTTGAATTTTTTACTCGTTTTGAATATTTGAAAATATTGCACTAGGTTAATTTAATGATTTTAAATTAAAAAAATAACTCAGCGTCAAAACGTCGTGTTTCGGAAGATTACTGAGAAACGTAGTTTTTTATGAATTAAAAATTGAATAATTAGATGAAGCTTAATCATTTCTTTAATTTAGTTTTTCGCTCATTTTGTAAATCATTTTGGCTTTCATCTGAGTCAAAGCGCTGCTTTAAATCCTTTTTACCCTATGGATAGTAATTCAAAGAAATCTAGTAAAAGAATGATACGTCAACAGTCAATTTATTTGCCAAAAAATAAAATCTCAAACTTAAAATCAATGTTTTTTTTTGCCGACAAGACTAAAAATTACTCTACTAACAAAAAGTTAGTAAAAATGTTAGACTTCGCATGATTTACTTACGAGAGTCATTTGTAACTCGTAAGCCGCATATTTGATAGCAATCTTTGCGTTGAATTTGCCTCAAAAAGCGCAAAAAACTTTTATCTGAAGAGACTAAAGTTGCGTTAATATTTTTAAGTACGAGAGAAAAGAAAAATGTGTATTTTTAGCGTTAAATATTGAAGATTTAATAATATTTGATCTGACACACATCATATGAAATTATAAATATTACAATTCACATTGAAATCGGGCTGACTCAATTAAAAAGTCAAAAAATTGACTAAATCTTTATTTTTAGTAATTAAATATACTTACAGGCATCAAATTTGATCGTGGTTAGATATCGACACTTCTCTTTTTTTAATTATATTTTTTACTGACTCATATGAACCAATATTGCACATGCCCAATAATTGTAATAATATTTTATCATAGCCTTGGTTCATAATTTTTTATTGATGAAAAGTAAGAAAATCTTGAGATTTTTTTCCCAAAAACTGAATACAATTTTATCAATACAAAAATTTATTTGTTCAAATAATTCTGAAAAGCTTATCCGTCATGTTTAGTGAGGTAAACTAATAAAAAATTTTATGGATCAAACTTATAATATCAAGATTCGTTTTTATATGTTAATAAACCTCTTATGATCATTCCGAAGTATTAAAACACCCATTTATATGGAGCAGAAAAAATAATTATTCAAATTTCAATTATTTTTTAATGTCAGTCCGAGGAATTCAATGGTCAAAATAAACAATATACAGTCGACGTTCAAAATTTTCTCCGAATTGTTCCAAATGCCCGCTATCTTATTCGAAACTTACGTCAAATCGCTCGAATCGTGCGCCAAATATTTGTTGGTTTATTAACACAATATTAGTACTTTTAAACTGCAAATTCTTATTTTATAATATAAAATTCATTTTTTGTATAAATTTTTAAGCGTGAAAATATTTTAACATATTTTAAAAGGAAGGGCTCTCGCCTTAGACCCAAAAAGACGATTGAGATCATAAGTCTGTAGTATGGCCCGAAAATTTTTCTCAATAATCAAATATTCGCTGCTGTTATGATAGCAGGAACAACATCCTGAATGTCTTTTGGCCTTTTTCGTTAAAAATATTTTTTCCATAATATAAAATTTCCTCAGTTTGATTTAACATTGGAATGTAGCTGTCATAAATTTAAAAAAAATACCGAGGGAGAAATTTAATTTCAATGTTTTTTGCCCTTTTTATTTATATTAATAATAGATGAATTTTATACTATCAATTAAAGATGCATAATAAATAATGCATTTAAAGTAAAAAAATTGCGTACTTTTCGAACATTCTGACGTAAGTTACGAAAAAATGGCGTACGAATGAACAAGCCAGCGCTTAATTTGAACAAGATGGCGGGTGTTTAGAACGATTCGGCGCATATTTGAAGTTGACTATAATAATAGCTGTTTAAACATAAATAAATCATGCTTAAAATTATATAAAATGAAAAAACAATGCAACTATATGAAATAAAAATGTCATTCATTGAAAAATGAGTTGAAATACGATTCTTTGACATTATATCAGTAGAGCACTATTTTCATCTGGATTTCGTAATTTTTAAAATTTAAATAAACAAAATAGTTGAATTACAAATTAAAATAAATGAAGATTTTTTAGAAATTTCATAATTTAAAATACATTTTGTAATTTTTGTGTACACTTTATAATTTAAATTAATTATTTCAAAACCCTAATCCCTTATTAATACAAATTATAAATAAGGCTTTAGTCTCCAAGCATATTTCGATGGTAACCGTCACTATTAGAATTTTATATCTTGACTATAGTTCTTATGCTACAAATATCAAATCCTCTTCTTTTTTATAATCTAAAACTCTGAAAAATTAAATTTAGCTATTTAACACAGTTTTTCCTTTGGAAAATGGATCTGAAATAAATGAACGGAAAAAAAAATCTTTATTATATTCCTTAATTATTTTTTACCCAATTACTTCTGGGACGATACAGAATACATTTTAAGAGCACCAGCGTTAATATTTATTTTTTTAGCGGACAATAAAAAGTTATTAAAAGATCAAAAAGGGATCAAAAATCAAAAGTTCTTTTGACAATTTTTGAAAGGTTCTTTTTTATGTAAATCTATCGTGACTCGCAGGTATAATTGGTCATTTAATTATTCTAATTAATATTTTTTGCTAAACTACCTACAGCTATCTCCTCAATCGGATGATACTTACAATTTATATCCTACTTTAACCATAAAATATACATAAAAATTTTTAACTAACTGGCTTTAACGGAAATCTTAATCATTATTCACAAAGACTTCAATTATGTGATAAGTTTTTCTATTGAACAACTAAAGTAGATTAAAAACGTATAATCAAGACTTTAGTTTCAAATATTTTTTCCGTCAAAATAATAAAAAGTCCATGATAATAAATGATTTTTGTCTTGAGTTTTTTAAATTTTAATTAATTTAGTTATCAATATAACAACTTATAGTTACTTTTAGAGCATAAGTCCCCTTGATCTTTCATTTTTAAACCTTTAATAACGATGCGGTAGTGCATTTGGCGTAAAAATATTATTTTTATTCCTATTTTTAGTTTTGTTCCGACAACCAGAGGTAATCATTTGCGGAACTTAAGCTTGCACTGCTCACGACGAGCCTTTATGAAACTTGGCTAGTTTACCAGTCGAATTTAGGCTCCAGGTTGTCGTCATCGCATATTCTTACAACGATGTTTAGATGCTAGAGAAGGTCCGGTCTGGCAGTGTTGGACTTAAATTTTATCTAATCCACTTGACCCTCGCTTTGTTGGCCAAAAATAAGTCTGTGATAAAGCAAGCGGCGTCCGCTCTCTCATTCTTATTTTTAGTGCGTTCTTGAGAATCGCTAAAAATCTTACAGATAATTTCATTATAGTTGAGCGACATTTCTATAAATTGAGCGACTTTTCAAACAAATGAGCGTCATTTCACACCATTGAGCAACATTTCACGGCATTGAGCGGCATTTCAGACAGTTGAGCGCAATTTCAAAACAATGATTCATTTTCTTAAAATCCATATTTTACGATAAAATATATTATTAAATGTTTTAAAAATACTTTGAAGACCGAAATATATATTTAATATGATATATTTTCTCATCGGAAGCCTTTTTTAACAAACGTTCTCATCTGAAATAGCCAGACATAAAAAATGATTTATTCTCTAAAAAAAACCTATAAGCTTCAGATTTTGATTCGTTTCTGGAATTTCATCTTAAAATTTTTCGGCTTATTTTGTATTTCAATCTACTTTAGTATTCTTCAATAGGGTTATGTGAGGGACCAAAAAGAAAGAGAATAATCAATTCTGAGTTGGCTGCTTTTTTATTAATTTTAAACATATATAAAATTGTTTATCATCAATTTATCAAGTATAAGAATATTTTTTCAGTTTAAAGTGGTCTTAGGCTGCTATCAAAAAGTCAAATAAAATCATTTGTTGTCCCTGGTCCATCGTGTATTTGAAAACTAATAACTCCCGTGGTTGCTGTTGGTACCAATCACGAAATATTCTGACCTTTATGTGCAGGCTGAACAATTGAAGGAAAAATTCCTATTTGAGCGCATCCGTTTTTTTACATGAATGTTTAAACTTTTTTTATCGATAAAAACTTGTCTTACGTGTTTTATACTTGATACCATCCAACAAATTCTAATTTTCTTCCAGATATTTGCTGTCAAATTTTTTCTTTGGGAATATTTTTTATTTTGCTTATTCCCCCTGTCTTAAGCATAAGAAAAATAGATGCTGTCGACGCTTGAATTATATCTTGAGAAACTTCTCTCGGAATCCCTATAAAGTATAAAAATTATTTTCCTGAATTATGAACGATACTTTATTTGCAATTTCAGGTTTCAGAATCCTCAAAATTCTTTCATGAACAAAAAAATCTCTATATTCTCTTGTTTTGTTCGCATTTCATCTGATTAAAACTTTAATTTTGTCGAGGATTTAAGATATGATATTTATAGAATCTTTAAAATTTATCATATTTTTTACAATTGAGACCTTATTGCTGAAACATTTGTAATATTTTCTCATATCGCTTTGGATATCTAGATTATAAGAAAACAATAAAATATACAATTATTTTCCCTATTTTTTGATAATTTTGGTTTTTTATTCATATAAAAAAAATTTAAATTACTGCGCTCAATCTGATGAAATGTCGCTCAACAATTTGAAATGCCGCTCATTGTCATGAAATGTTGCTCAACGGCGTGAAATGACGCTAATTAGTTTGAAATGTCGCTCAATTTACAGAAATATCGCTCAAATAGTATGAAATTATCTGTAATATTTCCATAATGCTATTTATCCTTATAGAATCTATGATCATTAATAATAAAGATTATTTCATCAGTTTTAATTTGGGCCAATTTATAAAGCGACGCTTAGAACTGATCTAATTTCTAATTATAATCTTGGAAATCATAGGCGAAAAACATCAATGTCTTCATGTAATATTTGCAATTAGAAATTATTTTTTTTGTAATTCTACACAGAACGTGTTATTTTTAAATTAATTTTTATTTTATTAACTGTAGTATTTTTAACATATAATTGATTTTATACTCAAAATTTCATTTGTAAAATTTTGCAAATTTTGTTAATTCTTAATTTTGATACGAAAATTCACGAATATTGTCCTAAACCCTCTATTGATCGGTCGAATTGAGCTTAAAAAACGTTTTTAAAGCAATTTAAAAATCTAAAACTTTTCTGGCATTATATATAAAAACCTGGTTCATAATTAGTAGAAATTAAAACTCATGTTTTGTTTAATTTTTATCGTATTAATATGATATTTTTTAATAAACGAAGAATTACAGTGTCGTGCAAGTGGTTTGTCGTCGCGTGCATTTAGTTTGGCGCAGCGTGCAAATAGGTTGTCGCTTCGTGCATTTAGTTTGTCGTCGCGTGCAATTGATTTGGCGTTGCGTGCATTTGGTTTGGCGCAGCGTGCAAATGGTTTGTCGCGTAATTAAAAAAATTATTTAAAATCAAAATTGTAAAACGTAAATTATATAAATTCAAGTTTTTGCAATCCTTTTGTGACCCACTCTCTCAAATGATCGAAAAAAGGTTGAAGATCAGTTTCAACTCACTGATTCAACATTTCTCTTACAATACCTGTCAATTGTTCGCTATTAAGTGGACGAGGTTGTACTTGTCTAAATTCCCTCTTTATAACCCAGAAAAATTCCTCGATCGGGTTTAATTGAAGGCTATAAGGAGGCAACAAAATAATCGTATATCCTGCAGCCCTCAACGTCGCTTCTATTGTGGAGAGTGAGGAAATCTTGCGTTGTCCATAATAACGAACATTCTGTTTGATGTAGTGCTTGGTATGAGTTGATTTTCTATCCACTCCACCATTAATGCTGCATTTAAGGACCCAATTTGTATTTTGTGAGAAATACACCCCATCGTTGTAATCACCCAAATCAAGCTCAAATTACGTCCTCTTTGAGTTGGAACGGTAGTATAAGGCGTTTGGCCAAGAGGTGCATATCCATAATGCTCACTTGTATGGAGATTAAAACCGGTCTCGTCTATAAAGATAAAATCGTTATCTCTGAGCAATTTAATTCGGCTGCAATAAGATAATCACTGCTGTATAGCAGTGGCAGAATTTCTTGCTGTGACGATTGGCCTTATTCTCTTTCTCGAATAACCCATTGATTTTAACTCTCTCCTGACAATCGATACATCATATTTAAGATTTTCAGGAAGGTTTTCTGCTATTCCCTTAGCTGTAATTGCGTTATTTGATGATACCACAATTGTGATCTCTCTTTTTCTTTCTTCATTTGTCTGCTTTTGAGATCCTAGCTTTTTTGCAACTATTTCCGAACTAATTTCAAGTTTTGCCACCTATCTTTTAACTGATCTCTGTGACAAGCCAGTAACTGTGGCGATTAAAGAAGTTGGAGTATTGGAAGCTATCAGTCGTTTAATTGTATAAATTTCTTGATTGTCCACATGGGCATGTTTTTTTCTTTGATCTAACATTAATCTAGTTGTACTACTAGAATTTATATTATTTTAATTATCGTCCTCTATAGGAATTCTTTCATTAAGATTTTCAGACATATCTTGATAAATGATCAAATTTTTGTCTATCAAACTTTATGGATTAACTTGCCCATCCAAGTAATATATCATTACATAGTTTAAAAAAAAAGTTATATTCTTAGCCTTGAGAGTTAAATAATTACTAAAATATAATATTTTTCAAAGTAGAATAAAAACATATAGATTTGTTTTTCTTGATGATTCAAGTGGTTCATCCTTTTAATGTAAAATCTCTGTCCATTTTTTTACTGTTTGTATTATCAGTAAATTTACTCTTTTTTCAATTTCGAATAATAGCCAATAGTTGTAAGGATAACTAGGATTAAACTTTAAAATATCAAACCCACTTAAAACATAGAATTTTTGCATTGAGTTTTTTATATCCTGTAAAACATAAAAGTAATTTTTAAATCTTATGGGTCACAATTCTGGTATACATCATTTTAAATAATTAGCTTAAGTACAGCGACAAACCATTTGCACGCTGCGCCAAACCAAATGCACGCGACGCCAAACTAAATGCACGCGGCGCCAAATCAATTGCACGCGACGACAAACTAAATGCACGAAGCGACAACCTATTTGCACGCTGCGCCAAACTAAATGCACGCGACGACAAACCACTTGCCCGACACTGTAATATGGTTTAATCAATCCAAAATTAAAATTCAGCCGTTAAGAAATGTTTTTATATTCTACTCGTGTGATATTTCATAATAAATTGACATCAAAGACCACTAAAACATCTATGAAAATAAATTTTTTTTGATGATAAATTTTGTTTATATTTTTAATCTACATGGTTCGCGAGCGGCACGCGTAAACGGCGAAAAAATTTTTTCGCAATAAAATTAAACATTTTAAAATACAGTAATATCTCGCATAACGTACTTAATCGGTTCTAGTAGTAAGTTCTTTTACTAAAACGATCGTTACAGTCGTCGTTCGAAATTCCTGCCATCTCGTTCGAAATACGTGCCAGCTTGTTCAAAATACACGCCGACCTGTTCGAAAAATTCGCCGTCTGGTTCAAATATACTTTTAGCTTGTTCTTAATGTACGCCGGCTTGTTCGAAATTTACGCCATTATTTTCAAAGCGAAATATCGTTAAATAAAATGTTTTTTATAAAAATATTATATATTTAAAGGAAATTTAGAGTGTTAGAAA
>JBBNEX010000288.1:0-37178 GCA_038021265.1 Cyprinella venusta
TGTCAAAATTTCGGCCAAAAACGACAGTGTTACCCCTTATGTTTTTTTTTTCAGGTCAAAACTTTGACATCCGATATCTTGGCTTTGGAAGGGTCTAGAGCCTCCATTTTTGCGCGCTGGTCGAAGTCTCGTGGCCCTCTGTCAGAATCCAGAGTTTCAAGAAGATCGGAGGGGGTCAAAATTTCGGCCAAAAATGACAGTGTTACCCCTTATGTTTTTTTTTTCAGGTCAAAACTTTGACATCCGATATCTCGGCTCTGGAAGGGTCTAGAGCCTCCATTTTTGCGCGCTGGTCGAAGTCTCATGGCCCTCTGTCAGAATCCAGAGTTTCAAGAAGATCGGAGGGGGTCAAAATTTCGGCCAAAAACGACAGTGTTACCCCTTATGTTTTTTTTCAGGTCAAAATTTGACATCCGATATCTCGGCTCTGGAAGGGTCTAGAGCCTCCATTTTTGTGCGCTGGTTGAAGTCTCGTGGCCCTCTGTCAGAATCCAGAGTTTCAAGAAGATCGGAGGGGGTCAAAATTTCGGCCAAAAACGACAGTGTTACCCCTTATGTTTTTTTTTCAGGTCAAAACTTTGACATCCGATATCTCGGCTCTGGAAGGGTCTAGAGCCTCCATTTTTGCGCGCTGGTCGAAGTCTCGTGGCCCTCTGTCAGAATCCAGAGTTTCAAGAAGATCGGAGGGGGTCAAAATTTCGGCCAAAAACGACAGTGTTACCCCTTATGTTTTTTTTCAGGTCAAAACTTTGACATCCGATATCTCGGCTCTGGAAGGGTCTAGAGCCTCCATTTTTGCGCGCTGGTCAAAGTCTTGTGGCCCTCTGTCAGAATCCAGAGTTTCAAGAAGATCGGAGGGGGTCAAAATTTTGGCCAAAAACGACAGTGTTACCCCTTATGTTTTTTTTTCAGGTCAAAACTTTGACATCCTATATCTCGGCTCTGGAAGGGTCTAGAGCCTCCATTTTTGCGCGCTGGTCGAAGTCTCGTGGCCCTCTGTCAGAATCCAGAGTTTCAAGAAGATCGGAGGGGGTCAAAATTTCGGCCAAAAACGACAGTGTTACCCCTTATGTTTTTTTTTTCAGGTCAAAACTTTGACATCCGATATCTCGGCTCTGGAAGGGTCTAGAGCCTCCATTTTTGCGCGCTGGTCGAAGTCTCGTGGCCCTCTGTCAGAATCCAGAGTTTCAAGAAGATCGGAGGGGGTCAAAATTTCGGCCAAAAACGACAGTGTTACCCCTTATGTTTTTTTTTCAGGTCAAAACTTTGACATCCGATATCTCGGCTCTGGAAGGGTCTAGAGCCTCCATTTTTGCGCGCTGGTCAAAGTCTCGTGGCCCTCTGTCAGAATCCAGAGTTTCAAGAAGATCGGAGGGGGTCAGAATTTTGGCCAAAAACGACAGTGTTACCCCTTATGTTTTTTTTTCAGGTCAAAACTTTGACATCCGATATCTCGGCTCTGGAAGGGTCTAGAGCCTCCATTTTTGCGCGCTGGTCGAAGTCTCGTGGCCCTCTGTCAGAATCCAGAGTTTCAAGAAGATCGGAGGGGGTCAAAATTTCGGCTAAAAACGACAGTGTTACCCCTTATGTTTTTTTTTCAGGTCAAAACTTTGACATCCGATATCTCGGCTCTGGAAGGGTCTAGAGCCTCCATTTTTGCGCGCTGGTCGAAGTCTCGTGGCCCTCTGTCAGAATCCAGAGTTTCAAGAAGATCGGAGGGGGTCAAAATTTCGGCCAAAAACGACAGTGTTACCCCTTATGTTTTTTTTTCAGGTCAAAACTTTGACATCCGATATCTCGGCTCTGGAAGGGTCTAGAGCCTCCATTTTTGCGCGCTGGTCAAAGTCTCGTGGCCCTCTGTCAGAATCCAGAGTTTCAAGAAGATCGGAGGGGGTCAAAATTTCGCCCAAAAACGACAGTGTTACCCCTTATGTTTTTTTTTCAGGTCAAAACTTTGACATCCGATATCTCGGCTCTGGAAGGGTCTAGAGCCTCCATTTTTGCGCGCTGGTCGAAGTCTCGTGGCCCTCTGTCAGAATCCAGAGTTTCAAGAAGATCGGAGGGGGTCAAAATTTCGGCCAAAAACGACAGTGTTACCCCTTATGTTTTTTTTTCAGGTCAAAACTTTGACATCCGATATCTCGGCTCTGGAAGGGTCTAGAGCCTCCATTTTTGCGCGCTGGTCGAAGTCTCGTGGCCCTCTGTCAGAATCCAGAGTTTCAAGAAGATCGGAGGGGGTCAAAATTTCGGCCAAAAACGACAGTGTTACCCCTTATGTTTTTTTTCAGGTCAAAACTTTGACATCCGATATCTCGGCTCTGGAAGGGTCTAGAGCCTCCATTTTTGCGCGCTGGTCGAAGTCTCGTGGCCCTCTGTCAGAGTCCAGAGTTTCAAGAAGATCGGAGGGGGTCAAAATTTCGGCCAAAAACGACAGTGTTACCCCTTATGTTTTTTTTTCAGGTCAAAACTTTGACATCCGATATCTCGGCTCTGGA
This sequence comes from Cyprinella venusta, assembly GCA_038021265.1. NCBI lineage: Eukaryota > Metazoa > Chordata > Actinopteri > Cypriniformes > Leuciscidae > Cyprinella > Cyprinella venusta. The sequence goes on from JBBNEX010000288.1 coordinate 2,496, forward strand.
AGGGTCTAGAGCCTACATTTTTGCGCGCTGGTCGAAGTCTCGTGGCCCTCTGTCAGAATCCAGAGTTTCAAGAAGATCGGAGGGGGTCAAAATTTCGGCCAAAAACGACAGTGTTACCCCTTATGTTTTTTTTTCAGGTCAAAACTTTGACATCCGATATCTCGGCTCTGGAAGGGTCTAGAGCCTCCATTTTTGCGCGCTGGTCGAAGTCTCGTGGCCCTCTGTCAGAATCCAAAGTTTCAAGAAGATCGGAGGGGGTCACAATTTCGGCCAAAAACGACAGTGTTACCCCTTATGTTTTTTTTTTCAGTTCAAAACTTTGACATCCGATATCTCGGCTCTGGAAGGGTCTAGAGCCTCCATTTTTGCGCGCTGGTCGAAGTCTCGTGGCCCTCTGTCAGAATCCAGAGTTTCAAGAAGATCGGAGGGGGTCAAAATTTCGGCCAAAAACGACAGTGTTACCCCTTATGTTTTTTTTTCAGGTCAAAACTTTGACATCCGATATCTCGGCTCTGGAAGGGTCTAGAGCCTCCATTTTTGCGCGCTGGTCGAAGTCTCGTGGCCCTCTGTCAGAATCCAGAGTTTCAAGAAGATCGGAGGGGGTCAAAATTTTGGCCAAAAACGACAGTGTTACCCCTTATGTTTTTTTTCGGGTCAAAACTTTGACATCCGATATCTCGGCTCTGGAAGGGTCTAGAGCCTCCATTTTTGCGCGCTGGTCGAAGTCTCGTGGCCCTCTGTCAGAATCCAGAGTTTCAAGAAGATCGGAGGAGGTCAAAATTTCGGCCAAAAACGACAGTGTTACCCCTTATGTTTTTTTTTTCAGGTCAAAACTTTGACATCCAAAATCTCGGCTCTGGAAGGGTCTAGAGCCTCCATTTTTGCGCGCTGGTCGAAGTCTCGTGGCCCTCTGTCAGAATCCAGAGTTTCAAGAAGATCGGAGGGGGTCAAAATTTCGGCCAAAAACGACAGTGTTACCCCTTATGTTTTTTTTTCAGGTCAAAACTTTGACATCCGATATCTCGGCTCTGGAAGGGTCTAGAGCCTCCATTTTTGCGTGCTGGTCGAAGTCTTGTGGCCCTCTGTCAGAATCCAGAGTTTCAAGAAGATCGGAGGGGGTCAAAATTTCGGCCAAAAACGACAGTGTTACCCCTTATGTTTTTTTTTTTCGGGTCAAAACTTTGACATCCGATATCTCAGCTCTGGAAGGGTCTAGAGCCTCCATTTTTGCGTGCTGGTCGAAGTCTCGTGGCCCTCTGTCAGAATCCAGAGTTTCAAGAAGATCGGAGGGGGTCAAAATTTCGGCCAGCGCGCAAAAATGGAGGCTCTAGACCCTTCCAGAGCCGAGATATCGGATGTCAAAGTTTTGACCTGAAAAAAAAACATAAGGGGTAACACTGTCGTTTTTGGACGAAATTTTGACCCCCTCCGATCTTCTTGAAACTCTGGATTCTGACAGAGGGCCACGAGACTTCGACCAGCGCGCAAAAATGGAGGCTCTAGACCCTTCCAGAGCCGAGATATCGGATGTCAAAGTTTTGACCTGAAAAAAAAAACATAAGGGGTAACACTGTCGTTTTTGGCCGAAATTTTGACCCCCTCCGATCTTCTTGAAACTCTGGATTCTGACAGAGGGCCACGAGACTTCGACCAGCGCGCAAAAATGGAGGCTCTAGACCCTTCCAGAGCCGAGATATCGGATGTCAAAGTTTTGACCTGAAAAAAAAACATAAGGGGTAACACTGTCGTTTTTGGCCGAAATTTTGACCCCCTCCGATCTTCTTGAAACTCTGGATTCTGACAGAGGGCCACGAGACTTCGACCAGCGCGCAAAAATGGAGGCTCTAGACCCTTCCAGAGCCGAGATATCGGATGTCAAAGTTTTGACCTGAAAAAAAACATAAGGGGTAACACTGTCGTTTTTGGCCGAAATTTTGACCCCCTCCGATCTTCTTGAAACTCTGGATTCTGACAGAGGGCCACGAGACTTCGACCAGCGCGCAAAAATGGAGGCTCTAGACCCTTCCAGAGCCGAGATATCGGATGTCAAAGTTTTGACCTGAAAAAAAAAACATAAGGGGTAACACTGTCGTTTTTGGCCGAAATTTTGACCCCCTCCGATCTTCTTGAAACTCTGGATTCTGACAGAGGGCCACGAGACTTCGACCAGCACGCGAAAATGGAGGCTCTAGACCCTTCCAGAGCCGAGATATCGGATGTCAAAGTTTTGACCTGAAAAAAAAACATAAGGGGTAACACTGTCGTTTTTGGCCGAAATTTTGACCCCCTCCGATCTTCTTGAAACTCTGGATTCTGACAGAGGGCCACGAGACTTCGACCAGCGCGCAAAAATGGAGGCTCTAGACCCTTCCAGAGCCGAGATATCGGATGTCAAAGTTTTGACCTGAAAAAAAAAACATAAGGGGTAACACTGTCGTTTTTGGCCGAAATTTTGACCCCCTCCGATCTTCTTGAAACTCTGGATTCTGACAGAGGGCCACGAGACTTCGACCAGCACGCGAAAATGGAGGCTCTAGACCATTCCAGAGCCGAGATATCGGATGTCAAAGTTTTGACCTGAAAAAAAAAACATAAGGGGTAACACTGTCGTTTTTGGCCGAAATTTTGACCCCCTCCGATCTTCTTGAAACTCTGGATTCTGACCGAGGGCCACGAGACTTCGACCAGCGCGCAAAAATGGAGGCTCTAGACCCTTCCAGAGCCAAAATATCGGATGTCAAAGTTTTGACCTGAAAAAAAAAAACATAAGGGGTAACACTGTCGTTTTTGGCCGAAATTTTGACCCCCTCCGATCTTCTTGAAACTCTGGATTCTGACAGAGGGCCACGAGACTTCGACCAGCGCGCAAAAATGGAGGCTCTAGACCCTTCCAGAGCCGAGATATCGGATGTCAAAGTTTTGACCTGAAAAAAAAAACATAAGGGGTAACACTGTCGTTTTTGGCCGAAATTTTGACCCCCTCCGATCTTCTTGAAACTCTGGATTCTGACAGAGGGCCACGAGACTTTGACCAGCGCGCAAAAATGGAGGCTCTAGACCCTTCCAGAGCCGAGATATCGGATGTCAAAGTTTTGACCTGAAAAAAAAAACATAAGGGGTAACACTGTCGTTTTTGGCCGAAATTTTGACCCCCTCCGATCTTCTTGAAACTCTGGATTCTGACAGAGGGCCACGAGACTTCGACCAGCGCGCAAAAATGGAGGCTCTAGACCCTTCCAGAACCGAGATATCGGATGTCAAAGTTTTGACCTGAAAAAAAAAACATAAGGGGTAACACTGTCGTTTTTGGCCGAAATTTTGACCCCCTCCGATCTTCTTGAAACTCTGGATTCTGACAGAGGGCCACGAGACTTCGACCAGCACGCGAAAATGGAGGCTCTAGACCCTTCCAGAGCCGAGATATCGGATGTCAAAGTTTTGACCTGAAAAAAAAAACATAAGGGGTAACACTGTCGTTTTTGGCCGAAATTTTGACCCCCTCCGATCTTCTTGAAACTCTGGATTCTGACAGAGGGCCACGAGACTTCGACCAGCGCGCAAAAATGGAGGCTCTAGACCCTTCCAGAGCCGAGATATCGGATGTCAAAGTTTTGACCTGAAAAAAAAAACATAAGGGGTAACACTGTCGTTTTTGGCCGAAATTTTGACCCCCTCCGATCTTCTTGAAACTCTGGATTCTGACAGAGGGCCACGAGACTTCGACCAGCACGCGAAAATGGAGGCTCTAGACCCTTCCAGAGCCGAGATATCGGATGTCAAAGTTTTGACCTGAAAAAAAAACATAAGGGGTAACACTGTCGTTTTTGGCCGAAATTTTGACCCCCTCCGATCTTCTTGAAACTCTGGTTTCTGACCGAGGGCCACGAGACTTCGACCAGCGCGCAAAAATGGAGGCTCTAGACCCTTCCAGAGCCAAGATATCGGATGTCAAAGTTTTGACCTGAAAAAAAAAAAACATAAGGGGTAACACTGTCGTTTTTGGCCGAAATTTTGACCCCCTCCGATCTTCTTGAAACTCTGGATTCTGACAGAGGGCCACGAGACTTCGACCAGCGCGCAAAAATGGAGGCTCTAGACCCTTCCAGAGCCGAGATATCGGATGTCAAAGTTTTGACCTGAAAAAAAAACATAAGGGGTAACACTGTCGTTTTTGGCCGAAATTTTGACCCCCTCCGATCTTCTTGAAACTCTGGATTCTGACAGAGGGCCACGAGACTTCGACCAGCGCGCAAAAATGGAGGCTCTAGACCCTTCCAGAGCCGAGATATCGGATGTCAAAGTTTTGACCTGAAAAAAAAACATAAGGGGTAACACTGTCGTTTTTGGCCGAAATTTTGACCCCCTCCGATCTTCTTGAAACTCTGGATTCTGACAGAGGGCCACGAGACTTCGACCAGCGCACAAAAATGGAGGCTCTAGACCCTTCCAGAGCCGAGATATCGGATGTCAAAGTTTTGACCTGAAAAAAAAACATAAGGGGTAACACTGTCGTTTTTGGCCGAAATTTTGACCCCCTCCGATCTTCTTGAAACTCTGGATTCTGACAGAGGGCCACGAGACTTCGACCAGCGCGCAAAAATGGAGGCTCTAGACCCTTCCAGAGCCGAGATATCGGATGTCAAAGTTTTGACCTGAAAAAAAAAACATAAGGGGTAACACTGTCGTTTTTGGCAGAAATTTTGACCCCCTCCGATCTTCTTGAAACTCTGGATTCTGACAGAGGGCCACGAGACTTCGACCAGCACGCGAAAATGGAGGCTCTAGACCCTTCCAGAGCCGAGATATCGGATGTCAAAGTTTTGACCTGAAAAAAAAACATAAGGGGTAACACTGTCGTTTTTGGCAGAAATTTTGACCCCCTCCGATCTTCTTGAAACTCTGGATTCTGACCGAGGGCCACGAGACTTCGACCAGCGCGCAAAAATGGAGGCTGTAGACCCTTCCAGAGCCGAGATATCGGATGTCAAAGTTTTGACCTGAAAAAAAAAACATAAGGGGTAACACTGTCGTTTTTGGCCGAAATTTTGACCCCCTCCGATCTTCTTGAAACTCTGGATTCTGACAGAGGGCCACGAGACTTCGACCAGCGCGCAAAAATGGAGGCTCTAGACCCTTCCAGAGCCGAGATATCGGATGTCAAAGTTTTGACCTGAAAAAAAAAAACATAAGGGGTAACACTGTCGTTTTTGGCCGAAATTTTGACCCCCTCCGATCTTCTTGAAACTCTGGATTCTGACAGAGGGCCACGAGACTTCGACCAGCGCGCAAAAATGGAGGCTCTAGACCCTTCCAGAGCCGAGATATCGGATGTCAAAGTTTTGACCTGAAAAAAAAACATAAGGGGTAACACTGTCGTTTTTGGCCGAAATTTTGACCCCCTCCGATCTTCTTGAAACTCTGGATTCTGACAGAGGGCCACGAGACTTCGACCAGCGCGCAAAAATGGAGGCTCTAGACCCTTCCAGAGCCGAGATATCGGATGTCAAAGTTTTGACCTGAAAAAAAAAACATAAGGGGTAACACTGTCGTTTTTGGCCGAAATTTTGACCCCCTCCGATCTTCTTGAAACTCTGGATTCTGACAGAGGGCCACGAGACTTCGACCAGCACGCGAAAATGGAGGCTCTAGACCCTTCCAGAGCCGAGATATCGGATGTCAAAGTTTTGACCTGAAAAAAAAAACATAAGGGGTAACACTGTCGTTTTTGGCCGAAATTTTGACCCCCTCCGATCTTCTTGAAACTCTGGATTCTGACCGAGGGCCACGAGACTTCGACCAGCGCGCAAAAATGGAGGCTCTAGACCCTTCCAGAGCCGAGATATCGGATGTCAAAGTTTTGACCCGAAAAAAAAAACATAAGGGGTAACACTGTCGTTTTTGGCCGAAATTTTGACCCCCTCCGATCTTCTTGAAACTCTGGATTCTGACAGAGGGCCACGAGACTTCGACCAGCGCGCAAAAATGGAGGCTCTAGACCCTTCCAGAGCCGAGATATCGGATGTCAAAGTTTTGACTCGAAAAAAAAAACATAAGGGGTAACACTGTCGTTTTTGGCCGAAATTTTGACCCCCTCCGATCTTCTTGAAACTCTGGATTCTGACAGAGGAACACGAGACTTCGACCAGCGCGCAAAAATGGAGGCTCTAGACCCTTCCAGAGCCGAGATATCGGATGTCAAAGTTTTGACCTGAAAAAAAAACATAAGGGGCAACACTGTCGTTTTTGGCCGAAATTTTGACCCCCTCCGATCTTCTTGAAACTCTGGATTCTGACAGAGGGCCACGAGACTTCGACCAGCGCGCAAAAATGGAGGCTCTAGACCCTTCCAGAGCCAAGATATCGGATGTCAAAGTTTTGACCTGAAAAAAAAACATAAGGGGTAACACTGTCGTTTTTGGCCGAAATTTTGACCCCCTCCGATCTTCTTGAAACTCTGGATTCTGACAGAGGGCCACGAGACTTCGACCAGCACGCGAAAATGGAGGCTCTAGACCCTTCCAGAGCCGAGATATCGGATGTCAAAGTTTTGACCTGAAAAAAAAAACATAAGGGGTAACACTGTCGTTTTTGGCCGAAATTTTGACCCCCTCCGATCTTCTTGAAACTCTGGATTCTGACCGAGGGCCACGAGACTTCGACCAGCGCGCAAAAATGGAGGCTCTAGACCCTTCCAGAGCCGAGATATCGGATGTCAAAGTTTTGACCCGAAAAAAAAAACATAAGGGGTAACACTGTCGTTTTTGGCCGAAATTTTGACCCCCTCCGATCTTCTTGAAACTCTGGATTCTGACAGAGGGCCACGAGACTTCGACCAGCGCGCAAAAATGGAGGCTCTAGACCCTTCCAGAGCCGAGATATCGGATGTCAAAGTTTTTACCTGAAAAAAAAACATAAGGGGTAACACTGTCGTTTTTGGCCAAAATTTTGACCCCCTCCGATCTTCTTGAAACTCTGGATTCTGACAGAGGGCCACGAGACTTCGACCAGCGCGCAAAATGGAGGCTCTAGACCATTCCAGAGCCGAGATATCGGACGTCAAAGTTTTGACCCGAAAAAAAAACACAAGGGGTAACACTGTCGTTTTTGGCCGAAATTTTGACCCCCTCCGATCTTCTTGAAACTCTGGATTCTGACAGAGGGCCACGAGACTTCGACCAGCGCGCAAAATGGAGGCTCTAGACCATTCCAGAGCCGAGATATCGGACGTCAAAGTTTTGACCCGAAAAAAAAACATAAGGGGTAACACTGTCGTTTTTGGCCGAAATTTTGACCCCCTCCGATCTTCTTGAAACTCTGGATTCTGACAGAGGGCCACGAGACTTCGACCAGCACGCAAAAATGGAGGCTCTAGACCCTTCCAGAGCCGAGATATAGGATGTCAAAGTTTTGACCTGAAAAAAAAACATAAGGGGTAACACTGTCGTTTTTGGCCGAAATTTTGACCCCCTCCGATCTTCTTGAAACTCTGGATTCTGACAGAGGGCCACGAGACTTTGACCAGCGCGCAAAAATGGAGGCTCTAGACCCTTCCAGAGCCGAGATATCGGATGTCAAAGTTTTGACCTGAAAAAAAAAAAACATAAGGGGTAACACTGTCGTTTTTGGCCGAAATTTTGACCCCCTCCGATCTTCTTGAAACTCTGGATTCTGACAGAGGGCCACGAGACTTTGACCAGCGCGCAAAAATGGAGGCTCTAGACCCTTCCAGAGCCGAGATATCGGATGTCAAAGTTTTGACCTGAAAAAAAAAAACATAAGGGGTAACACTGTCGTTTTTGGCCGAAATTTTGACCCCCTCCGATCTTCTTGAAACTCTGGATTCTGACAGAGGGCCACGAGACTTCGACCAGCTCGCAAAAATGGAGGCTCTAGACCCTTCCAGAGCCGAGATATCGGATGTCAAAGTTTTGACCTGAAAAAAAAACATAAGGGGTAACACTGTCGTTTTTGGCCAAAATTTTGACCCCCTCCGATCTTCTTGAAACTCTAGATTCTGACAGAGGGCCACGAGACTTTGACCAGCGCGCAAAAATGGAGGCTCTAGACCCTTCCAGAGCCGAGATATCGGATGTCAAAGTTTTGACCTGAAAAAAAACATAAGGGGTAACACTGTCATTTTTGGCCGAAATTTTGACCCCCTCCGATCTTCTTGAAACTCTGGATTCTGACAGAGGGCCACGAGACTTCGACCAGCGCGCAAAAATGGAGGCTCTAGACCCTTCCAGAGCCGAGATATCTGATGTCAAAGTTTTGACCTGAAAAAAAAACATAAGGGGTAACACTGTCGTTTTTGGCCGAAATTTTGACCCCCTCCGATCTTATTGAAACTCTGGATTCTGACAGAGGGCCACGAGACTTTGACCAGCGCGCAAATATGGAGGCTCTAGACCCTTCCAGAGCCGAGATATCGGATGTCAAAGTTTTGACCTGAAAAAAAAAACATAAGGGGTAACACTGTCGTTTTTGGCCGAAATTTTGACCCCCTCCGATCTTCTTGAAACTCTGGATTCTGACAGAGGGCCACGAGACTTCGACCAGCGCGCAAAAATGGAGGCTCTAGACCCTTCCAGAGCCGAGATATCTGATGTCAAAGTTTTGACTCGAAAAAAAAACATAAGGGGTAACACTGTCGTTTTTGGCCGAAATTTTGACCCCCTCCGATCTTCTTGAAACTCTGGATTCTGACAGAGGGCCACGAGACTTCGACCAGCGCGCAAAAATGGAGGCTCTAGACCCTTCCAGAGCCGAGATATCGGATGTCAAAGTTTTGACCTGAAAAAAAAACATAAGGGGTAACACTGTCGTTTTTGGCCGAAATTTTGACCCCCTCCGATCTTCTTGAAACTCTGGATTCTGACAGAGGGCCACGAGACTTCGACCAGCGCGCAAAAATGGAGGCTCTAGACCCTTCCAGAGCCGAGATATCGGATGTCAAAGTTTTGACCTGAAAAAAAAACATAAGGGGTAACACTGTCGTTTTTGGCCAAAATTTTGACCCCCTCCGATCTTCTTGAAACTCTGGATTCTGACAGAGGGCCACGAGACTTTGACCAGCGCGCAAAAATGGAGGCTCTAGACCCTTCCAGAGCCGAGATATCTGATGTCAAAGTTTTGACCTGAAAAAAAAACATAAGGGGTAACACTGTCGTTTTTGGCCGAAATTTTGACCCCCTCCGATCTTCTTGAAACTCTGGATTCTGACAGAGGGCCACGAGACTTCGACCAGCGCGCAAAAATGGAGGCTCTAGACCCTTCCAGAGCCGAGATATCGGATGTCAAAGTTTTGACCTGAAAAAAAAACATAAGGGGTAACACTGTCGTTTTTGGCCGAAATTTTGACCCCCTCCGATCTTCTTGAAACTCTGGATTCTGACAGAGGGCCACGAGACTTCGACCAGCGCGCAAAATGGAGGCTCTAGACCCTTCCAGAGCCGAGATATCGGATGTCAAAGTTTTGACCTGAAAAAAAAAACATAAGGGGTAACACTGTCGTTTTTGGCCAAAATTTTGACCCCCTCCGATCTTCTTGAAACTCTGGATTCTGACAGAGGGCCACGAGACTTCGACCAGCGCGCAAAAATGGAGGCTCTAGACCCTTCCAGAGCCGAGATATCGGATGTCAAAGTTTTGACCCGAAAAAAAAACATAAGGGGTAACACTGTCGTTTTTGGCCAAAATTTTGACCCCCTCCGATCTTCTTGAAACTCTGGATTCTGACAGAGGGCCACGAGACTTCGACCAGCGCGCAAAAATGGAGGCTCTAGACCCTTCCAGAGCCGAGATATCGGATGTCAAAGTTTTGACCTGAAAAAAAAACATAAGGGGTAACACTGTCGTTTTTGGCCAAAATTTTGACCCCCTCCGATCTTCTTGAAACTCTGGATTCTGACAGAGGGCCACGAGACTTCGACCAGCGCGCAAAAATGGAGGCTCTAGACCCTTCCAGAGCCGAGATATCGGATGTCAAAGTTTTGACCTGAAAAAAAAACATAAGGGGTAACACTGTCGTTTTTGGCCGAAATTTTGACCCCCTCCGATCTTCTTGAAACTCTGGATTCTGACAGAGGGCCACGAGACTTCGACCAGCGCGCAAAAATGGAGGCTCTAGACCCTTCCAGAGATATCGGATGTCAAAGTTTTGACCCGAAAAAAAACCATAAGGGGTAACACTGTCGTTTTTAGCCAAAATTTTGACCCCCTCCGATCTTCTTGAAACTCTGGATTCTGACAGAGGGCCACGAGACTTTGACCAGCGCGCAAAAATGGAGGCTCTAGACCCTTCCAGAGCCGAGATATCGGATGTCAAAGTTTTGACCTGAAAAAAAAAACATAAGGGGTAACACTGTCTTTTTGGCCAAAATTTTGACCCCCTCCGATCTTCTTGAAACTCTGGATTCTGACAGAGGGCCACGAGACTTCGACCAGCGCGCAAAAATGGAGGCTCTAGACCCTTCCAGAGCCGAGATATCGGATGTCAAAGTTTTGACCTGAAAAAAAAACATAAGGGGTAACACTGTCGTTTTTGGCCGAAATTTTGACCCCCTCCGATCTTCTTGAAACTCTGGATTCTGACAGAGGGCCACGAGACTTCGACCAGCGCGCAAAAATGGAGGCTCTAGACCCTTCCAGAGCCGAGATATCTGATGTCAAAGTTTTGACCTGAAAAAAAAAAACATAAGGGGTAACACTGTCGTTTTTGGCCGAAATTTTGACCCCCTCCGATCTTCTTGAAACTCTGGATTCTGACAGAGGGCCACGAGACTTCGACCAGCGCGCAAAAATGGAGGCTCTAGACCCTTCCAGAGCCGAGATATCGGATGTCAAAGTTTTGACCTGAAAAAAAAAACATAAGGGGTAACACTGTCGTTTTTGGCCAAAATTTTGACCCCCTCCGATCTTCTTGAAACTCTGGATTCTGACAGAGGGCCACGAGACTTTGACCAGCGCGCAAAAATGGAGGCTCTAGACCCTTCCAGAGCCGAGATATCGGATGTCAAAGTTTTGACCTGAAAAAAAAAACATAAGGGGTAACACTGTCGTTTTTGGCCGAAATTTTGACCCCCTCCGATCTTCTTGAAACTCTGGATTCTGACAGAGGGCCACGAGACTTCGACCAGCGCGCAAAAATGGAGGCTCTAGACCCTTCCAGAGCCGAGATATCTGATGTCAAAGTTTTGACCTGAAAAAAAAAAACATAAGGGGTAACACTGTCGTTTTTGGCCGAAATTTTGACCCCCTCCGATCTTCTTGAAACTCTGGATTCTGACAGAGGGCCACAAGACTTCGACCAGCGCGCAAAAATGGAGGCTCTAGACCCTTCCAGAGCCGAGATATAGGATGTCAAAGTTTTGACCTGAAAAAAAAAACATAAGGGGTAACACTGTCGTTTTTGGCCGAAATTTTGACCCCCTCCGATCTTCTTGAAACTCTGGATTCTGACAGAGGGCCACGAGACTTTGACCAGCGCGCAAAAATGGAGGCTCTAGACCCTTCCAGAGCCGAGATATCGGATGTCAAAGTTTTGACCTGAAAAAAAAAACATAAGGGGTAACACTGTCGTTTTTGGCCGAAATTTTGACCCCCTCCGATCTTCTTGAAACTCTGGATTCTGACAGAGGGCCACGAGACTTCGACCAGCGCGCAAAAATGGAGGCTCTAGACCCTTCCAGAGCCGAGATATCGTATGTCAAAGTTTTGACCTGAAAAAAAAACATAAAGGGTAACACTGTCGTTTTTGGCCGAAATTTTGACCCCCTCCGATCTTCTTGAAACTCTGGATTCTGACAGAGGGCCACGAGACTTCAACCAGCGCGCAAAAATGGAGGCTCTAGACCCTTCCAGAGCCGAGATATCGGATGTCAAAGTTTTGACCTGAAAAAAAAAACATAAGGGGTAACACTGTCGTTTTTGGCCGAAATTTTGACCCCCTCCGATCTTCTTGAAACTCTGGATTCTGACAGAGGGCCACGAGACTTCGACCAGCGCGCAAAAATGGAGGCTCTAGACCCTTCCAGAGCCGAGATATCTGATGTCAAAGTTTTGACCTGAAAAAAAACATAAGGGGTAACACTGTCGTTTTTGGCCGAAATTTTGACCCCCTCCGATCTTCTTGAAACTCTGGATTCTGACAGAGGGCCACGAGACTTCGACCAGCGCTCAAAAATGGAGGCTCTAGACCCTTCCAGAGCCGAGATTTTGTATGTCAAAGTTTTGACCTGAAAAAAAAAACATAAGGGGTAACACTGTCGTTTTGGCCGAAATTTTGACCCCCTCCGATCTTCTTGAAACTCTGGATTCTGACAGAGGGCCACGAGACTTCGACCAGCGCGCAAAAATGGAGGCTCTAGACCCTTCCAGAGCCGAGATATCGGATGTCAAAGTTTTGACCTGAAAAAAAACATAAGGGGTAACACTGTCGTTTTTGGCCGAAATTTTGACCCCCTCCAATCTTCTTGAAACTCTGGATTCTGACAGAGGGCCACGAGACTTCGACCAGCGCGCAAAAATGGAGGCTCTAGACCCTTCCAGAGCCGAGATATCTGATGTCAAAGTTTTGACCTGAAAAAAAACATAAGGGGTAACACTGTCGTTTTTGGCCGAAATTTTGACCCCCTCCGATCTTCTTGAAACTCTGGATTCTGACAGAGGGCCACGAGACTTCGACCAGCGCGCAAAAATGGAGGCTCTAGACCCTTCCAGAGCCGAGATATCGGATGTCAAAGTTTTGACCTGAAAAAAAAACATAAGGGGTAACACTGTCGTTTTTGGCCGAAATTTTGACCCCCTCCGATCTTCTTGAAACTCTGGATTCTGACAGAGGGCCACGAGACTTCGACCAGCGCGCAAAAATGGAGGCTCTAGCAGGGACGTGCACAGGAATTTTGAGGGGCAGTTGCTCTGACCTGAAAAAAGGGCACCCCCCCCCCTCCCTCTTCCCCCCTCACAGGCTATATGAAGGAATATAAGTCAGAGATGAGACACATGATAACAAGAGTTCCTCATATTATTGTTTTTTTTATTATTACTTATTTATTTTATTTTATTTTTAATTTGAAAAGAAATAATCTGGATTGAATGAAAAAACTTGCTTCTAATTAAAAAAAAACAAAAACAAAACAAAAAAAACGCTTAGATTTCGTGAAAAAATAATAATAATACAATCCTTTTGTAACCTTTTGGCTTCCCGTACATTCAGTTGTGCTTCTTGCTCCTATTCAGTTCTGATGGTAGGCTACGGGCAACTACGCATGATTTGTAGTATGATTGCGTAAAGGGAACAGGAATTCAGGTAGGGAACAGAATCAACTGCTAAACCCAGTGCCGATCTTGACCTCCCCCTGGGGCCCTAAGCAAAATTCTGCCAAGGGGCCCTCTACCTGATCTGTGATGCTGTGAGCTATGTAAACCATTTGCCATTGCCACACAGTCACACCTGACACTTCAGTGCTCCCAATACAATCCTACCTCCTTTAAACAAAACAGTCAAAGAATAAGTACAACAATATAGAAAAGAATTAGGTTCAAACAAACGATATTTATTGAATAGAGTATTTTTTAATTCCTATTAATTTTTTAATTCCATCAGTATGATTTTTTTTTTGCATGTTGAAGCAATTCTTTATTTATGGTTATTATTTACTGAGGGATGTGCATCCATATTGATCAGTATGTCCAGCTAATCAACATTTTAAATTCAATATAGCCTATAAATCAATAGTCAATCAATGTCAAATTGTCAACATTGCATTCTGCATAAATAGTGCAGTTGTTTAGAGTTTTTAACTACACTGAGACTAGATAATCAGTGTCTTTATAATGTGTACTTTGATTGGGAGTGCCATCATTCACGTGCATGTATTGTAAAGTATGTCTGGTCTCCACATATTTTTGCTTGAAAAATGCGAGTTTCATTTTGTGACACGCGCGTTTGAACGCAGACACGCGACGCGGTTATGTTTTCCGAGCTGCAGTAAACAAACACCGTTGTCGTTTATCAAAAACAAACATAGGCTAATACATTTGTATTTTGCTCTCTTGTCAGGCACAAAGTGATGCAAGAGATGCACTGCCTGCTAGGTTAGCAAGACAGAAAAACATTAAAATTTGCTGAAATCAAACTTAGAGAGGAGAGAACACAAGTTTACCTGATGTTGTTTCCGCAATTCACTCTCATGTTTTTCTTTTCTTCTTCTTCCTCTTTTCGCGACTAGAAGGATAGTTTCGCTTCATTTTGTCATGGATGTTGTACACATTAATTGGCGCGGTACACACGAGATAGAGGCGGCGCCTTAAGTCATTTGCGCACCGGTTGCGCGAACTTGTCTATGGTCGCGTGCAGCGCTGCAGCCATGTAAACAGTTTGCCCTTCCCTTACACTGACTTTCACTTTCGGTGCCCGAATGGAATTGAATGAGGCTTTGAGACTTTTTTATTTTTTATCTAGGCCGCAGAAGATACCGCATTCTATATGAAATTCTGAATCCACTGTAGGATTTTTTTTTTCCCTCGGAAGGGCAACCTGAGTCGAGAAGGGCATATGGGCAGTTGCCCGGGCAACCTGAGCAACCCCCCTGTGCACGTCCCTGGGCTCTAGACCCTTTCAGAGCCGAGATATCGGATGTCAAAGTTTTGACCTGAAAAAAAAACATAAGGGGTAACACTGTCGTTTTTGGCCGAAATTTTGACCCCCTCCGATCTTCTTGAAACTCTGGATTCTGACAGAGGGCCACGAGACTTTGACCAGCGCGCAAAAATGGAGGCTCTAGACCCTTCCAGAGCCGAGATATCGGATGTCAAAGTTTTGACCTGAAAAAAAAACATAAGGGGTAACACTGTCTTTTTTGGCCGAAATTTTGACCCCCTCCGATCTTCTTGAAACTCTGGATTCTGACAGAGGGCCACGAGACTTCGACCAGCGCGCAAAAATGGAGGCTCTAGACCCTTCCAGAGCCGAGATATCGGATGTCAAAGTATTGACCTGAAAAAAAAAACATAAGGGGTAACACTGTCATTTTTGGCCAAAATTTTGACCCCCTCCGATCTTCTTGAAACTCTGGATTCTGACAGAGGGCCACGAGACTTCGACCAGCGCGCAAAAATGGAGGCTCTAGACCCTTCCAGAGCCGAGATATCGGATGTCAAAGTTTTGACCTGAAAAAAAACATAAGGGGTAACACTGTCGTTTTTGGCCGAAATTTTGACCCCCTCCGATCTTCTTGAAACTCTGGATTCTGACAGAGGGCCACGAGACTTCGACCAGTGCGCAAAAATGGAGGCTCTAGACCCTTCCAGAGCCGAGATATCGGATGTCAAAGTTTTGACCTGAAAAAAAAACATAAGGGGTAAGTAACACTGTCGTTTTTGGCCGAAATTTTGACCCCCTCCGATCTTCTTGAAACTCTGGATTCTGACAGAGGGCCACGAGACTTCGACCAGCGCGCAAAAATGGAGGCTCTAGACCCTTCCAGAGCCGAGATATCGGATGTCAAAGTTTTGACCTGAAAAAAAAACATAAGGGGTAACACTGTCGTTTTTGGCCGAAATTTTGACCCCCTCCGATCTTCTTGAAACTCTGGATTCTGACAGAGGGCCACGAGACTTCGACCAGCGCGCAAAAATGGAGGCTCTAGACCCTTCCAGAGCCGAGATATCGGATGTCAAAGTTTTGACCTGAAAAAAAACATAAGGGGTAACACTGTCGTTTTTGGCCGAAATTTTGACCCCCTCCGATCTTCTTGAAACTCTGGATTCTGACAGAGGGCCACGAGACTTCGACCAGCGCGCAAAAATGGAGGCTCTAGACCCTTCCAGAGCCGAGATATCGGATGTCAAAGTTTTGACCTGAAAAAAAAACATAAGGGGTAAGTAACACTGTCGTTTTTGGCCGAAATTTTGACCCCCTCCGATCTTCTTGAAACTCTGGATTCTGACAGAGGGCCACGAGACTTCGACCAGCGCGCAAAAATGGAGGCTCTAGACCCTTCCAGAGCCGAGATATCGGATGTCAAAGTTTTGACCTGAAAAAAAACATAAGGGGTAACACTGTCGTTTTTGGCCGAAATTTTGACCCCCTCCGATCTTCTTGAAACTCTGGATTCTGACAGAGGGCCACGAGACTTCGACCAGCGCGCAAAAATGGAGGCTCTAGACCCTTCCAGAGCCGAGATATCGGATGTCAAAGTTTTGACCCGAAAAAAAAACATAAGGGGTAACACTGTCGTTTTTGGCCAAAATTTTGACCCCCTCCGATCTTCTTGAAACTCTGGATTCTGACAGAGGGCCACGAGACTTCGACCAGCGCGCAAAAATGGAGGCTCTAGACCCTTCCAGAGCCGAGATATCGGATGTCAAAGTTTTGACCTGAAAAAAAAACATAAGGGGTAACACTGTCGTTTTTGGCCGAAATTTTGACCCCCTCCGATCTTCTTGAAACTCTGGATTCTGACAGAGGGCCACGAGACTTCGACCAGCGCGCAAAAATGGAGGCTCTAGACCCTTCCAGAGCCGAGATATCGGATGTCAAAGTTTTGACCTGAAAAAAAAACATAAGGGGTAACACTGTCGTTTTTGGCCGAAATTTTGACCCCCTCCGATCTTCTTGAAACTCTGGATTCTGACAGAGGGCCACGAGACTTCGACCAGCGCGCAAAAATGGAGGCTCTAGACCCTTCCAGAGCCGAGATATCGGATGTCAAAGTTTTGACCTGAAAAAAAAAACATAAGGGGTAACACTGTCGTTTTTGGCCGAAATTTTGACCCCCTCCGATCTTCTTGAAACTCTGGATTCTGACAGAGGGCCACGAGACTTTGACCAGCGCGCAAAAATGGAGGCTCTAGACCCTTCCAGAGCCGAGATATCGGATGTCAAAGTTTTGACCTGAAAAAAAAAAACATAAGGGGTAACACTGTCGTTTTTGGCCGAAATTTTGACCCCCTCCGATCTTCTTGAAACTCTGGATTCTGACAGAGGGCCACGAGACTTCGACCAGCGCGCAAAAATGGAGGCTCTAGACCCTTCCAGAGCCGAGATATCGGATGTCAAAGTTTTGACCTGAAAAAAAAAAAACATAAGGGGTAACACTGTCATTGTTGGCCGAAATTTTGACCCCCTCCGATCTTCTTGAAACTCTGGATTCTGACAGAGGGCCACAAGACTTCGACCAGCGCGCAAAAATGGAGGCTCTAGACCCTTCCAGAGCCGAGATATCTGATGTCAAAGTTTTGACCTGAAAAAAAAACATAAGGGGTAACACTGTCGTTTTTGGCCGAAATTTTGACCCCCTCCGATCTTCTTGAAACTCTGGATTCTGACAGAGGGCCACGAGACTTCGACCAGCGCGCAAAAATGGAGGCTCTAGACCCTTCCAGAGCCGAGATATCGGATGTCAAAGTTTTGACCTGAAAAAAAAACATAAGGGGTAACACTGTCGTTTTTGGCCGAAATTTTGACCCCCTCCGATCTTCTTGAAACTCTGGATTCTGACAGAGGGCCACGAGACTTCGACCAGCGCGCAAAAATGGAGGCTCTAGACCCTTCCAGAGCCGAGATATCGGATGTCAAAGTTTTGACCTGAAAAAAAAAACATAAGGGGTAACACTGTCGTTTTTGGCCGAAATTTTGACCCCCTCCGATCTTCTTGAAACTCTGGATTCTGACAGAGGGCCACGAGACTTTGACCAGCGCGCAAAAATGGAGGCTCTAGACCCTTCCAGAGCCGAGATATCGGATGTCAAAGTTTTGACCTGAAAAAAAAAACATAAGGTGTAACACTGTCGTTTTTGGCCGAAATTTTGACCCCCTCCGATCTTCTTGAAACTCTGGATTCTGACAGAGGGCCACGAGACTTCGACCAGCGCGCAAAAATGGAGGCTCTAGACCCTTCCAGAGCCGAGATATCGGATGTCAAAGTATTGACCTGAAAAAAAAAACATAAGGGGTAACACTGTCATTTTTGGCCAAAATTTTGACCCCCTCCGATCTTCTTGAAACTCTGGATTCTGACAGAGGGCCACGAGACTTCGACCAGCGTGCAAAAATGGAGGCTCTAGACCCTTCCAGAGCCGAGATATCGGATGTCAAAGTTTTGACCTGAAAAAAAAACATAAGGGGTAACACTGTCGTTTTTGGCCGAAATTTTGACCCCCTCCGATCTTCTTGAAACTCTGGATTCTGACAGAGGGCCACGAGACTTCGACCAGTGCGCAAAAATGGAGGCTCTAGACCCTTCCAGAGCCGAGATATCGGATGTCAAAGTTTTGACCTGAAAAAAAAACATAAGGGGTAAGTAACACTGTCGTTTTTGGCCGAAATTTTGACCCCCTCCGATCTTCTTGAAACTCTGGATTCTGACAGAGGGCCACGAGACTTCGACCAGCGCGCAAAAATGGAGGCTCTAGACCCTTCCAGAGCCGAGATATCGGATGTCAAAGTTTTGACCTGAAAAAAAAACATAAGGGGTAACACTGTCGTTTTTGGCCGAAATTTTGACCCCCTCCGATCTTCTTGAAACTCTGGATTCTGACAGAGGGCCACGAGACTTCGACCAGCGCGCAAAAATGGAGGCTCTAGACCCTTCCAGAGCCGAGATATCGGATGTCAAAGTTTTGACCTGAAAAAAAAACATAAGGGGTAACACTGTCGTTTTTGGCCGAAATTTTGACCCCCTCCGATCTTCTTGAAACTCTGGATTCTGACAGAGGGCCACGAGACTTCGACCAGCGCGCAAAAATGGAGGCTCTAGACCCTTCCAGAGCCGAGATATCGGATGTCAAAGTTTTGACCCGAAAAAAAAACATAAGGGGTAACACTGTCGTTTTTGGCCAAAATTTTGACCCCCTCCGATCTTCTTGAAACTCTGGATTCTGACAGAGGGCCACGAGACTTCGACCAGCGCGCAAAAATGGAGGCTCTAGACCCTTCCAGAGCCGAGATATCGGATGTCAAAGTTTTGACCTGAAAAAAAAAACATAAGGGGTAACACTGTCGTTTTTGGCCGAAATTTTGACCCCCTCCGATCTTCTTGAAACTCTGGATTCTGACAGAGGGCCACGAGACTTCGACCAGCGCGCAAAAATGGAGGCTCTAGACCCTTCCAGAGCCGAGATATCGGATGTCAAAGTTTTGACCTGAAAAAAAAACATAAGGGGTAACACTGTCGTTTTTGGCCGAAATTTTGACCCCCTCCGATCTTCTTGAAACTCTGGATTCTGACAGAGGGCCACGAGACTTCGACCAGCGCGCAAAAATGGAGGCTCTAGACCCTTCCAGAGCCGAGATATCGGATGTCAAAGTTTTGACCTGAAAAAAAAAACATAAGGGGTAACACTGTCGTTTTTGGCCGAAATTTTGACCCCCTCCGATCTTCTTGAAACTCTGGATTCTGACAGAGGGCCACGAGACTTTGACCAGCGCGCAAAAATGGAGGCTCTAGACCCTTCCAGAGCCGAGATATCGGATGTCAAAGTTTTGACCTGAAAAAAAAACATAAGGGGTAACACTGTCGTTTTTGGCCGAAATTTTGACCCCCTCCGATCTTCTTGAAACTCTGGATTCTGACAGAGGGCCACGAGACTTCGACCAGCGCGCAAAAATGGAGGCTCTAGACCCTTCCAGAGCCGAGATATCGGATGTCAAAGTTTTGACCTGAAAAAAAAAACATAAGGGGTAACACTGTCGTTTTTGGCCGAAATTTTGACCCCCTCCGATCTTCTTGAAACTCTGGATTCTGACAGAGGGCCACGAGACTTCGACCAGCGCGCAAAAATGGAGGCTCTAGACCCTTCCAGAGCCGAGATATCGGATGTCAAAGTTTTGACCTGAAAAAAAAACATAAGGGGTAACACTGTTGTTTTTGGCCGAAATTTTGACCCCCTCCGATCTTCTTGAAACTCTGGATTCTGACAGAGGGCCACGAGACTTCGACCAGCGCGCAAAAATGGAGGCTCTAGAGCCTTCCAGAGCCGAGATATCGGATGTCAAAGTTTTGACCTGAAAAAAAAACATAAACGACAGTGTTACCCCTTATGTTTTTTTTTCAGGTCAAAACTTTGACATCCGATATCTCGGCTCTGGAAGGGTCTAGAGCCTCCATTTTTGCGCGCTGGTCGAAGTCTCGTGGCCCTCTGTCAGAATCCAGAGTTTCAAGAAGATCGGAGGGGGTCAAAATTTCGGCCAAAAACGACAGTGTTACCCCTTATGTTTTTTTTTTTCAGGTCAAAACTTTGACATCCGATATCTCGGCTCTGGAAGGGTCTAGAGCCTCCATTTTTGCGCGCTGGTCGAAGTCTCGTAGCCCTCTGTCAGAATCCAGAGTTTCAAGAAGATCGGAGGGGGTCAAAATTTCGGCCAAAAACGACAGTGTTACCCCTTATGTTTTTTTTCAGGTCAAAACTTTGACATCCGATATCTCGGCTCTGGAAGGGTCTAGAGCCTCCATTTTTGCGCGCTGGTCGAAGTCTCGTGGCCCTCTGTCAGAATCCAGAGTTTCAAGAAGATCGGAGGGGGTCAAAATTTCGGCCAAAAACGACAGTGTTACCCCTTATGTTTTTTTTTTCAGGTCAAAACTTTGACATCAGATATCTCGGCTCTGGAAGGGTCTAGAGCCTCCATTTTTGCGCGCTG
The DNA here is from genome assembly GCA_038021265.1 of Cyprinella venusta. Taxonomy (NCBI): domain Eukaryota; kingdom Metazoa; phylum Chordata; class Actinopteri; order Cypriniformes; family Leuciscidae; genus Cyprinella; species Cyprinella venusta. The sequence continues at coordinate 23,137 of JBBNEX010000288.1, forward strand.
GTCGAAGTCTCGTGGCCCTCTGTCAGAATCCAGAGTTTCAAGAAGATCGGAGGGGGTCAAAATTTCGGCCAAAAACGACAGTGTTACCCCTTATGGTTTTTTTTTCAGGTCAAAACTTTGACATCAGATATCTCGGCTCTGGAAGGGTCTAGAGCCTCCATTTTTGCGCGCTGGTCGAAGTCTCGTGGCCCTCTGTCAGAATCCAGAGTTTCAAGAAGATCGGAGGGGGTCAAAATTTCGGCCAAAAACGACAGTGTTACCCCTTATGTTTTTTTTTCAGGTCAAAACTTTGACATCCGATATCTCGGCTCTGGAAGGGTCTAGAGCCTCCATTTATGCGCGCTGGTCGAAGTCTCGTGGCCCTCTGTCAGAATCCAGAGTTTCAAGAAGATCGGAGGGGGTCAAAATTTCGGCCAAAAACGACAGTGTTACCCCTTATGTTTTTTTTTCAGGTCAAAACTTTGACATCCGATATCTCGGCTCTGGAAGGGTCTAGAGCCTCCATTTTTGCGCGCTGGTCGAAGTCTCGTGGCCCTCTGTCAGAATCCAGAGTTTCAAGAAGATCGGAGGGGTTCAAAATTTCGGCCAAAAACGACAGTGTTACCCCTTATGTTTTTTTTTCAGGTCAAAACTTTGACATCCGATATCTCGGCTCTGGAAGGGTCTAGAGCCTCCATTTTTGCGCGCTGGTCGAAGTCTCGTGGCCCTCTGTCAGAATCCAGAGTTTCAAGAAGATCGGAGGGGGTCAAAATTTTGGCCAAAAACGACAGTGTTACAACTTATGTTTTTTTTTTCGGGTCAAAACTTTGACATCCGATATCTCGGCTCTGGAAGGGTCTAGAGCCTCCATTTTTGCGCGCTGGTCGAAGTCTCGTGGCCCTTTGTCAGAATCCAGAGTTTCAAGAAGATCGGAGGGGGTCAAAATTTCGGCCAAAAACCACAGTGTTACCCCTTATGTTTTTTTTTCAGGTCAAAACTTTGACATCCGATATCTCGGCTCTGGAAGGGTCTAGAGCCTCCATTTTTGCGCGCTGGTCGAAGTCTCGTGGCCCTCTGTCAGAATCCAGAGTTTCAAGAAGATCGGAGGGGGTCAAAATTTTGGCCAAAAACGACAGTGTTACCCCTTATGTTTTTTTTTTTCAGGTCAAAACTTTGACATCCGATATCTCGGCTCTGGAAGGGTCTAGAGCCTCCATTTTTGCGCGCTGGTCGAAGTCTCGTGGCCCTCTGTCAGAATCCAGAGTTTCAAGAAGATCGGAGGGGGTCAAAATTTCGGCCAAAAACGACAGTGTTACCCCTTATGTTTTTTTTTCAGGTCAAAACTTTGACATCCGATATCTCGGCTCTGGAAGGGTCTAGAGCCTCCATTTTTGCGCGCTGGTCGAAGTCTCGTGGCCCTCTGTCAGAATCCAGAGTTTCAAGAAGATCGGAGGGGGTCAAAATTTCGGCCAAAAACGACAGTGTTACCCCTTATGTTTTTTTTCAGGTCAAAACTTTGACATCAGATATCTCGGCTCTGGAAGGGTCTAGAGCCTCCATTTTTGCGCGCTGGTCGAAGTCTCGTGGCCCTCTGTCAGAATCCAGAGTTTCAAGAAGATCGGAGGGGGTCAAAATTTCGGCCAAAAACGACAGTGTTACCCCTTATGTTTTTTTTTCGAGTCAAAACTTTGACATCCGATATCTCGGCTCTGGAAGGGTCTAGAGCCTCCATTTTTGCGCGCTGGTCGAAGTCTCGTGGCCCTCTGTCAGAATCCAGAGTTTCAAGAAGATTGGAGGGGGTCAAAATTTCGGCCAAAAATGACAGTGTTACCCCTTATGTTTTTTTTTTCAGGTCAAAACTTTGACATCCGATATCTCGGCTCTGGAAGGGTCTAGAGCCTCCATTTTTGCGCGCTGGTCGAAGTCTCGTGGCCCTCTGTCAGAATCCAGAGTTTCAAGAAGATCGGAGGGGGTCAAAATTTTGGCCAAAAACGACAGTGTTACCCCTTATGTTTTTTTTTTCGGGTCAAAACTTTGAAATCCGATATCTCGGCTCTGGAAGGGTCTAGAGCCTCCATTTTTGCGCGCTGGTCGAAGTCTCGTGGCCCTCTGTCAGAATCCAGAGTTTCAAGAAGATCGGAGGGGGTCAAAATTTCGGCCAAAAACGACAGTGTTACCCCTTATGTTTTTTTTTCAGGTCAAAACTTTGACATCCAAAATCTCGGCTCTGGAAGGGTCTAGAGCCTCCATTTTTGCGCGCTGGTCGAAGTCTCGTGGCCCTCTGTCAGAATCCAGAGTTTCAAGAAGATCGGAGGGGGTCAAAATTTCGGCCAAAAACGACAGTGTTACCCCTTATGTTTTTTTTTCAGGTCAAAACTTTGACATCCGATATCTCGGCTCTGGAAGGGTCTAGAGCCTCCATTTTTGCGCGCTGGTCGAAGTCTCGTGGCCCTCTGTCAGAATCCAGAGTTTCAAGAAGATCGGAGGGGTTCAAAATTTCGGCCAAAAACGACAGTGTTACCCCTTATGTTTTTTTTTCAGGTCAAAACTTTGACATCCGATATCTCGGCTCTGGAAGGGTCTAGAGCCTCCATTTTTGCGCGCTGGTCGAAGTCTCGTGGCCCTCTGTCAGAATCCAGAGTTTCAAGAAGATCGGAGGGGGTCAAAATTTTGGCCAAAAACGACAGTGTTACAACTTATGTTTTTTTTTTCGGGTCAAAACTTTGACATCCGATATCTCGGCTCTGGAAGGGTCTAGAGCCTCCATTTTTGCGCGCTGGTCGAAGTCTCGTGGCCCTCTGTCAGAATCCAGAGTTTCAAGAAGATCGGAGGGGGTCAAAATTTCGGCCAAAAACCACAGTGTTACCCCTTATGTTTTTTTTTCAGGTCAAAACTTTGACATCCGATATCTCGGCTCTGGAAGGGTCTAGAGCCTCCATTTTTGCGCGCTGGTCGAAGTCTCGTGGCCCTCTGTCAGAATCCAGAGTTTCAAGAAGATCGGAGGGGGTCAAAATTTTGGCCAAAAACGACAGTGTTACCCCTTATGTTTTTTTTTTTTCAGGTCAAAACTTTGACATCCGATATCTCGGCTCTGGAAGGGTCTAGAGCCTCCATTTTTGCGCGCTGGTCGAAGTCTCGTGGCCCTCTGTCAGAATCCAGAGTTTCAAGAAGATCGGAGGGGGTCAAAATTTCGGCCAAAAACGACAGTGTTACCCCTTATGTTTTTTTTTCAGGTCAAAACTTTGACATCCGATATCTCGGCTCTGGAAGGGTCTAGAGCCTCCATTTTTGCGCGCTGGTCGAAGTCTCGTGGCCCTCTGTCAGAATCCAGAGTTTCAAGAAGATCGGAGGGGGTCAAAATTTCGGCCAAAAACGACAGTGTTACCCCTTATGTTTTTTTTCAGGTCAAAACTTTGACATCAGATATCTCGGCTCTGGAAGGGTCTAGAGCCTCCATTTTTGCGCGCTGGTCGAAGTCTCGTGGCCCTCTGTCAGAATCCAGAGTTTCAAGAAGATCGGAGGGGGTCAAAATTTCGGCCAAAAACGACAGTGTTACCCCTTATGTTTTTTTTTCGAGTCAAAACTTTGACATCCGATATCTCGGCTCTGGAAGGGTCTAGAGCCTCCATTTTTGCGCGCTGGTCGAAGTCTCGTGGCCCTCTGTCAGAATCCAGAGTTTCAAGAAGATTGGAGGGGGTCAAAATTTCGGCCAAAAATGACAGTGTTACCCCTTATGTTTTTTTTTTCAGGTCAAAACTTTGACATCCGATATCTCGGCTCTGGAAGGGTCTAGAGCCTCCATTTTTGCGCGCTGGTCGAAGTCTCGTGGCCCTCTGTCAGAATCCAGAGTTTCAAGAAGATCGGAGGGGGTCAAAATTTTGGCCAAAAACGACAGTGTTACCCCTTATGTTTTTTTTTTCGGGTCAAAACTTTGAAATCCGATATCTCGGCTCTGGAAGGGTCTAGAGCCTCCATTTTTGCGCGCTGGTCGAAGTCTCGTGGCCCTCTGTCAGAATCCAGAGTTTCAAGAAGATCGGAGGGGGTCAAAATTTCGGCCAAAAACGACAGTGTTACCCCTTATGTTTTTTTTTCAGGTCAAAACTTTGACATCCAAAATCTCGGCTCTGGAAGGGTCTAGAGCCTCCATTTTTGCGCGCTGGTCGAAGTCTCGTGGCCCTCTGTCAGAATCCAGAGTTTCAAGAAGATCGGAGGGGGTCAAAATTTCGGCCAAAAACGACAGTGTTACCCCTTATGTTTTTTTTTCAGGTCAAAACTTTGACATCCGATATCTCGGCTCTGGAAGGGTCTAGAGCCTCCATTTTTGCGCGCTGGTCGAAGTCTCGTGGCCCTCTGTCAGAATCCAGAGTTTCAAGAAGATCGGAGGGGGTCAAAATTTTGGCCAAAAACGACAGTGTTACCCCTTATGTTTTTTTTTTCAGGTCAAAACTTTGACATCCGATATCTCGGCTCTGGAAGGGTCTAGAGCCTCCATTTTTGCGCGCTGGTCGAAGTCTCGTGGCCCTCTGTCAGAATCCAGAGTTTCAAGAAGATCGGAGGGGGTCAAAATTTCGGCCAAAAACCACAGTGTTACCCCTTATGTTTTTTTTTTTCAGGTCAAAACTTTGACATCCGATATCTCGGCTCTGGAAGGGTCTAGAGCCTCCATTTTTGTGCGCTGGTCGAAGTCTCGTGGCCCTCTGTCAGAATCCAGAGTTTCAAGAAGATCGGAGGGGGTCAAAATTTCGGCCAAAAACGACAGTGTTACCCCTTATGTTTTTTTTTTCAGGTCAAAACTTTGACATCAGATATCTCGGCTCTGGAAGGGTCTAGAGCCTCCATTTTTGCGCGCTGGTCGAAGTCTCGTGGCCCTCTGTCAGAATCCAGAGTTTCAAGAAGATCGGAGGGGGTCAAAATTTCGGCCAAAAACGACAGTGTTACCCCTTATGTTTTTTTTTCAGGTCAAAACTTTGACATCCGATATCTCGGCTCTGGAAGGGTCTAGAGCCTCCATTTTTTGCGCGCTGGTCAAAGTCTCGTGGCCCTCTGTCAGAATCCAGAGTTTCAAGAAGATCGGAGGGGGTCAAAATTTCGGCCAAAAACGACAGTGTTACCCCTTATGTTTTTTTTCAGGTCAAAACTTTGACATCCGATATCTCGGCTCTGGAAGGGTCTAGAGCCTCCATTTTTGCGCGCTGGTCGAAGTCTCGTGGCCCTCTGTCAGAATCCAGAGTTTCAAGAAGATCGGAGGGGGTCAAAATTTCGGCCAAAAACGACAGTGTTACCCCTTATGTTTTTTTTTCAGGTCAAAACTTTGACATCCGATATCTCGGCTCTGGAAGGGTCTAGAGCCTCCATTTTTGCGCGCTGGTCGAAGTCTCGTGGCCCTCTGTCAGAATCCAGAGTTTCAAGAAGATCGGAGGGGGTCAAAATTTCGGCCAAAAACGACAGTGTTACCCCTTATGTTTTTTTTTCAGGTCAAAACTTTGACATCCGATATCTCGGCTCTGGAAGGGTCTAGAGCCTCCATTTTTGCGCGCTGGTCGAAGTCTCGTGGCCCTCTGTCAGAATCCAGAGTTTCAAGAAGATCGGAGGGGGTCAAAATTTCGGCCAAAAACGACAGTGTTACCCCTTATGTTTTTTTTTCAGGTCAAAACTTTGACATCCGATATCTCGGCTCTGGAAGGGTCTAGAGCCTCCATTTTTGCGCGCTGGTCGAAGTCTCGTGGCCCTCTGTCAGAATCCAGAGTTTCAAGAAGATCGGAGGGGGTCAAAATTTCGGCCAAAAACGACAGTGTTACCCCTTATGTTTTTTTTTCAGGTCAAAACTTTGACATCCGATATCTCGGCTCTGGAAGGGTCTAGAGCCTCCATTTTTGTGCACTGGTCGAAGTCTCGTGGCCCTCTGTCAGAATCCAGAGTTTCAAGAAGATCGGAGGGGGTCAAAATTTCGGCCAAAAACGACAGTGTTACCCCTTATGTTTTTTTTTTCAGGTCAAAACTTTGACATCCGATATCTCAGCTCTGGAAGGGTCTAGAGCCTCCATTTTTGCGCGCTGGTCGAAGTCTCGTGGCCCTCTGTCAGAATCCAGAGTTTCAAGAAGATCGGAGGGGGTCAAAATTTTGGCCAAAAACGACAGTGTTACCCCTTATGTTTTTTTTTTTCAGGTCAAAACTTTGACATCCGATATCTCGGCTCTGGAAGGGTCTAGAGCCTCCATTTTTGCGCGCTGGTCGAAGTCTCGTGGCCCTCTGTCAGAATCCAGAGTTTCAAGAAGATCGGAGGGGGTCAAAATTTCGGCCAAAAACGACAGTGTTACCCCTTATGTTTTTTTTTCAGGTCAAAACTTTGACATCCGATATCTCGGCTCTGGAAGGGTCTAGAGCCTCCATTTTTGTGCGCTGGTCGAAGTCTCGTGGCCCTCTGTCAGAATCCAGAGTTTCAAGAAGATCGGAGGGGGTCAAAATTTCGGCCAAAAACGACAGTGTTACCCCTTATGTTTTTTTTTTTCAGGTCAAAACTTTGACATCCGATATCTCGGCTCTGGAAGGGTCTAGAGCCTCCATTTTTGTGCGCTGGTCGAAGTCTCGTGGCCCTCTGTCAGAATCCAGAGTTTCAAGAAGATCGGAGGGGGTCAAAATTTCGGCCAAAAACGACAGTGTTACCCCTTATGGTTTTTTTTTCAGGTCAAAACTTTGACATCAGATATCTCGGCTCTGGAAGGGTCTAGAGCCTCCATTTTTGCGCGCTGGTCGAAGTCTTGTGGCCCTCTGTCAGAATCCAGAGTTTCAAGAAGATCGGAGGGGGTCAAAATTTCGGCCAAAAACGACAGTGTTACCCCTTATGTTTTTTTTTTCAGGTCAAAACTTTGACATCCGATATCTCGGCTCTGGAAGGGTCTAGAGCCTCCATTTTTGCGCGCTGGTCGAAGTCTCGTGGCCCTCTGTCAGAATCCAGAGTTTCAAGAAGATCGGAGGGGGTCAAAATTTTGGCCAAAAACGACAGTGTTACCCCTTATGTTTTTTTTTTCAGGTCAAAACTTTGACATCCGATATCTCGGCTCTGGAAGGGTCTAGAGCCTCCATTTTTGCGCGCTGGTCGAAGTCTCGTGGCCCTCTGTCAGAATCCAGAGTTTCAAGAAGATCGGAGGGGGTCAAAATTTCGGCCAAAAACGACAGTGTTACCCCTTATGTTTTTTTTCAGGTCAAAACTTTGACATCCGATATCTCGGCTCTGGAAGGGTCTAGAGCCTCCATTTTTGCGCGCTGGTCGAAGTCTCGTGGCCCTCTGTCAGAATCCAGAGTTTCAAGAAGATCGGAGGGGGTCAAAATTTCGGCCAAAAACAACAGTGTTACCCCTTATGCTTTTTTTTTCAGGTCAAAACTTTGACATCAGATATCTCGGCTCTGGAAGGGTCTAGAGCCTCCATTTTTGCGCGCTGGTCGAAGTCTCGTGGCCCTCTGTCAGAATCCAGAGTTTCAAGAAGATCGGAGGGGGTCAAAATTTCGGCCAAAAACGACAGTGTTACCCCTTATGTTTTTTTTTCAGGTCAAAACTTTGACATCCGATATCTCGGCTCTGGAAGGGTCTAGAGCCTCCATTTTTGCGCGCTGGTCGAAGTCTCGTGGCCCTCTGTCAGAATCCAGAGTTTCAAGAAGATCGGAGGGGGTCAAAATTTTGGCCAAAAACGACAGTGTTACCCCTTATGTTTTTTTTTCGGGTCAAAACTTTGACATCCGATATCTCGGCTCTGGAAGGGTCTAGAGCCTCCATTTTTGCGCGCTGGTCGAAGTCTCGTGGCCCTCTGTCAGAATCCAGAGTTTCAAGAAGATCGGAGGGGGTCAAAATTTCGGCCAAAAACCACAGTGTTACCCCTTATGGTTTTTTTTTTCAGGTCAAAACTTTGACATCCAAAATCTCGGCTCTGGAAGGGTCTAGAGCCTCCATTTTTGCGCGCTGGTCGAAGTCTCGTGGCCCTCTGTCAGAATCCAGAGTTTCAAGAAGATCGGAGGGGGTCAAAATTTCGGCCAAAAACGACAGTGTTACCCCTTATGTTTTTTTTTTCAGGTCAAAACTTTGACATCCGATATCTCGGCTCTGGAAGGGTCTAGAGCCTCCATTTTTGCATGCTGGTCGAAGTCTCGTGGCCCTCTGTCAGAATCCAGAGTTTCAAGAAGATCGGAGGGGGTCAAAATTTTGGCCAAAAACGACAGTGTTACCCCTTATGTTTTTTTTTTCAGGTCAAAACTTTGACATCCGATATCTCGGCTCTGGAAGGGTCTAGAGCCTCCATTTTTGCGCGCTGGTCGAAGTCTCGTGGCCCTCTGTCAGAATCCAGAGTTTCAAGAAGATCGGAGGGGGTCAAAATTTCGGCCAAAAACGACAGTAGTTTTTTTTCAGGTCAAAACTTTGACATCCGATATCTCGGCTCTGGAAGGGTCTAGAGCCTCCATTTTTGCGCGCTGGTCGAAGTCTCGTGGCCCTCTGTCAGAATCCAGAGTTTCAAGAAGATCGGAGGGGGTCAAAATTTCGGCCAAAAACGACAGTGTTACCCCTTATGTTTTTTTTCAGGTCAAAACTTTGACATCAGATATCTCGGCTCTGGAAGGGTCTAGAGCCTCCATTTTTGCGCGCTGGTCGAAGTCTCGTGGCCCTCTGTCAGAATCCAGAGTTTCAAGAAGATCGGAGGGGGTCAAAATTTCGGCCAAAAACGACAGTGTTACCCCTTATGTTTTTTTTTCAGGTCAAAACTTTGACATCCGATATCTCGGCTCTGGAAGGGTCTAGAGCCTCCGTTTTTGCGCGCTGGTCAAAGTCTCGTGGCCCTCTGTCAGAATCCAGAGTTTCAAGAAGATCGGAGGGGGTCAAAATTTCAGCCAAAAACGACAGTGTTACCCCTTATGTTTTTTTTTCAGGTCAAAACTTTGACATTCGATATCTCGGCTCTGGAAGGGTCTAGAGCCTCCATTTTTGCGCGCTGGTCGAAGTCTCGTGGCCCTCTGTCAGAATCCAGAGTTTCAAGAAGATCGGAGGGGGTCAAAATTTCGGCCAAAAACGACAGTGTTACCCCTTATGTTTTTTTTTTCAGGTCAAAACTTTGACATCCGATATCTCGGCTCTGGAAGGGTCTAGAGCCTCCATTTTTGCGCGCTGGTCGAAGTCTCGTGGCCCTCTGTCAGAATCCAGAGTTTCAAGAAGATCGGAGGGGGTCAAAATTTTGGCCAAAAACGACAGTGTTACCCCTTATGTTTTTTTTTTTCGGGTCAAAACTTTGACATCCGATATCTCGGCTCTGGAAGGGTCTAGAGCCTCCATTTTTGTGCGCTGGTCGAAGTCTCGTGGCCCTCTGTCAGAATCCAGAGTTTCAAGAAGATCGGAGGGGGTCAAAATTTCGGCCAAAAACGACAGTGTTACCCCTTATGTTTTTTTTTCAGGTCAAAACTTTGACATCCAAAATCTCGGCTCTGGAAGGGTCTAGAGCCTCCATTTTTGCGCGCTGGTCGAAGTCTCGTGGCCCTCTGTCAGAATCCAGAGTTTCAAGAAGATCGGAGGGGGTCAAAATTTCGGCCAAAAACGACAGTGTTACCCCTTATGTTTTTTTTTCAGGTCAAAACTTTGACATCCGATATCTCAGCTCTGGAAGGGTCTAGAGCCTCCATTTTTGCGCGCTGGTCGAAGTCTCGTGGCCCTCTGTCAGAATCCAGAGTTTCAAGAAGATCGGAGGGGGTCAAAATTTTGGCCAAAAACGACAGTGTTACCCCTTATGTTTTTTTTTCAGGTCAAAACTTTGACATCCGATATCTCGGCTCTGGAAGGGTCTAGAGCCTCCATTTTTGCGCGCTGGTCGAAGTCTCGTGGCCCTCTGTCAGAATCCAGAGTTTCAAGAAGATCGGAGGGGGTCAAAATTTCGGCCAAAAACGACAGTGTTACCCCTTATGTTTTTTTTCAGGTCAAAACTTTGACATCAGATATCTCGGCTCTGGAAGGGTCTAGAGCCTCCATTTTTGCGCGCTGGTCGAAGTCTCGTGGCCCTCTGTCAGAATCCAGAGTTTCAAGAAGATCGGAGGGGGTCAAAATTTCGGCCAAAAACGACAGTGTTACCACTTATGTTTTTTTTTCAGGTCAAAACTTTGACATCCGATATCTCGGCTCTGGAAGGGTCTAGAGCCTCCATTTTTGCGTGCTGGTTGAAGTCTCGTGGCCCTCTGTCAGAATCCAGAGTTTCAAGAAGATCGGAGGGGGTCAAAATTTCGGCCAAAAACGACAGTGTTACCCCTTATGTTTTTTTTTTCGGGTCAAAACTTTGACATCCGATATCTCGGCTCTGGAAGGGTCTAGAGCCTCCATTTTTGCGCGCTGGTCGAAGTCTCGTGGCCCTCTGTCAGAATCCAGAGTTTCAAGAAGATCGGAGGGGGTCAAAATTTCGGCCAAAAACGACATTGTTACCCCTTATGTTTTTTTTTTTCAGGTCAAAACTTTGACATCCGATATCTCGGCTCTGGAAGGGTCTAGAGCCTCCATTTTTGCGCGCTGGTCAAAGTCTCGTGGCCCTCTGTCAGAATCCAGAGTTTCAAGAAGATCGGAGGGGGTCAAAATTTCGGCCAAAAACGACAGTGTTACCCCTCATGTTTTTTTTTCAGGTCAAAACTTTGACATCCTATATCTCGGCTCTGGAAGGGTCTAGAGCCTCCATTTTTGCGCGCTGGTCAAAGTCTCGTGGCCCTCTGTCAGAATCCAGAGTTTCAAGAAGATCGGAGGGGGTCAAAATTTCGGCCAAAAACGACAGTGTTACCCCTTATGTTTTTTTTCAGGTCAAAACTTTGACATCCGATATCTCGGCTCTGGAAGGGTCTAGAGCCTCCATTTTTGCGCGCTGGTCGAAGTCTCATGGCCCTCTGTCAGAATCCAGAGTTTCAAGAAGATCGGAGGGGGTCAAAATTTCGGCCAAAAACGACAGTGTTACCCCTTATGGTTTTTTTTTCAGGTCAAAACTTTGACATCCGATATCTCGGCTCTGGAAGGGTCTAGAGCCTCCATTTTTGCGCGCTGGTCGAAGTCTCGTGGCCCTCTGTCAGAATCCAGAGTTTCAAGAAGATCGGAGGGGGTCAAAATTTTGGCCAAAAACGACAGTGTTACCCCTTATGTTTTTTTTTCGGGTCAAAACTTTGAAATCCGATATCTCGGCTCTGGAAGGGTCTAGAGCCTCCATTTTTGCGCGCTGGTCGAAGTCTCGTGGCCCTCTGTCAGAATCCAGAGTTTCAAGAAGATCGGAGGGGGTCAAAATTTCGGCCAAAAACGACAGTGTTACCCCTTATGTTTTTTTTTCAGGTCAAAACTTTGACATCCAAAATCTCGGCTCTGGAAGGGTCTAGAGCCTCCATTTTTGCGCGCTGGTCGAAGTCTCGTGGCCCTCTGTCAGAATCCAGAGTTTCAAGAAGATCGGAGGGGGTAAAAATTTCGGCCAAAAACGACAGTGTTACCCCTTATGTTTTTTTTCAGGTCAAAACTTTGACATCCGATATCTCGGCTCTGGAAGGGTCTAGAGCCTCCATTTTTGCGCGCTGGTCGAAGTCTCGTGGCCCTCTGTCAGAATCCAGAGTTTCAAGAAGATCGGAGGGGGTCAAAATTTTGGCCAAAAACGACAGTGTTACCCCTTATGTTTTTTTTTTTTCAGGTCAAAACTTTGACATCCGATATCTCGGCTCTGGAAGGGTCTAGAGCCTCCATTTTTGCGCGCTGGTCGAAGTCTCGTGGCCCTCTGTCAGAATCCAGAGTTTCAAGAAGATCGGAGGGGGTCAAAATTTCGGCCAAAAACCACAGTGTTACCCCTTATGTTTTTTTTTTTCAGGTCAAAACTTTGACATCCGATATCTCGGCTCTGGAAGGGTCTAGAGCCTCCATTTTTGTGCGCTGGTCGAAGTCTCGTGGCCCTCTGTCAGAATCCAGAGTTTCAAGAAGATCGGAGGGGGTCAAAATTTCGGCCAAAAACGACAGTGTTACCCCTTATGTTTTTTTTTCAGGTCAAAACTTTGACATCAGATATCTCGGCTCTGGAAGGGTCTAGAGCCTCCATTTTTGCGCGCTGGTCGAAGTCTCGTGGCCCTCTGTCAGAATCCAGAGTTTCAAGAAGATCGGAGGGGGTCAAAATTTTGGCCAAAAACGACAGTGTTACCCCTTATGTTTTTTTTTTCAGGTCAAAACTTTGACATCCGATATCTCGGCTCTGGAAGGGTCTAGAGCCTCCATTTTTGCGCGCTGGTCAAAGTCTCGTGGCCCTCTGTCAGAATCCAGAGTTTCAAGAAGATCGGAGGGGGTCAAAATTTCGGCCAAAAACGACAGTGTTACCCCTTATGTTTTTTTTTCAGGTCAAAACTTTGACATCCGATATCTCGGCTCTGGAAGGGTCTAGAGCCTCCATTTTTGCGCGCTGGTCGAAGTCTCGTGGCCCTCTGTCAGAATCCAGAGTTTCAAGAAGATCGGAGGGGGTCAAAATTTCGGCCAAAAACGACAGTGTTACCCCTTATGTTTTTTTTTCAGGTCAAAACTTTGACATCCGATATCTCGGCTCTGGAAGGGTCTAGAGCCTCCATTTTTGAGCGCTGGTCGAAGTCTCGTGGCCCTCTGTCAGAATCCAGAGTTTCAAGAAGATCGGAGGGGGTCAAAATTTCGGCCAAAAACGACAGTGTTACCCCTTATGTTTTTTTTTCAGGTCAAAACTTTGACATCCGATATCTCGGCTCTGGAAGGGTCTAGAGCCTCCATTTTTGTGCACTGGTCGAAGTCTCGTGGCCCTCTGTCAGAATCCAGAGTTTCAAGAAGATCGGAGGGGGTCAAAATTTCGGCCAAAAACGACAGTGTTACCCCTTATGTTTTTTTTTTTTCAGGTCAAAACTTTGACATCCGATATCTCAGCTCTGGAAGGGTCTAGAGCCTCCATTTTTGCGCGCTGGTCGAAGTCTCGTGGCCCTCTGTCAGAATCCAGAGTTTCAAGAAGATCGGAGGGGGTCAAAATTTCGGCCAAAAACGACAGTGTTACCCCTTATGTTTTTTTTTTCAGGTCAAAACTTTGACATCCGATATCTCGGCTCTGGAAGGGTCTAGAGCCTCCATTTTTGTGCGCTGGTCGAAGTCTCGTGGCCCTCTGTCAGAATCCAGAGTTTCAAGAAGATCGGAGGGGGTCAAAATTTCGGCCAAAAACGACAGTGTTACCCCTTATGTTTTTTTTTTCAGGTCAAAACTTTGACATCCGATATCTCGGCTCTGGAAGGGTCTAGAGCCTCCATTTTTGCGCGCTGGTCGAAGTCTCGTGGCCCTCTGTCAGAATCCAGAGTTTCAAGAAGATCGGAGGGGGTCAAAATTTCGGCCAAAAACGACAGTGTTACCCCTTATGTTTTTTTTTCAGGTCAAAACTTTGACATCCGATATCTCGGCTCTGGAAGGGTCTAGAGCCTCCATTTTTGCGCGCTGGTCGAAGTCTCGTGGCCCTCTGTCAGAATCCAGAGTTTCAAGAAGATCGGAGGGGGTCAAAATTTCGGCCAAAAACGACAGTGTTACCCCTTATGTTTTTTTTTCAGGTTAAAACTTTGACATCCGATATCTCGGCTCTGGAAGGGTCTAGAGCCTCCATTTTTGCGCGCTGGTCGAAGTCTCGTGGCCCTCTGTCAGAATCCAGAGTTTCAAGAAGATCGGAGGGGGTCAAAATTTCGGCCAAAAACGACAGTGTTACCCCTTATGTTTTTTTTTCAGGTCAAAACTTTGACATCCGATATCTCGGCTCTGAAGGGTCTAGAGCCTCCATTTTTTGCGCGCTGGTCGAAGTCTCGTGGCCCTCTGTCAGAATCCAGAGTTTCAAGAAGATCGGAGGGGGTCAAAATTCGGCCAAAAACGACAGTGTTACCCCTTATGTTTTTTTCCAGGTCAAAACTTTGACATCAGATATCTCGGCTCTGAAGGGTCTAGAGCCTCCATTTTGCGCGCTGGTCGAAGTCTCGTGGCCACTCTGTCAGGAATCCAGAGTTCAAGAAGATCGGAGGGGGTCAAAATTTCGGCCAAAAACGACAGTGTA
>JBBNEX010000291.1:0-36858 GCA_038021265.1 Cyprinella venusta
TCAAAGTTTTGACCTGAAAAAAAAACATAAGGGGTAACACTGTCGTTTTTGGCCGAAATTTTGACCCCCTCCGATCTTCTTGAAACTCTGGATTCTGACAGAGGGCCACGAGACTTCGACCAGCGCGCAAAAATGGAGGCTCTAGACCCTTCCAGAGCCGAGATATCGGATGTCAAAGTTTTGACCTGAAAAAAAAACATAAGGGGTAACACTGTCGTTTTTGGCCGAAATTTTGACCCCCTCCGATCTTCTTGAAACTCTGGATTCTGACAGAGGGCCACGAGACACTTCGACCAGCGCGCAAAAATGGAGGCTCTAGACCCTTCCAGAGCCGAGATATCGGATGTCAAAGTTTTGACCTGAAAAAAAAACATAAGGGGTAACACTGTCGTTTTTGGCCGAAATTTTGACCCCCTCCGATCTTCTTGAAACTCTGGATTCTGACAGAGGGCCACGAGACTTCGACCAGCGCGCAAAAATGGAGGCTCTAGACCCTTCCAGAGCCGAGATATCGGATGTCAAAGTTTTGACCTGAAAAAAAAAACATAAGGGGTAACACTGTCGTTTTTGGCCGAAATTTTGACCCCCTCCGATCTTCTTGAAACTCTGGATTCTGACAGAGGGCCACGAGACTTCGACCAGCGCGCAAAAATGGAGGCTCTAGACCCTTCCAGAGCCGAGATATCGGATGTCAAAGTTTTGACCTGAAAAAAAAACATAAGGGGTAACACTGTCGTTTTTGGCCGAAATTTTGACCCCCTCCGATCTTCTTGAAACTCTGGATTCTGACAGAGGGCCACGAGACTTCGACCAGCGCGCAAAAATGGAGGCTCTAGACCCTTCCAGAGCCGAGATATCGGATGTCAAAGTTTTGACCTGAAAAAAAAACATAAGGGGTAACACTGTCGTTTTTGGCCGAAATTTTGACCCCCTCCGATCTTCTTGAAACTCTGGATTCTGACAGAGGGCCACGAGACTTCGACCAGCGCGCAAAAATGGAGGCTCTAGACCCTTCCAGAGCCGAGATATCGGATGTCAAAGTTTTGACCTGAAAAAAAAACATAAGGGGTAACACTGTCGTTTTTGGCCGAAATTTTGACCCCCTCCGATCTTCTTGAAACTCTGGATTCTGACAGAGGGCCACGAGACTTCGACCAGCGCGCAAAAATGGAGGCTCTAGACCCTTCCAGAGCCGAGATATCGGATGTCAAAGTTTTGACCTGAAAAAAAAACATAAGGGGTAACACTGTCGTTTTTGGCCGAAATTTTGACCCCCTCCGATCTTCTTGAAACTCTGGATTCTGACAGAGGGCCACGAGACTTCGACCAGCGCGCAAAAATGGAGGCTCTAGACCCTTCCAGAGCCGAGATATCGGATGTCAAAGTTTTGACCTGAAAAAAAAACATAAGGGGTAACACTGTCGTTTTTGGCCGAAATTTTGACCCCCTCCGATCTTCTTGAAACTCTGGATTCTGACAGAGGGCCACGAGACTTCGACCAGCGCGCAAAAATGGAGGCTCTAGACCCTTCCAGAGCCGAGATATCGGATGTCAAAGTTTTGACCTGAAAAAAAAACATAAGGGGTAACACTGTCGTTTTTGGCCGAAATTTTGACCCCCTCCGATCTTCTTGAAACTCTGGATTCTGACAGAGGGCCACGAGACTTCGACCAGCGCGCAAAAATGGAGGCTCTAGACCCTTCCAGAGCCGAGATATCGGATGTCAAAGTTTTGACCTGAAAAAAAAACATAAGGGGTAACACTGTCGTTTTTGGCCGAAATTTTGACCCCCTCCGATCTTCTTGAAACTCTGGATTCTGACAGAGGGCCACGAGACTTCGACCAGCGCGCAAAAATGGAGGCTCTAGACCCTTCCAGAGCCGAGATATCGGATGTCAAAGTTTTGACCTGAAAAAAAAACATAAGGGGTAACACTGTCGTTTTTGGCCGAAATTTTGACCCCCTCCGATCTTCTTGAAACTCTGGATTCTGACAGAGGGCCACGAGACTTCGACCAGCGCGCAAAAATGGAGGCTCTAGACCCTTCCAGAGCCGAGATATCGGATGTCAAAGTTTTGACCTGAAAAAAAAACATAAGGGGTAACACTGTCGTTTTTGGCCGAAATTTTGACCCCCTCCGATCTTCTTGAAACTCTGGATTCTGACAGAGGGCCACGAGACTTCGACCAGCGCGCAAAAATGGAGGCTCTAGACCCTTCCAGAGCCGAGATATCGGATGTCAAAGTTTTGACCTGAAAAAAAAAACATAAGGGGTAACACTGTCGTTTTTGGCCGAAATTTTGACCCCCTCCGATCTTCTTGAAACTCTGGATTCTGACAGAGGGCCACGAGACTTCGACCAGCGCGCAAAAATGGAGGCTCTAGACCCTTCCAGAGCCGAGATATCGGATGTCAAAGTTTTGACCTGAAAAAAAAAACATAAGGGGTAACACTGTCGTTTTTGGCCGAAATTTTGACCCCCTCCGATCTTCTTGAAACTCTGGATTCTGACAGAGGGCCACGAGACTTCGACCAGCGCGCAAAAATGGAGGCTCTAGACCCTTCCAGAGCCGAGATATCGGATGTCAAAGTTTTGACCTGAAAAAAAAACATAAGGGGTAACACTGTCGTTTTTGGCCGAAATTTTGACCCCCTCCGATCTTCTTGAAACTCTGGATTCTGACAGAGGGCCACGAGACTTCGACCAGCGCGCAAAAATGGAGGCTCTAGACCCTTCCAGAGCCGAGATATCGGATGTCAAAGTTTTGACCTGAAAAAAAAACATAAGGGGTAACACTGTCGTTTTTGGCCGAAATTTTGACCCCCTCCGATCTTCTTGAAACTCTGGATTCTGACAGAGGGCCACGAGACTTCGACCAGCGCGCAAAAATGGAGGCTCTAGACCCTTCCAGAGCCGAGATATCGGATGTCAAAGTTTTGACCTGAAAAAAAAACATAAGGGGTAACACTGTCGTTTTTGGCCGAAATTTTGACCCCCTCCGATCTTCTTGAAACTCTGGATTCTGACAGAGGGCCACGAGACTTCGACCAGCGCGCAAAAATGGAGGCTCTAGACCCTTCCAGAGCCGAGATATCGGATGTCAAAGTTTTGACCTGAAAAAAAAACATAAGGGGTAACACTGTCGTTTTTGGCCGAAATTTTGACCCCCTCCGATCTTCTTGAAACTCTGGATTCTGACAGAGGGCCACGAGACTTCGACCAGCGCGCAAAAATGGAGGCTCTAGACCCTTCCAGAGCCGAGATATCGGATGTCAAAGTTTTGACCTGAAAAAAAAACATAAGGGGTAACACTGTCGTTTTTGGCCGAAATTTTGACCCCCTCCGATCTTCTTGAAACTCTGGATTCTGACAGAGGGCCACGAGACTTCGACCAGCGCGCAAAAATGGAGGCTCTAGACCCTTCCAGAGCCGAGATATCGGATGTCAAAGTTTTGACCTGAAAAAAAAACATAAGGGGTAACACTGTCGTTTTTGGCCGAAATTTTGACCCCCTCCGATCTTCTTGAAACTCTGGATTCTGACAGAGGGCCACGAGACTTCGACCAGCGCGCAAAAATGGAGGCTCTAGACCCTTCCAGAGCCGAGATATCGGATGTCAAAGTTTTGACCTGAAAAAAAAACATAAGGGGTAACACTGTCGTTTTTGGCCGAAATTTTGACCCCCTCCGATCTTCTTGAAACTCTGGATTCTGACAGAGGGCCACGAGACTTCGACCAGCGCGCAAAAATGGAGGCTCTAGACCCTTCCAGAGCCGAGATATCGGATGTCAAAGTTTTGACCTGAAAAAAAAACATAAGGGGTAACACTGTCGTTTTTGGCCGAAATTTTGACCCCCTCCGATCTTCTTGAAACTCTGGATTCTGACAGAGGGCCACGAGACTTCGACCAGCGCGCAAAAATGGAGGCTCTAGACCCTTCCAGAGCCGAGATATCGGATGTCAAAGTTTTGACCGAAAAAAAAAACATAAGGGGTAACACTGTCGTTTTTGGCCGAAATTTTGACCCCCTCCGATCTTCTTGAAACTCTGGATTCTGACAGAGGGCCACGAGACTTCGACCAGCGCGCAAAAATGGAGGCTCTAGACCCTTCCAGAGCCGAGATATCGGATGTCAAAGTTTTGACCTGAAAAAAAAACATAAGGGGTAACACTGTCGTTTTTGGCCGAAATTTTGACCCCCTCCGATCTTCTTGAAACTCTGGATTCTGACAGAGGGCCACGAGACTTCGACCAGCGCGCAAAAATGGAGGCTCTAGACCCTTCCAGAGCCGAGATATCGGATGTCAAAGTTTTGACCTGAAAAAAAAACATAAGGGGTAACACTGTCGTTTTTGGCCGAAATTTTGACCCCCTCCGATCTTCTTGAAACTCTGGATTCTGACAGAGGGCCACGAGACTTCGACCAGCGCGCAAAAATGGAGGCTCTAGACCCTTCCAGAGCCGAGATATCGGATGTCAAAGTTTTGACCTGAAAAAAAAACATAAGGGGTAACACTGTCGTTTTTGGCCGAAATTTTGACCCCCTCCGATCTTCTTGAAACTCTGGATTCTGACAGAGGGCCACGAGACTTCGACCAGCGCGCAAAAATGGAGGCTCTAGACCCTTCCAGAGCCGAGATATTAGATGTCAAAGTTTTGACCTGAAAAAAAAACATAAGGGGTAACACTGTCGTTTTTGGCCGAAATTTTGACCCCCTCCGATCTTCTTGAAACTCTGGATTCTGACAGAGGGCCACGAGACTTCGACCAGCGCACAAAAATGGAGGCTCTAGACCCTTCCAGAGCCGAGATATCAGATGTCAAAGTTTTGACCCGAAAAAAAAAACATAAGGGGTAACACTGTCGTTTTTGGCCGAAATTTTGACCCCCTCCGATCTTCTTGAAACTCTGGATTCTGACAGAGGGCCACGAGACTTCGACCAGCGCGCAAAAATGGAGGCTCTAGACCCTTCCAGAGCCGAGATATCGGATGTCAAAGTTTTGACCTGAAAAAAAAACATAAGGGGTAACACTGTCGTTTTTGGCCGAAATTTTGACCCCCTCCGATCTTCTTGAAACTCTGGATTCTCACAGAGGGCCACGAGACTTCGACCAGCGCGCAAAAATGGAGGCTCTAGACCCTTCCAGAGCCGAGATATCGGATGTCAAAGTTTTGACCCGAAAAAAAAAACATAAGGGGTAACACTGTCGTTTTTGGCCGAAATTTTGACCCCTCCGATCTTCTTGAAACTCTGGATTCTGACAGAGGGCCACGAGACTTCGACCAGCGCGCAAAAATGGAGGCTCTAGACCCTTCCAGAGCCGAGATATCGGATGTCAAAGTTTTGACCTGAAAAAAAAAACATAAGGGTAACACTGTCGTTTTTGGCCGAAATTTTGACCCCCTCCGATCTTCTTGAAACTCTGGATTCTGACAGAGGGCCACGAGACTTCGACCAGCGCGCAAAAATGGAGGCTCTAGACCCTTCCAGAGCCGAGATATCGTATGTCAAAGTTTTGACCCGAAAAAAAAAACATAAGGGGTAACACTGTCGTTTTTGGCCGAAATTTTGACCCCCTCCGATCTTCTTGAAACTCTGGATTCTGACAGAGGGCCACGAGACTTCGACCAGCGCGCAAAAATGGAGGCTCTAGACCCTTCCAGAGCCGAGATATCGGATGTCAAAGTTTTGACCTGAAAAAAAAACATAAGGGGTAACACTGTCGTTTTTGGCCGAAATTTTGACCCCCTCCGATCTTCTTGAAACTCTGGATTCTGACAGAGGGCCACGAGACTTCGACCAGCGCGCAAAAATGGAGGCTCTAGACCCTTCCAGAGCCGAGATATCGGATGTCAAAGTTTTGACCTGAAAAAAAAACATAAGGGGTAACACTGTTGTTTTTGGCAGAAATTTTGACCCCCTCCGATCTTCTTGAAACTCTGGATTCTGACAGAGGGCCACGAGACTTCGACCAGCGCGCAAAAATGGAGGCTCTAGACCCTTCCAGAGCCGAGATATCGGATGTCAAAGTTTTGACCTGAAAAAAAAACATAAGGGGTAACACTGTCGTTTTTGGCCGAAATTTTGACCCCCTCCGATCTTCTTGAAACTCTGGATTCTGACAGAGGGCCACGAGACTTCGACCAGCGCGCAAAAATGGAGGCTCTAGACCCTTCCAGAGCCGAGATATCGGACGTCAAAGTTTTGACCCGAAAAAGAAAAAACATAAGGGGTAACACTGTTGTTTTTGGCCGAAATTTTGACCCCCTCCGATCTTCTTGAAACTCTGGATTCTGACAGAGGGCCACGAGACTTCGACCAGCGCACAAAAATGGAGGCTCTAGACCCTTCCAGAGCCGAGATATCGGATGTCAAAGTTTTGACCTGAAAAAAAAAACATAAGGGGTAACACTGTCGTTTTTGGCCGAAATTTTGACCCCCTCCGATCTTCTTGAAACTCTGGATTCTGACAGAGGGCCACGAGACTTCGACCAGCGCGCAAAAATGGAGGCTCTAGACCCTTCCAGAGTCGAGATATCGGATGTCAAAGTTTTGACCCGAAAAAAAAAAAAACATAAGGGGTAACACTGTCGTTTTTGGCCGAAATTTTGACCCCCTCCGATCTTCTTGAAACTCTGGATTCTGACAGAGGGCCACGAGACTTCGACCAGCGCGCAAAAATGGAGGCTCTAGACCCTTCCAGAGCCGAGATATCGGATGTCAAAGTTTTGACCTGAAAAAAAAAACATAAGGGGTAACACTGTCGTTTTTGGCCGAAATTTTGACCCCCTCCGATCTTCTTGAAACTCTGGATTCTGACAGAGGGCCACGAGACTTCGACCAGCGCGCAAAAATGGAGGCTCTAGACCCTTCCAGAGCCGAGATATCGGATGTCAAAGTTTTGACCCGAAAAAAAAAACATAAGGGGTAACACTGTCGTTTTTGGCCGAAATTTTGACCCCCTCCGATCTTCTTGAAACTCTGGATTCTGACAGAGGGCCACGAGACTTCGACCAGCGCGCAAAAATGGAGGCTCTAGACCCTTCCAGAGCCGAGATATCGGATGTCAAAGTTTTGACCTGAAAAAAAAACATAAGGGGTAACACTGTCGTTTTTGGCTGAAATTTTGACCCCCTCCGATCTTCTTGAAACTCTGGATTCTGACAGAGGGCCACGAGACTTCGACCAGCGCGCAAAAATGGAGGCTCTAGACCCTTCCAGAGCCGAGATATCGGACGTCAAAGTTTTGACCCGAAAAAGAAAAAACATAAGGGGTAACACTGTTGTTTTTGGCCGAAATTTTGACCCCCTCCGATCTTCTTGAAACTCTGGATTCTGACAGAGGGCCACGAGACTTCGACCAGCGCACAAAAATGGAGGCTCTAGACCCTTCCAGAGCCGAGATATCGGATGTCAAAGTTTTGACCTGAAAAAAAAAAACATAAGGGGTAACACTGTCGTTTTTGGCCTAAATTTTGACCCCCTCCGATCTTCTTGAAACTCTGGATTCTGACAGAGGGCCACGAGACTTCGACCAGCGCGCAAAAATGGAGGCTCTAGACCCTTCCAGAGCCGAGATATCGGATGTCAAAGTTTTGACCCGAAAAAAAAAAAAAACATAAGGGGTAACACTGTCGTTTTTGGCCGAAATTTTGACCCCCTCCGATCTTCTTGAAACTCTGGATTCTGACAGAGGGCCACGAGACTTCGACCAGCGCGCAAAAATGGAGGCTCTAGACCCTTCCAGAGCCGAGATATCGGATGTCAAAGTTTTGACCTGAAAAAAAAAAACATAAGGGGTAACACTGTCGTTTTTGGCCGAAATTTTGACCCCCTCCGATCTTCTTGAAACTCTGGATTCTGACAGAGGGCCACGAGACTTCGACCAGCGCGCAAAAATGGAGGCTCTAGACCCTTCCAGAGCCGAGATATCGGATGTCAAAGTTTTGACCCGAAAAAAAAACATAAGGGGTAACACTGTCGTTTTTGGCCGAAATTTTGACCCCCTCCGATCTTCTTGAAACTCTGGATTCTGACAGAGGGCCACGAGACTTCGACCAGCGCGCAAAAATGGAGGCTCTAGACCCTTCCAGAGCCGAGATATCGGATGTCAAAGTTTTGACCTGAAAAAAAAAAACATAAGGGGTAACACTGTCGTTTTTGGCCGAAATTTTGACCCCCTCCGATCTTCTTGAAACTCTGGATTCTGACAGAGGGCCACGAGACTTCGACCAGAGCGCAAAAATGGAGGCTCTAGACCCTTCCAGAGCCGAGATATCGGATGTCAAAGTTTTGACCTGAAAAAAAAACATAAGGGGTAACACTGTCGTTTTTGGCCGAAATTTTGACCCCCTCCGATCTTCTTGAAACTCTGGATTCTGACAGAGGGCCACGAGACTTCGACCAGCGCGCAAAAATGGAGGCTCTAGACCCTTCCAGAGCCGAGATATCAGATGTCAAAGTTTTGACCTGAAAAAAAAACATAAGGGGTAACACTGTCGTTTTTGGCCGAAATTTTGACCCCCTCCGATCTTCTTGAAACTCTGGATTCTGACAGAGGGCCACGAGACTTCGACCAGCGCGCAAAAATGGAGGCTCTAGACCCTTCCAGAGCCGAGATATCAGATGTCAAAGTTTTGACCCGAAAAAAAAAAACATAAGGGGTAACACTGTCGTTTTTGGCCGAAATTTTGACCCCCTCCGATCTTCTTGAAACTCTGGATTCTGACAGAGGGCCACGAGACTTCGACCAGCGCGCAAAAATGGAGGCTCTAGACCCTTCCAGAGCCGAGATATCGGATGTCAAAGTTTTGACCTGAAAAAAAAACATAAGGGGTAACACTGTCGTTTTTGGCCGAAATTTTGACCCCCTCCGATCTTCTTGAAACTCTGGATTCTGACAGAGGGCCACGAGACTTCGACCAGCGCGCAAAAATGGAGGCTCTAGACCCTTCCAGAGCCGAGATATCGGATGTCAAAGTTTTGACCCGAAAAAAAAAACATAAGGGGTAACACTGTCGTTTTTGGCCGAAATTTTGACCCCCTCCGATCTTCTTGAAACTCTGGATTCTGACAGAGGGCCACGAGACTTCGACCAGCGCGCAAAAATGGAGGCTCTAGACACTTCCAGAGCCGAGATATCGGATGTCAAAGTTTTGACCTGAAAAAAAAACATAAGGGGTAACACTGTCGTTTTTGGCCGAAATTTTGACCCCCTCCGATCTTCTTGAAACTCTGGATTCTGACAGAGGGCCACGAGACTTCGACCAGCGCACAAAAATGGAGGCTCTAGACCCTTCCAGAGCCGAGATATCGGACGTCAAAGTTTTGACCCGAAAAAAAAAAAACATAAGGGGTAACACTGTTGTTTTTGGCAGAAATTTTGACCCCCTCCGATCTTCTTGAAACTCTGGATTCTGACAGAGGGCCACGAGACTTCGACCAGCGTGCAGAAATGGAGGCTCTAGACCCTTCCAGAGCCGAGATATCGGATGTCAAAGTTTTGACCTGAAAAAAAAACATAAGGGGTAACACTGTCGTTTTTGGCCGAAATTTTGACCCCCTCCGATCTTCTTGAAACTCTGGATTCTGACAGAGGGCCACGAGACTTCGACCAGCGCGCAAAAATGGAGGCTCTAGACCCTTCCAGAGCCGAGATATCGGATGTCAAAGTTTTGACCTGAAAAAAAAACATAAGGGGTAACACTGTCGTTTTTGGCCGAAATTTTGACCCCCTCCGATCTTCTTGAAACTCTGGATTCTGACAGAGGGCCACGAGACTTCGACCAGCGCGCAAAAATGGAGGCTCTAGACCTTTCCAGAACCGAGATATCGGATGTCAAAGTTTTGACCCGAAAAAAAAAACATAAGGGGTAACACTGTCGTATTTGGCCGAAATTTTGACCCCCTCCGATCTTCTTGAAACTCTGTATTCTGACAGAGGGCCACGAGACTTCGACCAGCGCGCAAAAATGGAGGCTCTAGACCCTTCCAGAGCCGAGATATCGGATGTCAAAGTTTTGACCCGAAAAAAAAAACATAAGGGGTAACACTGTCGTTTTTGGTCGAAATTTTGACCCCCTCCGATCTTCTTGAAACTCTGGATTCTGACAGAGGGCCACGAGACTTCGACCAGCGCGCAAAAATGGAGGCTCTAGACCCTTCCAGAGCCGAGATATCGGATGTCAAAGTTTTGACCTGAAAAAAAACATAAGGGGTAACACTGTCGTTTTTGGCCGAAATTTTGACCCCCTCCGATCTTCTTGAAACTCTGGATTCTGACAGAGGGCCACGAGACTTAGACCAGCGCGCAAAAATGGAGGCTCTAGACCCTTCCAGAGCCGAGATATCGGACGTCAAAGTTTTGACCCGAAAAAAAAAAAACATAAGGGGTAACACTGTTGTTTTTGGCCGAAATTTTGACCCCCTCCGATCTTCTTGAAACTCTGGATTCTGACAGAGGGCCACGAGACTTCGACTAACGCGCAAAAATGGAGGCTCTAGACCCCTCCAGAGCCGAGATATAGAAAGTCAAAATTTTGACCCGAAAAAAAACATAAGGGGTAACACTGTGTTTTTTTTTTTTTGGCCGAAATTTTGACCCCCTCCAATCTTCCTGAAACTCTGGATTCTGACAGAGGGCCACGAGACTTCGACCAACGCGCAAAAATGGAGGCTCTAGACCCTTCCAGAGCCAAGATATAGAAAGTCAAAATTTTGACCCGAAAAAAAAAACATAAGGGGTAACACTGTGTTTTTTTTTTTTTGGCCGAAATTTTTACCCCCTCCGATCTTCTTGAAACTCTGGATTCTGACAGAGGTCCACGAGACTTCGACCAGCGCGCAAAAATGGAGGCTCTAGACCCTTCCAGAGCCGAGATATCGGATGTCAAAGTTTTGACCTGAAAAAAAAACATAAGGGGTAACACTGTCGTTTTTGGCCGAAATTTTGACCCCCTCCGATCTTCTTGAAACTCTGGATTCTGACAGAGGGCCACGAGACTTCGACCAGCGCGCAAAAATGGAGGCTCTAGACCTTTCCAGAACCGAGATATCGGATGTCAAAGTTTTGACCCGAAAAAAAAAAACATAAGGGGTAACACTGTCGTATTTGGCCGAAATTTTGACCCCCTCCGATCTTCTTGAAACTCTGGATTCTGACAGAGGGCCACGAGACTTCGACCAGCGCGCAAAAATGGAGGCTCTAGACCCTTCCAGAGCCGAGATATCGGATGTCAAAGTTTTGACCCGAAAAAAAAAACATAAGGGGTAACACTGTCGTTTTTGGCCGAAATTTTGACCCCCTCCGATCTTCTTGAAACTCTGGATTCTGACAGAGGGCCACGAGACTTCGACCAGCGCGCAAAAATGGAGGCTCTAGACCCTTCCAGAGCCGAGATATCGGATGTCAAAGTTTTGACCTGAAAAAAAAAAACATAAGGGGTAACACTGTCGTTTTTGGCCGAAATTTTGACCCCCTCCGATCTTCTTGAAACTCTGGATTCTGACAGAGGGCCACGAGACTTCGACCAGCGCGCAAAAATGGAGGCTCTAGACCCTTCCAGAGCCGAGATATCGGACGTCAAAGTTTTGACCCGAAAAAAAAAACATAAGGGGTAACACTGTTGTTTTTGGCCGAAATTTTGACCCCCTCCGATCTTCTTGAAACTCTGGATTCTGACAGAGGGCCACGAGACTTCGACTAACGCGCAAAAATGGAGGCTCTAGACCCTTCCAGAGCCGAGATATAGAAAGTCTAAATTTTGACCCGAAAAAAAACATAAGGGGTAACACTGTGTTTTTTTTTTTTTTTTGGCCAAAATTTTGACCCCCTCCAATCTTCCTGAAACTCTGGATTCTGACAGAGGGCCACGAGACTTCGACCAACGCGCAAAAATGGAGGCTCTAGACCCTTCCAGAGCCAAGATATAGAAAGTCAAAATTTTGACCCGAAAAAAAAAACATAAGGGGTAACACTGTGTTTTTTTTTTTTTTGGCCGAAATTTTGACCCCCTCCGATCTTCTTGAAACTCTGGATTTTGACAGAGGGCCACGAGACTTCGACCAGCGCGCAAAAATGGAGGCTCTAGACCCTTCCAGAGCCGAGATATCGAAGGTCAAAATTTGGACTTGAAAAAAAAAACATAAGGGGTAACACTGTCATTTTTTTTTTTGGCCGAAATTTTGACCCCCTCCAATCTTCTTGAAACTCTGGATTCTGACAGAGGGCCACGAGACTTCGACCAGCGCGCAAAAATGGAGGCTCTAGACCCTTCCAGAGCCGAGATATCGAAGGTCAAAATTTGGACCTGAAAAAAAAACATAAGGGGTAACACTGTCATTTTTTTTTTTGGCCGAAATTTTGACCCCCTCCGATCTTCTTGAAACTCTGGATTCTGATAGAGGGCCACGAGACTTCGACCAGCGCGCAAAAATGGAGGCTCTAGACCCTTCCAGAGCCGAGATATCGAAGGTCAAAATTTGGACCTGAAAAAAAAACATAAGGGGTAACACTGTCATTTTTTTTTTGGCCGAAATTTTGACCCCCTCCGATCTTCTTGAAACTCTGGATTCTGACAGAGGGCCACGAGACTTCGACCAGCACGCAAAAATGGAGGCTCTAGACCCTTCCAGAGCCGAGATATCGAAGGTCAAAATTTGGACCTGAAAAAAAAACATAAGGGGTAACACTGTCATTTTTTTTTTTGGCCGAAATTTTTACCCCCTCCGATCTTCTTGAAACTCTGGATTCTGACAGAGGGCCACGAGACTTCGACCAGCGCGCAAAAATGGAGGCTCTAGACCCTTCCAGAGCCGAGATATCGAATGTCAAAATTTGGACATGAAAAAAAAACATAAGGGGTAACACTGTCTTTTTTTTTTTTGGCCGAAATTTTGACCCCCTCCGATCTTCTTGAAACTCTGGATTCTGACAGAGGGCCACGAGACTTCGACCAGCGCGCAAAAATGGAGGCTCTAGACCCTTCCAGAGCCGAGATATCGGATGTCAAAGTTTTGACCCGAAAAAAAAAACATAAGGGGTAACACTGTCGTTTTTGGCCGAAATTTTGACCCCCTCCGATCTTCTTGAAACTCTGGATTCTGACAGAGGGCCACGAGACTTCGACCAGCGTGCAAAAATGGAGGCTCTAGACCCTTCCAGAGCCGAGATATCGGATGTCAAAGTTTTGACCTGAAAAAAAAAAAAAACATAAGGGGTAACACTGTCGTTTTTGGCCGAAATTTTGACCCCCTCCGATCTTCTTGAAACTCTGGATTCTGACAGAGGGCCACGAGACTTCGACCAGCGCGCAAAAATGGAGGCTCTAGACCCTTCCAGAGCCGAGATATCGGATGTCAAAGTTTTGACCTGAAAAAAAAACATAAGGGGTAACACTGTCGTTTTTGGCCGAAATTTTGACCCCCTCCGATCTTCTTGAAACTCTGGATTCTGACAGAGGGCCACGAGACTTCGACCAGCGCGCAAAAATGGAGGCGCTAGACCCTTCCAGAGCCGAGATATCGGATGTCAAAGTTTTGACCTGAAAAAAAAAACATAAGGGGTAACACTGTCATTTTTGGTCGAAATTTTGACCCCCTCCGATCTTCTTGAAACTCTGGATTCTGACAGAGGGCCACGAGACTTCGACCAGCGCGCAAAAATGGAGGCTCTAGACCCTTCCAGAGCCGAGATATCGGATGTCAAAGTTTTGACCCGAAAAAAAAAAACATAAGGGGTAACACTGTCGTTTTTGGCCGAAATTTTGACCCCCTCCGATCTTCTTGAAACTCTGGATTCTGACAGAGGGCCACGAGACTTCGACCAGGGCGCAAAAATGGAGGCTCTAGACCCTTCCAGAGCCGAGATATCGGATGTCAAAGTTTTGACCTGAAAAAAAAAAACATAAGGGGTAACACTGTCGTTTTTGGCCGAAATTTTGACCCGCTCCGATCTTCTTGAAACTCTGGATTCTGACAGAGGGCCGCGAGACTTCGACCAGCGCGCAAAAATGGAGGCTCTAGACCCTTCCAGAGCCGAGATATCGGATGTCAAAGTTTTGACCTGAAAAAAAAAACATGAGGGGTAACACTGTCGTTTTTGGCCGAAATTTTGACCCCCTCCGATCTTCTTGAAACTCTGGATTCTGACAGAGGGCCACGAGACTTCGACCAGCGCGCAAAAATGGAGGCTCTAGACCCTTCCAGAGCCGAGATATCGGATGTCAAAGTTTTGACCTGAAAAAAAAAACATAAGGGGTAACACTGTCGTTTTTGGCCGAAATTTTGACCCCCTCCGATCTTCTTGAAACTTTGGATTCTGACAGAGGTCCACGAGACTTCGACCAGCGCGCAAAAATGGAGTCTCTAGACCCTTCCAGAGCCGAGATATCGGATGTCAAAGTTTTGACCTGAAAAAAAAACATAAGGGGTAACACTGTCGTTTTTGGCCGAAATTTTGACCCCCTCCGATCTTCTTGAAACTCTGGATTCTGACAGAGGGCCACGAGACTTCGACCAGCGCGCAAAAATGGAGGCTCTAGACCCTTCCAGAGCCGAGATATCGGATGTCAAAGTTTTGACCTGAAAAAAAAACATAAGGGGTAACACTGTCGTTTTTGGCCGAAATTTTGACCCCCTCCGATCTTCTTGAAACTCTGGATTCTGACAGAGGGCCACGAGACTTCGACCAGCGCGCAAAAATGGAGGCTCTAGACCCTTCCAGAGCCGAGATATCAGATGTCAAAGTTTTGACCTGAAAAAAAAACATAAGGGGTAACACTGTCGTTTTTGGCCGAAATTTTGACCCCCTCCGATCTTCTTGAAACTCTGGATTCTGAC
Source organism: Cyprinella venusta (assembly GCA_038021265.1). Lineage (NCBI taxonomy): Eukaryota > Metazoa > Chordata > Actinopteri > Cypriniformes > Leuciscidae > Cyprinella > Cyprinella venusta. The sequence goes on from JBBNEX010000291.1 coordinate 14,842, forward strand.
AGAGGGCCACGAGACTTCGACCAGCGCGCAAAAATGGAGGCTCTAGACCCTTCCAGAGCCGAGATATCGGATGTCAAAGTTTTGACCTGAAAAAAAAACATAAGGGGTAACACTGTCGTTTTTGGCCGAAATTTTTACCCCCTCCGATCTTCTTGAAACTCTGGATTCTGACAGAGGGCCACGAGACTTCGACCAGCGCGCAAAAATGGAGGCTCTAGACCCTTCCAGAGCCGAGATATCGGATGTCAAAGTTTTGACCTGAAAAAAACATAAGGGGTAACACTGTCGTTTTTGGCCGAAATTTTGACCCCCTCCGATCTTCTTGAAACTCTGGATTCTGACAGAGGGCCACGAGACTTCGACCAGCACGCAAAAATGGAGGCTCTAGACCCTTCCAGAGCCGAGATATCGGATGTCAAAGTTTTGACCTGAAAAAAAACATAAGGGGTAACACTGTCGTTTTTGGCCGAAATTTTTACCCCCTCCGATCTTCTTGAAACTCTGGATTCTGACAGAGGGCCACGAGACTTCGACCAGCGCGCAAAAATGGAGGCTCTAGACCCTTCCAGAGCCGAGATATCGGATGTCAAAGTTTTGACCCGAAAAAAAAAAACATAAGGGGTAACACTGTCGTTTTTGGCTGAAATTTTGACCCCCTCCGATCTTCTTGAAACTCTGGATTCTGACAGAGGGCCACGAGACTTCGACCAGCGCGCAAAAATGGAGGCTCTAGACCCTTCCAGAGCCGAGATATCGGATGTCAAAGTTTTGACCTGAAAAAAAAACATAAGGGGTAACACTGTCGTTTTTGGCCGAAATTTTGACCCCCTCCGATCTTCTTGAAACTCTGGATTCTGACAGAGGGCCACGAGACTTCGACCAGCGCGCAAAAATGGAGGCTCTAGACCCTTCCAGAGCCGAGATATCGGATGTCAAAGTTTTGACCCGAAAAAAAAACATAAGGGGTAACACTGTCGTTTTTGGCCGAAATTTTGACCCCCTCCGATCTTCTTGAAACTCTGGATTCTGACAGAGGGCCACGAGACTTCGACCAGCGCGCAAAAATGGAGGCTCTAGACCCTTCCAGAGCCGAGATATCGGATGTCAAAGTTTTGACCTGAAAAAAAACATAAGGGGTAACACTGTCGTTTTTGGCCGAAATTTTGACCCCCTCCGATCTTCTTGAAACTCTGGATTCTGACAGAGGGCCACGAGACTTCGACCAGCGCGCAAAAATGGAGGCTCTAGACCCTTCCAGAGCCGAGATATCGGATGTCAAAGTTTTGACCCGAAAAAAAAACATAAGGGGTAACACTGTCGTTTTTGGCCGAAATTTTGACCCCCTCCGATCTTCTTGAAACTCTGGATTCTGACAGAGGGCCACGAGACTTCGACCAGCGCGCAAAAATGGAGGCTCTAGACCCTTCCAGAGCCGAGATATCGGATGTCAAAGTTTTGACCTGAAAAAAAAACATAAGGGGTAACACTGTCGTTTTTGGCCGAAATTTTGACCCCCTCCGATCTTCTTGAAACTCTGGATTCTGACAGAGGGCCACGAGACTTCGACCAGCGCGCAAAAATGGAGGCTCTAGACCCTTCCAGAGCCGAGATATCGGATGTCAAAGTTTTGACCCGAAAAAAAAAACATAAGGGGTAACACTGTCGTTTTTGGCCGAAATTTTGACCCCCTCCGATCTTCTTGAAACTCTGGATTCTGACAGAGGGCCACGAGACTTCGACCAGCGCGCAAAAATGGAGGCTCTAGACCCTTCCAGAGCCGAGATATCGGATGTCAAAGTTTTGACCTGAAAAAAAAACATAAGGGGTAACACTGTCGTTTTTGGCCGAAATTTTGACCCCCTCCGATCTTCTTGAAACTCTGGATTCTGACAGAGGGCCACGAGACTTCGACCAGCGCGCAAAAATGGAGGCTCTAGACCCTTCCAGAGCCGAGAAATCGGACGTCAAAGTTTTGACCCGAAAAAAAAAACATAAGGGGTAACACTGTTGTTTTTGGCAGAAATTTTGACCCCCACCGATCTTCTTGAAACTCTGGATTCTGACAGAGGGCCACGAGACTTCGACCAGCGCGCAAAAATGGAGGCTCTAGACCCTTCCAGAGCCGAGATATCGGATGTCAAAGTTTTGACCTGAAAAAAAAACATAAGGGGTAACACTGTCGTTTTTGGCCGAAATTTTGACCCCCTCCGATCTTCTTGAAACTCTGGATTCTGACAGAGGGCCACGAGACTTCGACCAGCGCGCAAAAATGGAGGCTCTAGACCCTTCCAGAGCCGAGATATCGGACGTCAAAGTTTTGACCCGAAAAAGAAAAAACATAAGGGGTAACACTGTTGTTTTTGGCCGAAATTTTGACCCCCTCCGATCTTCTTGAAACTCTGGATTCTGACAGAGGGCCACGAGACTTCGACCAGCGCACAAAAATGGAGGCTCTAGACCCTTCCAGAGCCGAGATATCGGATGTCAAAGTTTTGACCTGAAAAAAAAAACATAAGGGGTAACACTGTCGTTTTTGGCCGAAATTTTGACCCCCTCCGATCTTCTTGAAACTCTGGATTCTGACAGAGGGCCACGAGACTTCGACCAGCGCGCAAAAATGGAGGCTCTAGACCCTTCCAGAGCCGAGATATCGGATGTCAAAGTTTTGACCTGAAAAAAAAACATAAGGGGTAACACTGTCGTTTTTGGCCGAAATTTTGACCCCCTCCGATCTTCTTGAAACTCTGGATTCTGACAGAGGGCCACGAGACTTCGACCAGCGCGCAAAAATGGAGGCTCTAGACCCTTCCAGAGCCGAGATATCGGACGTCAAAGTTTTGACCCGAAAAAGAAAAAACATAAGGGGTAACACTGTTGTTTTTGGCCGAAATTTTGACCCCCTCCGATCTTCTTGAAACTCTGGATTCTGACAGAGGGCCACGAGACTTCGACCAGCGCACAAAAATGGAGGCTCTAGACCCTTCCAGAGCCGAGATATCGGATGTCAAAGTTTTGACCTGAAAAAAAAAACATAAGGGGTAACACTGTCGTTTTTGGCCGAAATTTTGACCCCCTCCGATCTTCTTGAAACTCTGGATTCTGACAGAGGGCCACGAGACTTCGACCAGCGCGCAAAAATGGAGGCTCTAGACCCTTCCAGAGCCGAGATATCGGATGTCAAAGTTTTGACCCGAAAAAAAAAAAACATAAGGGGTAACACTGTCGTTTTTGGCCGAAATTTTGACCCCCTCCGATCTTCTTGAAACTCTGGATTCTGACAGAGGGCCACGAGACTTCGACCAGCGCACAAAAATGGAGGCTCTAGACCCTTCCAGAGCCGAGATATCGGACGTCAAAGTTTTGACCCGAAAAAAAAAAAACATAAGGGGTAACACTGTTGTTTTTGGCAGAAATTTTGACCCCCTCCGATCTTCTTGAAACTCTGGATTCTGACAGAGGGCCACGAGACTTCGACCAGCGTGCAGAAATGGAGGCTCTAGACCCTTCCAGAGCCGAGATATCGGATGTCAAAGTTTTGACCTGAAAAAAAAACATAAGGGGTAACACTGTCGTTTTTGGCCGAAATTTTGACCCCCTCCGATCTTCTTGAAACTCTGGATTCTGACAGAGGGCCACGAGACTTCGACCAGCGCGCAAAAATGGAGGCTCTAGACCCTTCCAGAGCCGAGATATCGGATGTCAAAGTTTTGACCTGAAAAAAAAACATAAGGGGTAACACTGTCGTTTTTGGCCGAAATTTTGACCCCCTCCGATCTTCTTGAAACTCTGGATTCTGACAGAGGGCCACGAGACTTCGACCAGCGCGCAAAAATGGAGGCTCTAGACCTTTCCAGAACCGAGATATCGGATGTCAAAGTTTTGACCCGAAAAAAAAAACATAAGGGGTAACACTGTCGTATTTGGCCGAAATTTTGACCCCCTCCGATCTTCTTGAAACTCTGTATTCTGACAGAGGGCCACGAGACTTCGACCAGCGCGCAAAAATGGAGGCTCTAGACCCTTCCAGAGCCGAGATATCGGATGTCAAAGTTTTGACCCGAAAAAAAAAACATAAGGGGTAACACTGTCGTTTTTGGTCGAAATTTTGACCCCCTCCGATCTTCTTGAAACTCTGGATTCTGACAGAGGGCCACGAGACTTCGACCAGCGCGCAAAAATGGAGGCTCTAGACCCTTCCAGAGCCGAGATATCGGATGTCAAAGTTTTGACCTGAAAAAAAACATAAGGGGTAACACTGTCGTTTTTGGCCGAAATTTTGACCCCCTCCGATCTTCTTGAAACTCTGGATTCTGACAGAGGGCCACGAGACTTAGACCAGCGCGCAAAAATGGAGGCTCTAGACCCTTCCAGAGCCGAGATATCGGACGTCAAAGTTTTGACCCGAAAAAAAAAAAACATAAGGGGTAACACTGTTGTTTTTGGCCGAAATTTTGACCCCCTCCGATCTTCTTGAAACTCTGGATTCTGACAGAGGGCCACGAGACTTCGACTAACGCGCAAAAATGGAGGCTCTAGACCCCTCCAGAGCCGAGATATAGAAAGTCAAAATTTTGACCCGAAAAAAAACATAAGGGGTAACACTGTGTTTTTTTTTTTTTGGCCGAAATTTTGACCCCCTCCAATCTTCCTGAAACTCTGGATTCTGACAGAGGGCCACGAGACTTCGACCAACGCGCAAAAATGGAGGCTCTAGACCCTTCCAGAGCCAAGATATAGAAAGTCAAAATTTTGACCCGAAAAAAAAAACATAAGGGGTAACACTGTGTTTTTTTTTTTTTGGCCGAAATTTTTACCCCCTCCGATCTTCTTGAAACTCTGGATTCTGACAGAGGTCCACGAGACTTCGACCAGCGCGCAAAAATGGAGGCTCTAGACCCTTCCAGAGCCGAGATATCGGATGTCAAAGTTTTGACCTGAAAAAAAAACATAAGGGGTAACACTGTCGTTTTTGGCCGAAATTTTGACCCCCTCCGATCTTCTTGAAACTCTGGATTCTGACAGAGGGCCACGAGACTTCGACCAGCGCGCAAAAATGGAGGCTCTAGACCTTTCCAGAACCGAGATATCGGATGTCAAAGTTTTGACCCGAAAAAAAAAAACATAAGGGGTAACACTGTCGTATTTGGCCGAAATTTTGACCCCCTCCGATCTTCTTGAAACTCTGGATTCTGACAGAGGGCCACGAGACTTCGACCAGCGCGCAAAAATGGAGGCTCTAGACCCTTCCAGAGCCGAGATATCGGATGTCAAAGTTTTGACCCGAAAAAAAAAACATAAGGGGTAACACTGTCGTTTTTGGCCGAAATTTTGACCCCCTCCGATCTTCTTGAAACTCTGGATTCTGACAGAGGGCCACGAGACTTCGACCAGCGCGCAAAAATGGAGGCTCTAGACCCTTCCAGAGCCGAGATATCGGATGTCAAAGTTTTGACCTGAAAAAAAAAAACATAAGGGGTAACACTGTTGTTTTTGGCCGAAATTTTGACCCCCTCCGATCTTCTTGAAACTCTGGATTCTGACAGAGGGCCACGAGACTTCGACTAACGCGCAAAAATGGAGGCTCTAGACCCTTCCAGAGCCGAGATATAGAAAGTCTAAAATTTGACCCGAAAAAAAAACATAAGGGGTAACACTGTGTTTTTTTTTTTTTTTTTGGCCAAAATTTTGACCCCCTCCAATCTTCCTGAAACTCTGGATTCTGACAGAGGGCCACGAGACTTCGACCAACGCGCAAAAATGGAGGCTCTAGACCCTTCCAGAGCCAAGATATAGAAAGTCAAAATTTTGACCCGAAAAAAAAACATAAGGGGTAACACTGTGTTTTTTTTTTTTTTGGCCGAAATTTTGACCCCCTCCGATCTTCTTGAAACTCTGGATTTTGACAGAGGGCCACGAGACTTCGACCAGCGCGCAAAAATGGAGGCTCTAGACCCTTCCAGAGCCGAGATATCGAAGGTCAAAATTTGGACTTGAAAAAAAAAACATAAGGGGTAACACTGTCATTTTTTTTTTTGGCCGAAATTTTGACCCCCTCCAATCTTCTTGAAACTCTGGATTCTGACAGAGGGCCACGAGACTTCGACCAGCGCGCAAAAATGGAGGCTCTAGACCCTTCCAGAGCCGAGATATCGAAGGTCAAAATTTGGACCTGAAAAAAAAACATAAGGGGTAACACTGTCATTTTTTTTTTTGGCCGAAATTTTGACCCCCTCCGATCTTCTTGAAACTCTGGATTCTGATAGAGGGCCACGAGACTTCGACCAGCGCGCAAAAATGGAGGCTCTAGACCCTTCCAGAGCCGAGATATCGAAGGTCAAAATTTGGACCTGAAAAAAAAACATAAGGGGTAACACTGTCATTTTTTTTTTGGCCGAAATTTTGACCCCCTCCGATCTTCTTGAAACTCTGGATTCTGACAGAGGGCCACGAGACTTCGACCAGCACGCAAAAATGGAGGCTCTAGACCCTTCCAGAGCCGAGATATCGAAGGTCAAAATTTGGACCTGAAAAAAAAACATAAGGGGTAACACTGTCATTTTTTTTTTGGCCGAAATTTTTACCCCCTCCGATCTTCTTGAAACTCTGGATTCTGACAGAGGGCCACGAGACTTCGACCAGCGCGCAAAAATGGAGGCTCTAGACCCTTCCAGAGCCGAGATATCGAATGTCAAAATTTGGACATGAAAAAAAAACATAAGGGGTAACACTGTCTTTTTTTTTTTTGGCCGAAATTTTGACCCCCTCCGATCTTCTTGAAACTCTGGATTCTGACAGAGGGCCACGAGACTTCGACCAGCGCGCAAAAATGGAGGCTCTAGACCCTTCCAGAGCCGAGATATCGGATGTCAAAGTTTTGACCCGAAAAAAAAAACATAAGGGGTAACACTGTCGTTTTTGGCCGAAATTTTGACCCCCTCCGATCTTCTTGAAACTCTGGATTCTGACAGAGGGCCACGAGACTTCGACCAGCGTGCAAAAATGGAGGCTCTAGACCCTTCCAGAGCCGAGATATCGGATGTCAAAGTTTTGACCTGAAAAAAAAAAAAAAAATAAGGGGTAACACTGTCGTTTTTGGCCGAAATTTTGACCCCCTCCGATCTTCTTGAAACTCTGGATTCTGACAGAGGGCCACGAGACTTCGACCAGCGCGCAAAAATGGAGGCTCTAGACCCTTCCAGAGCCGAGATATCGGATGTCAAAGTTTTGACCTGAAAAAAAAACATAAGGGGTAACACTGTCGTTTTTGGCCGAAATTTTGACCCCCTCCGATCTTCTTGAAACTCTGGATTCTGACAGAGGGCCACGAGACTTCGACCAGCGCGCAAAAATGGAGGCGCTAGACCCTTCCAGAGCCGAGATATCGGATGTCAAAGTTTTGACCTGAAAAAAAAAACATAAGGGGTAACACTGTCATTTTTGGTCGAAATTTTGACCCCCTCCGATCTTCTTGAAACTCTGGATTCTGACAGAGGGCCACGAGACTTCGACCAGCGCGCAAAAATGGAGGCTCTAGACCCTTCCAGAGCCGAGATATCGGATGTCAAAGTTTTGACCCGAAAAAAAAAAACATAAGGGGTAACACTGTCGTTTTTGGCCGAAATTTTGACCCCCTCCGATCTTCTTGAAACTCTGGATTCTGACAGAGGGCCACGAGACTTCGACCAGGGCGCAAAAATGGAGGCTCTAGACCCTTCCAGAGCCGAGATATCGGATGTCAAAGTTTTGACCTGAAAAAAAAAAACATAAGGGGTAACACTGTCGTTTTTGGCCGAAATTTTGACCCGCTCCGATCTTCTTGAAACTCTGGATTCTGACAGAGGGCCGCGAGACTTCGACCAGCGCGCAAAAATGGAGGCTCTAGACCCTTCCAGAGCCGAGATATCGGATGTCAAAGTTTTGACCTGAAAAAAAAAACATGAGGGGTAACACTGTCGTTTTTGGCCGAAATTTTGACCCCCTCCGATCTTCTTGAAACTCTGGATTCTGACAGAGGGCCACGAGACTTCGACCAGCGCGCAAAAATGGAGGCTCTAGACCCTTCCAGAGCCGAGATATCGGATGTCAAAGTTTTGACCTGAAAAAAAAAACATAAGGGGTAACACTGTCGTTTTTGGCCGAAATTTTGACCCCCTCCGATCTTCTTGAAACTTTGGATTCTGACAGAGGTCCACGAGACTTCGACCAGCGCGCAAAAATGGAGTCTCTAGACCCTTCCAGAGCAGAGATATCGGATGTCAAAGTTTTGACCTGAAAAAAAAACATAAGGGGTAACACTGTCGTTTTTGGCCGAAATTTTGACCCCCTCCGATCTTCTTGAAACTCTGGATTCTGACAGAGGGCCACGAGACTTCGACCAGCGCGCAAAAATGGAGGCTCTAGACCCTTCCAGAGCCGAGATATCGGATGTCAAAGTTTTGACCTGAAAAAAAAACATAAGGGGTAACACTGTCGTTTTTGGCCGAAATTTTGACCCCCTCCGATCTTCTTGAAACTCTGGATTCTGACAGAGGGCCACGAGACTTCGACCAGCGCGCAAAAATGGAGGCTCTAGACCCTTCCAGAGCCGAGATATCAGATGTCAAAGTTTTGACCTGAAAAAAAAACATAAGGGGTAACACTGTCGTTTTTGGCCGAAATTTTGACCCCCTCCGATCTTCTTGAAACTCTGGATTCTGACAGAGGGCCACGAGACTTCGACCAGCGCGCAAAAATGGAGGCTCTAGACCCTTCCAGAGCCGAGATATCGGATGTCAAAGTTTTGACCTGAAAAAAAAACATAAGGGGTAACACTGTCGTTTTTGGCCGAAATTTTTACCCCCTCCGATCTTCTTGAAACTCTGGATTCTGACAGAGGGCCACGAGACTTCGACCAGCGCGCAAAAATGGAGGCTCTAGACCCTTCCAGAGCCGAGATATCGGATGTCAAAGTTTTGACCTGAAAAAAACATAAGGGGTAACACTGTCGTTTTTGGCCGAAATTTTGACCCCCTCCGATCTTCTTGAAACTCTGGATTCTGACAGAGGGCCACGAGACTTCGACCAGCACGCAAAAATGGAGGCTCTAGACCCTTCCAGAGCCGAGATATCGGATGTCAAAGTTTTGACCTGAAAAAAAACATAAGGGGTAACACTGTCGTTTTTGGCCGAAATTTTTACCCCCTCCGATCTTCTTGAAACTCTGGATTCTGACAGAGGGCCACGAGACTTCGACCAGCGCGCAAAAATGGAGGCTCTAGACCCTTCCAGAGCCGAGATATCGGATGTCAAAGTTTTGACCCGAAAAAAAAAAACATAAGGGGTAACACTGTCGTTTTTGGCTGAAATTTTGACCCCCTCCGATCTTCTTGAAACTCTGGATTCTGACAGAGGGCCACGAGACTTCAACCAGCGCGCAAAAATGGAGGCTCTAGACCCTTCCAGAGCCGAGATATCGGATGTCAAAGTTTTGACCTGAAAAAAAACATAAGGGGTAACACTGTCGTTTTTGGCCGAAATTTTGACCCCCTCCGATCTTCTTGAAACTCTGGATTCTGACAGAGGGCCACGAGACTTCGACCAGCGCGCAAAAATGGAGGCTCTAGACCCTTCCAGAGCCGAGATATCGGATGTCAAAGTTTTGACCCGAAAAAAAAACATAAGGGGTAACACTGTCGTTTTTGGCCGAAATTTTGACCCCCTCCGATCTTCTTGAAACTCTGGATTCTGACAGAGGGCCACGAGACTTCGACCAGCGCGCAAAAATGGAGGCTCTAGACCCTTCCAGAGCCGAGATATCGGATGTCAAAGTTTTGACCTGAAAAAAAACATAAGGGGTAACACTGTCGTTTTTGGCCGAAATTTTGACCCCCTCCGATCTTCTTGAAACTCTGGATTCTGACAGAGGGCCACGAGACTTCGACCAGCGCGCAAAAATGGAGGCTCTAGACCCTTCCAGAGCCGAGATATCGGATGTCAAAGTTTTGACCCGAAAAAAAAACATAAGGGGTAACACTGTCGTTTTTGGCCGAAATTTTGACCCCCTCCGATCTTCTTGAAACTCTGGATTCTGACAGAGGGCCACGAGACTTCGACCAGCGCGCAAAAATGGAGGCTCTAGACCCTTCCAGAGCCGAGATATCGGATGTCAAAGTTTTGACCTGAAAAAAAAAACATAAGGGGTAACACTGTCGTTTTTGGCCGAAATTTTGACCCCCTCCGAACTTCTTGAAACTCTGGATTCTGACAGAGGGCCACGAGACTTCGACCAGCGCGCAAAAATGGAGGCTCTAGACCCTTCCAGAGCCGAGATATCGGATGTCAAAGTTTTGACCTGAAAAAAAAACATAAGGGGTAACACTGTCGTTTTTGGCCGAAATTTTGACCCCCTCCGATCTTCTTGAAACTCTGGATTCTGACAGAGGGCCACGAGACTTCGACCAGCGCGCAAAAATGGAGGCTCTAGACCCTTCCAGAGCCGAGATATCGGATGTCAAAGTTTTGACCCGAAAAAAAAAACATAAGGGGTAACACTGTCGTTTTTGGCCGAAATTTTGACCCCCTCCGATCTTCTTGAAACTCTGGATTCTGACAGAGGGCCACGAGACTTCGACCAGCGCGCAAAAATGGAGGCTCTAGACCCTTCCAGAGCCGAGATATCGGATGTCAAAGTTTTGACCTGAAAAAAAAACATAAGGGGTAACACTGTCGTTTTTGGCCGAAATTTTGACCCCCTCCGATCTTCTTGAAACTCTGGATTCTGACAGAGGGCCACGAGACTTCGACCAGCGCGCAAAAATGGAGGCTCTAGACCCTTCCAGAGCCGAGAAATCGGACGTCAAAGTTTTGACCCGAAAAAAAAAACATAAGGGGTAACACTGTTGTTTTTGGCAGAAATTTTGACCCCCACCGATCTTCTTGAAACTCTGGATTCTGACAGAGGGCCACGAGACTTCGACCAGCGCGCAAAAATGGAGGCTCTAGACCCTTCCAGAGCCGAGATATCGGATGTCAAAGTTTTGACCTGAAAAAAAAACATAAGGGGTAACACTGTCGTTTTTGGCCGAAATTTTGACCCCCTCCGATCTTCTTGAAACTCTGGATTCTGACAGAGGGCCACGAGACTTCGACCAGCGCGCAAAAATGGAGGCTCTAGACCCTTCCAGAGCCGAGATATCGGACGTCAAAGTTTTGACCCGAAAAAGAAAAAACATAAGGGGTAACACTGTTGTTTTTGGCCGAAATTTTGACCCCCTCCGATCTTCTTGAAACTCTGGATTCTGACAGAGGGCCACGAGACTTCGACCAGCGCACAAAAATGGAGGCTCTAGACCCTTCCAGAGCCGAGATATCGGATGTCAAAGTTTTGACCTGAAAAAAAAAACATAAGGGGTAACACTGTCGTTTTTGGCCGAAATTTTGACCCCCTCCGATCTTCTTGAAACTCTGGATTCTGACAGAGGGCCACGAGACTTCGACCAGCGCGCAAAAATGGAGGCTCTAGACCCTTCCAGAGCCGAGATATCGGATGTCAAAGTTTTGACCCGAAAAAAAAAAAACATAAGGGGTAACACTGTCGTTTTTGGCCGAAATTTTGACCCCCTCCGATCTTCTTGAAACTCTGGATTCTGACAGAGGGCCACGAGACTTCGACCAGCGCGCAAAAATGGAGGCTCTAGACCCTTCCAGAGCCGAGATATCGGATGTCAAAGTTTTGACCTGAAAAAAAAAAACATAAGGGGTAACACTGTCGTTTTTGGCCGAAATTTTGACCCCCTCCGATCTTCTTGAAACTCTGGATTCTGACAGAGGGCCACGAGACTTCGACCAGCGCGCAAAAATGGAGGCTCTAGACCCTTCCAGAGCCGAGATATCGGATGTCAAAGTTTTGACCTGAAAAAAAAAAACATAAGGGGTAACACTGTCGTTTTTGGCCGAAATTTTGACCCCCTCCGATCTTCTTGAAACTCTGGATTCTGACAGAGGGCCACGAGACTTCGACCAGCGCGCAAAAATGGAGGCTCTAGACCCTTCCAGAGCCGAGATATTAGATGTCAAAGTTTTGACCTGAAAAAAAAACATAAGGGGTAACACTGTCGTTTTTGGCCGAAATTTTGACCCCCTCCGATCTTCTTGAAACTCTGGATTCTGACAGAGGGCCATGAGACTTCGACCAGCGCACAAAAATGGAGGCTCTAGACCCTTCCAGAGCCGAGATATCGGATGTCAAAGTTTTGACCCGAAAAAAAAAAAACATAAGGGGTAACACTGTCGTTTTTGGCCGAAATTTTGACCCCCTCCGATCTTCTTGAAACTCTGGATTCTGACAGAGGGCCACGAGACTTCGACCAGCGCGCAAAAATGGAGGCTCTAGACCCTTCCAGAGCCGAGATATCGGATGTCAAAGTTTTGACCTGAAAAAAAAAAACATAAGGGGTAACACTGTCGTTTTTGGCCGAAATTTTGACCCCCTCCGATCTTCTTGAAACTCTGGATTCTGACAGAGGGCCACGAGACTTCGACCAGCGCGCAAAAATGGAGGCTCTAGACCCTTCCAGAGCCGAGATATCGGATGTCAAAGTTTTGACCTGAAAAAAAAAAACATAAGGGGTAACACTGTCGTTTTTGGCCGAAATTTTGACCCCCTCCGATCTTCTTGAAACTCTGGATTCTGACAGAGGGCCACGAGACTTCGACCAGCGCGCAAAAATGGAGGCTCTAGACCCTTCCAGAGCCGAGATATTAGATGTCAAAGTTTTGACCTGAAAAAAAAACATAAGGGGTAACACTGTCGTTTTTGGCCGAAATTTTGACCCCCTCCGATCTTCTTGAAACTCTGGATTCTGACAGAGGGCCATGAGACTTCGACCAGCGCACAAAAATGGAGGCTCTAGACCCTTCCAGAGCCGAGATATCAGATGTCAAAGTTTTGACCCGAAAAAAAAAACATAAGGGGTAACACTGTCGTTTTTGGCCGAAATTTTGACCCCCTCCGATCTTCTTGAAACTCTGGATTCTGACAGAGGGCCACGAGACTTCGACCAGCGCGCAAAAATGGAGGCTCTAGACCCTTCCAGAGCCGAGATATCGGATGTCAAAGTTTTGACCTGAAAAAAAAACATAAGGGGTAACACTGTCGTTTTTGGCCGAAATTTTGACCCCCTCCGATCTTCTTGAAACTCTGGATTCTGACAGAGGGCCACGAGACTTCGACCAGCGCGCAAAAATGGAGGCTCTAGACCCTTCCAGAGCCGAGATATCGGATGTCAAAGTTTTGACCCGAAAAAAAAAAACATAAGGGGTAACACTGTCGTTTTTGGCCGAAATTTTGACCCCCTCCGATCTTCTTGAAACTCTGGATTCTGACAGAGGGCCACGAGACTTCGACCAGCGCGCAAAAATGGAGGCTCTAGACCCTTCCAGAGCCGAGATATCGGACGTCAAAGTTTTGACCCGAAAAAAAAAAACATAAGGGGTAACACTGTTGTTTTTGGCAGAAATTTTGACCCCCTCCGATCTTCTTGAAACTCTGGATTCTGACAGAGGGCCACGAGACTTCGACCAGCGCGCAAAAATGGAGGCTCTAGACCCTTCCAGAGCCGAGATATTGGATGTCAAAGTTTTGACCTGAAAAAAAAACATAAGGGGTAACACTGTCGTTTTTGGCCGAAATTTTGACCCCCTCCGATCTTCTTGAAACTCTGGATTCTGACAGAGGGCCACGAGACTTCGACCAGCGCGCAAAAATGGAGGCTCTAGACCCTTCCAGAGCCGAGATATCGGACGTCAAAGTTTTGACCCGAAAAAGAAAAAACATAAGGGGTAACACTGTCGTTTTTGGCCGAAATTTTGACCCCCTCCGATCTTCTTGAAACTCTGGATTCTGACAGAGGGCCACGAGACTTCGACCAGCGCACAAAAATGGAGGCTCTAGACCCTTCCAGAGCCGAGATATCGGATGTCAAAGTTTTGACCTGAAAAAAAAACATAAGGGGTAACACTGTCGTTTTTTGCCGAAATTTTGACCCCCTCCGATCTTCTTGAAACTCTGGATTCTGACAGAGGGCCACGAGACTTCGACCAGCGCGCAAAAATTGAGGCTCTAGACCCTTCCAGAGCCGAGATATCAGATGTCAAAGTTTTGACCTGAAAAAAAAACATAAGGGGTAACACTGTCGTTTTTGGCCGAAATTTTGACCCCCTCCGATCTTCTTGAAACTCTGGATTCTGACAGAGGGCCACGAGACTTCGACCAGCGCGCAAAAATGGAGGCTCTAGACCCTTCCAGAGCCGAGATATCGGATGTCAAAGTTTTGACCTGAAAAAAAAACATAAGGGGTAACACTGTCGTTTTTGGCCGAAATTTTTACCCCCTCCGATCTTCTTGAAACTCTGGATTCTGAGAGAGGGCCACGAGACTTCGACCAGCGCGCAAAAATGGAGGCTCTAGACCCTTCCAGAGCCGAGATATCGGATGTCAAAGTTTTGACCTGAAAAAAACATAAGGGGTAACACTGTCGTTTTTGGCCGAAATTTTGACCCCCTCCGATCTTCTTGAAACTCTGGATTCTGACAGAGGGCCACGAGACTTCGACCAGCGCGCAAAAATGGAGGCTCTAGACCCTTCCAGAGCCGAGATATCGGATGTCAAAGCTTTGACCTGAAAAAAAAACATAAGGGGTAACACTGTCGTTTTTGGCCGAAATTTTGACCCCCTCCGATCTTCTTGAAACTCTGGATTCTGACAGAGGGCCACGAGACTTCGACCAGCGCGCAAAAATGGAGGCTCTAGACCCTTCCAGAGCCGAGATATCGGATGTCAAAGTTTTGACCCGAAAAAAAAAACATAAGGGGTAACACTGTCGTTTTTGGCCGAAATTTTGACCCCCTCCGATCTTCTTGAAACTCTGGATTCTGACAGAGGGCCACGAGACTTCGACCAGCGCGCAAAAATGGAGGCTCTAGACCCTTCCAGAGCCGAGATATCGGATGTCAAAGTTTTGACCTGAAAAAAAAAACATAAGGGGTAACACTGTCGTTTTTGGCCGAAATTTTGACCCCCTCCGATCTTCTTGAAACTCTGGATTCTGACAGAGGGCCACGAGACTTCGACCAGCGCGCAAAAATGGAGGCTCTAGACCCTTCCAGAGCCGAGATATCGGATGTCAAAGTTTTGACCTGAAAAAAAACATAAGGGGTAACACTGTCGTTTTTGGCCGAAATTTTGACCCCCTCCGATCTTCTTGAAACTCTGGATTCTGACAGAGGGCCACGAGACTTCGACCAGCGCGCAAAAATGGAGGCTCTAGACCCTTCCAGAGCCGAGATATCGGATGTCAAAGTTTTGACCTGAAAAAAAAACATAAGGGGTAACACTGTCGTTTTTGGCCGAAATTTTGACCCCCTCCGATCTTCTTGAAACTCTGGATTCTGACAGAGGGCCACGAGACTTCGACCAGCGCGCAAAAATGGAGGCTCTAGACCCTTCCAGAGCCGAGATATCGGATGTCAAAGTTTTGACCCGAAAAAAAAACATAAGGGGTAACACTGTCGTTTTTGGCCGAAATTTTGACCCCCTCCGATCTTCTTGAAACTCTGGATTCTGACAGAGGGCCACGAGACTTCGACCAGCGCGCAAAAATGGAGGCTCTAGACCCTTCCAGAGCCGAGATATCGGATGTCAAAGTTTTGACCTGAAAAAAAAACATAAGGGGTAACACTGTCGTTTTTGGCCGAAATTTTGACCCCCTCCGATCTTCTTGAAACTCTGGATTCTGACAGAGGGCCACGAGACTTCGACCAGCGCGCAAAAATGGAGGCTCTAGACCCTTCCAGAGCCGAGATATCAGATGTCAAAGTTTTGACCTGAAAAAAAACATAAGGGGTAACACTGTCATTTTTGGCCGAAATTTTGACCCCCTCCGATCTTCTTGAAACTCTGGATTCTGACAGAGGGCCACGAGACTTCGACCAGCGCGCAAAAATGGAGGCTCTAGACCCTTCCAGAGCCGAGATATCGGATGTCAAAGTTTTGACCTGAAAAAAAACATAAGGGGTAACACTGTCGTTTTTGGCCGAAATTTTGACCCCCTCCGATCTTCTTGAAACTCTGGATTCTGACAGAGGGCCACGAGACTTCGACCAGCGCGCAAAAATGGAGGCTCTAGACCCTTCCAGAGCCGAGATATCGGATGTCAAAGTTTTGACCCGAAAAAAAAACATAAGGGGTAACACTGTCATTTTTGGCCGAAATGTTGACCCCCTCCGATCTTCTTGAAACTCTGGATTCTGACAGAGGGCCACGAGACTTCGACCAGCGCGCAAAAATGGAGGCTCTAGACCCTTCCAGAGCCGAGATATCGGATGTCAAAGTTTTGACCTGAAAAAAAAAAACATAAGGGGTAACACTGTCGTTTTTGGCCGAAATTTTGACCCCCTCCGATCTTCTTGAAACTCTGGATTCTGACAGAGGGCCACGAGACTTCGACCAGCGCGCAAAAATGGAGGCTCTAGACCCTTCCAGAGCCGAGATATCGGATGTCAAAGTTTTGACCTGAAAAAAAAACATAAGGGGTAACACTGTCGTTTTTGGCCGAAATTTTGACCCCCTCCGATCTTCTTGAAACTCTGGATTCTGACAGAGGGCCACGAGACTTCGACCAGCGCGCAAAAATGGAGGCTCTAGACCCTTCCAGAGCCGAGATATCAGATGTCAAAGTTTTGACCTGAAAAAAAACATAAGGGGTAACACTGTCATTTTTGGCCGAAATTTTGACCCCCTCCGATCTTCTTGAAACTCTGGATTCTGACAGAGGGCCACGAGACTTCGACCAGCGCACAAAAATGGAGGCTCTAGACCCTTCCAGAGCCGAGATATCAGATGTCAAAGTTTTGACCCGAAAAAAAAAACATAAGGGGTAACACTGTCGTTTTTGGCCGAAATTTTGACCCCCTCCGATCTTCTGAAACTCTGGATTCTGACAGAGGGCCACGAGACTTCGACCAGCGCGCAAAAATGGAGGCTCTAGACCCTTCCAGAGCCGAGATATCGGATGTCAAAGTTTTGACCTGAAAAAAAAACATAAGGGGTAACACTGTCGTTTTTGGCCGAAATTTTGACCCCCTCCGATCTTCTTGAAACTCTGGATTCTGACAGAGGGCCACGAGACTTCGACCAGCGCGCAAAAATGGAGGCTCTAGACCCTTCCAGAGCCGAGATATCGGATGTCAAAGTTTTGACCCGAAAAAAAAAACATAAGGGGTAACACTGTCGTTTTTGGCCGAAATTTTGACCCCCTCCGATCTTCTTGAAACTCTGGATTCTGACAGAGGGCCACGAGACTTCGACCAGCGCGCAAAAATGGAGGCTCTAGACCCTTCCAGAGCCGAGATATCGGATGTCAAAGTTTTGACCTGAAAAAAAAACATAAGGGGTAACACTGTCGTTTTTGGCCGAAATTTTGACCCCCTCCGATCTTCTTGAAACTCTGGATTCTGACAGAGGGCCACGAGACTGCGACCAGCGCGCAAAAATGGAGGCTCTAGACCCTTCCAGAGCCGAGATATCGGACGTCAAAGTTTTGACCCGAAAAAAAAAACATAAGGGGTAACACTGTTGTTTTTGGCAGAAATTTTGACCCCCTCCGATCTTCTTGAAACTCTGGATTCTGACAGAGGGCCACGAGACTTCGACCAGCGCGCAAAAATGGAGGCTCTAGACCCTTCCAGAGCCGAGATATCGGATGTCAAAGTTTTGACCTGAAAAAAAAACATAAGGGGTAACACTGTCGTTTTTGGCCGAAATTTTGACCCCCTCCGATCTTCTTGAAACTCTGGATTCTGACAGAGGGCCACGAGACTTCGACCAGCGCGCAAAAATGGAGGCTCTAGACCCTTCCAGAGCCGAGATATCGGATGTCAAAGTTTTGACCTGAAAAAAAAAACATAAGGGGTAACACTGTCGTTTTTGGCCGAAATTTTGACCCCCTCCGATCTTCTTGAAACTCTGGATTCTGACAGAGGGCCACGAGACTTCGACCAGCACGCAAAAATGGAGGCTCTAGACCCTTCCAGAGCCGAGATATCGGATGTCAAAGTTTTGACCGGAAAAAAAAAACATAAGGGGTAACACTGTCGTTTTTGGCTGAAATTTTGACCCCCTCCGATCTTCTTGAAACTCTGGATTCTGACAGAGGGCCACAAGACTTCGACCAGCGCGCAAAAATGGAGGCTCTAGACCCTTCCAGAGCCGAGATATCGGATGTCAAAGTTTTGACCTGAAAAAAAAACATAAGGGGTAACACTGTCGTTTTTGGCCAAAATTTTGACCCCCTCCGATCTTCTTGAAACTCTGGATTCTGACAGAGGGCCACGAGACTTCGACCAGCGCGCAAAAATGGAGGCTCTAGACCCTTCCAGAGCCGAGATATCGGATGTCAAAGTTTTGACCTGAAAAAAAAACATAAGGGGTAACACTGTCGTTTTTGGCCGAAATTTTGACCCCCTCCGATCTTCTTGAAGCTCTGGATTCTGACAGAGGGCCACGAGACTTCGACCAGCGCGCAAAAGTGGAGGCTCTAGACCCTTCCAGAGCAGAGATATCGGATGTCAAAGTTTTGACCTGAAAAATAAATATAAGGGGTAACACTGTCGTTTTTGGCCGAAATTTTGACCCCCTCCGATCTTCTTGAAACTCTGGATTCTGACAGAGGGCCACGAGACTTCGACCAGCGCGCAAAAATGGAAGCTCTAGACCCTTCCAGAGCCGAGATATCGGATGTCAAAGTTTTGACCCGAAAAAAAAAAACATAAGGGGTAACACTGTCATTTTTGGCCGAAATTTTGACCCCCTCCGATCTTCTTGAAACTCTGGATTCTGACAGAGGGCCACGAGACTTCGACCAGCGCACAAAAATGGAGGCTCTAGACCCTTCCAGAGCCGAGATATCGGATGTCAAAGTTTTGACCTGAAAAAAAAATATAAGGGGTAACACTGTCGTTTTTGGACGAAATTTTGACCCCCTCCGATCTTCTTGAAACTCTGGATTCTGACAGAGGGCCACGAGACTTCGACCAGCGCGCAAAAATGGAGGCTCTAGACCCTTCCAGAGCCGAGATATCGGATGTCAAAGTTTTCACCTGAAAAAAAAACATAAGGGGTAACACTGTTGTTTTTGGCCGAAATTTTGACCCCCTCCGATCTTCTTGAAACTCTGGATTCTGACAGAGGGCCACGAGACTTCGACCAGCGCGCAAAAATTGAGGCTCTAGACCCTTCCAGAGCCGAGATATCGGATGTCAAAGTTTTGACCCGAAAAAAAAAAACATAAGGGGTAACACTGTCGTTTTTGGCTGAAATTTTGACCCCCTCCGATCTTCTTGAAACTCTGGATTCTGACAGAGGGCCACGAGACTTCGACCAACGCGCAAAAATGGAGGCTCTAGACCCTTCCAGAGCCGAGATATCGGATGTCAAAGTTGTGACCTGAAAAAAAAACATAAGGGGTAACACTGTCGTTTTTGGCCGAAATTTTGACCCCCTCCGATCTTCTTGAAACTCTGGATTCTGACAGAGGGCCACGAGACTTCGACCAGCGCGCAAAAATGGAGGCTCTAGACCCTTCCAGAGCCGAGATATCGGATGTCAAAGTTTTGACCGGAAAAAAAAACATAAGGGGTAACACTGTCGTTTTTGGCCGAAATTTTGACCCCCTTCGATCTTCTTGAAACTCTGGATTCTGACAGAGGGCCACGAGACTTCGACCAGCGCGCAAAAATGGAGGCTCTAGACCCTTCCAGAGCCGAGATATCGGATGTCAAAGTTTTGACCTGAAAAAAAAAACATAAGGGGTAACGCTGTCGTTTTTGGATGAAATTTTGACCCCCTCCGATCTTCTTGAAACTCTGGATTCTGACAGAGGGCCACAAGACTTCGACCAGCGCGCAAAAATGGAGGCTCTAGACCCTTCCAGAGCCGAGATATCGGATGTCAAAGTTTTGACCTGAAAAAAAAACATAAGGGGTAACATTGTCGTTTTTGGCCGAAATTTTGACCCCCTCCGATCTTCTTGAAACTCTGGATTCTGACAGAGGGCCACGAGACTTCGACCAGCGCGCAAAAATGGAGGCTCTAGACCCTTCCAGAGCCGAGATATCGGATGTCAAAGTTTTGACCTGAAAAAAAACATAAGGGGTAACACTGTCGTTTTTTGGCCGAAATTTTGACCCCCTCCGATCTTCTTGAAGCTCTGGATTCTGACAGAGGGCCACGAGACTTCGACCAGCGCGCAAAAATGGAGGCTCTAGACCCTTCCAGAGCCGAGATATCGGATGTCAAAGTTTTGACCAGAAAAAAAAACATAAGGGCTAACACTGTCGTTTTTGGCCGAAATTTTGACCCCCTCCGATCTTCTTGAAACTCTGGATTCTGACAGAGGGCCACGAGACTTCGACCAGCGCGCAAAAATGGAGGCTCT
Organism: Cyprinella venusta; assembly: GCA_038021265.1. Lineage (NCBI taxonomy): Eukaryota > Metazoa > Chordata > Actinopteri > Cypriniformes > Leuciscidae > Cyprinella > Cyprinella venusta. The sequence goes on from JBBNEX010000291.1 coordinate 35,313, forward strand.
AGACCCTTCCAGAGCCGAGATATCGGATGTCAAAGTTTTGACCTGAAAAAAAACATAAGGGGTAACACTGTCGTTTTTGGCCGAAATTTTGACCCCCTCCGATCTTCTTGAAGCTCTGGATTCTGACAGAGGGCCACGAGACTTCGACCAGCGCGCAAAAATGGAGGCTCTAGACCCTTCCAGAGCCGAGATATCGGATGTCAAAGTTTTGACCAGAAAAAAAAACATAAGGGGTAACACTGTCGTTTTTGGCCGAAATTTTGACCCCCTCCGATCTTCTTGAAACTCTGGATTCTGACAGAGGGCCACGAGACTTCGACCAGCGCGCAAAAATGGAGGCTCTAGATCCTTCCAGAGCCGAGATATCTTACGTCAAAGTTTTGACCCGAAAAAAAAACATAAGGGGTAACACTGTTGTTTTTGGCCGAAATTTTGACCCCCTCCGATCTTCTTGAAACTCTGGATTCTGACAGAGGGCCACGAGACTTCGACCAGCGCGCAAAAATGGAGGCTCTAGACCCTTCCAGAGCCGAGATATCAGACGTCAAAGTTTTGACCCGAAAAAAAAACATAAGGGGTAACACTGTCGTTTTTGGCCGAAATTTTGACCCCCTCCGATCTTCTTGAAACTCTGGATTCTGACAGAGGGCCACGAGACTTCGACCAGCGCGCAAAAATGGAGGCTCTAGACCCTTCGATAGCCGAGATATCGGATGTCAAAGTTTTGACCCGAAAAAAAAAAAACATAAGGGGTAACAATGTCGTTTTTGGCCGAAATTTTGACCCCCTCCGATCTTCTTGAAACTCTGGACTCTGACAGAGGGCCACGAGACTTCGACCAGCACGCAAAAATGGAGGCTCTAGACCCTTCCAGAGCCGAGATATCGGATGTCAAAGTTTTGACCCGAAAAAAAAAACATAAGGGGTAACACTGTCGTTTTTGGCCGAAATTTTGACCCCCTCCGATCTTCTTGAAACTCTGGATTCTGACAGAGGGCCACGAGACTTCGACCAGCGCGCAAAAATGGAGGCTCTAGACCCTTCCAGAGCCGAGATATCGGATGTCAAAGTTTTGACCTGAAAAAAAAACATAAGGGGTAACACTGTCGTTTTTGGCTGAAATTTTGAGCCCCTCCGATCTTCTTGAAACTCTGGATTCTGACAGAGGGCCACGAGACTTCGACCAGCGCGCAAAAATTGAGGCTCTAGACCCTTCCAGAGCCGAGATATCGGATGTCAAAGTTTTGACCTGAAAAAAAAAACATAAGGGGTAACACTGTCGTTTTTGGCCGAAATTTTGACCCCCTCCGATCTTCTTGAAACTCTGGATTCTGACAGAGGGCCACGAGACTTCGACCAGCGCGCAAAAATGGAGGCTCTAGACCCTTCCAGAGCAGAGATATCGGATGTCAAAGTTTTGACCTGAAAAAAAAACATAAGGGGTAACACTGTCGTTTTTGGCCGAAATTTTGACCCCCTCCGATCTTCTTGAAACTCTGGATTCTGACAGAGGGCCACGAGACTTCGACCAGCGCGCAAAAATGGA
>JBBNEX010000294.1:0-36759 GCA_038021265.1 Cyprinella venusta
TGATAAATTATACGAATATTAGTTTTAATGAATATTTTTCCCATGAAGAAATAGAAGTATGCTTTATTATCGAATAAAAAAATAAAAATGAACAAAATAAATTTTTTTTTGTATCTAATTTATAAATAATATTTTTCATTCCATTATAGGCGCCGATGGTTCAACGGTAGAATTTCCGCTTGCCATGCGGGAGACCCGGGTTCAATTCCCGGTCGGCGCATTTGTTTTTTTGCAAATTTTTTAAAAAACTTATTATTTACTTATTATTTACTTTAATTTTATCATTGAATAAATGCTTATATAATATTTTTCGGTATAAATATTGTATTATATTTCCCACAGAAAGTATTTTCATTTTTTTATCATAAAAATGCTACTTAAAAATTAAATAGAAAGATTAAAATTAGTAAAAGAATTTGGTGAACTGGAATGTCTTAAAAGTTCAACCATAAATTTTTAAAATCTCTCAAACTTATCAGATGTTTGTGATATTTTAATTTTCATTCAAATTACATAAATATAGTGATACCTCGCATGACGTACTCCTCTGATAACGTTCGCTGCGCATAACGTACCCCGATTCGCATAAAGAACTAAATCAGATTCCACTTTTTCGCTTAAGAACGCGTGTTTGTCATGAATTTACATTTTTTTTCTTGAGATAGAACGATATCAACGCAAAAAATTGCTCCAAATCGAGGTTTTAATTTTTTATGTCGGTATACAAATTAATTTCTTTGTTATTGTATTTAAGTACAAAGCATGCTTCGCATAACGTTCGTTTCGCATAAAGAACTTACTCCTAGAACGAATTAAGTACGTTATGCGAGGTATCACTATGTATCAATAATTGTACATTAAAGTAAAAAAATTAGCATTGTCAAGGTGCTATGTTCAAGTCTTTTGAAACTTCATTCCAACTTTATGATTTTGAATTAATCCCATAATAAAAATCTTAAATCTTTCTTTTTAGCTGGGGTTGTACGTGTCTGTTATAATTGCATAATCATACCTAATCTAGTCATTTTTAATAAACAAAAGTAAAGGGACCATTAATTGATCTGCGTTATTGTGATTCTGTACTCTGCATTCAACTATAAAACACTAAGATTCTTAAAACAGGCACAAAGAACAAGTTTAGCATTTAATATCCCTCAGATTACGACTATTTATGTTTTTCCTGTCATTTTCTTCAACCTGTTGTAACATAAAACTTGATTTGTAATAAATTGAATGGATTGTCACGTTTGCTAAAAATTGGTCTTTTCCTACAAAAATTAAAAGCTAAACTGAGTATTTGAAGAATATTTTGGCTTACATGGATAAAATAGATTATTTTTAATTCATTACTTTAACCGTTTTGTGAGATTTAAGCCCATTCATTTTTAAAGATTTATCTTAAATTTGACAAAGTAACAGGAGAGCCACAAATAATTTAGATATAAAAGCGTTAAGACAGGACTCAAAAACCATAAATTATATTAAGATTCCGAATTTAAATAAAAATTGGCGAAATAAGAATTACTTCTGCTGAACCGAGCCGACTTCTCTTGCGGTATTGCAAACCTAGTGGTCGATCATAAACTGAATTTTAAGTGGGTAAGGTGTAAATCAAGTCCTACACTACCCGAGCTATTCGTCTCTAGTGTCAAACGGTGGAACTGAATATGATATGCTAGGAGCACGTACAGGACACAAAATTCCCCCTGTAAACTCAATAGTGTGGTGGCTATAGCTGGATTATGACAGTGTAAGCTAAAATGTTAAATAATGTTCCACAATCGATTCAGCCAGGACGTCTGCCGAGGAAGGTTCTTAAATAATTTTATTAGGGTTTTAAATTTTAATCTTTGGCATTTCAGACGCACATTTACCGACGAATAATTAAAAATTTGGCACAAACAGCACTTATTATTTCATATTTCATTTACATTTGATAACAGTGATTCTGTTGGTGCTCTTTTGACCACTTCTAGTGAAATAATAGAGCTGAAAAATATAATTGATATTTTGATAATAGGCTTAAACATAGAAATATAAAATCAATGAGGTTAATTTGGGGTATGAATAGATATACGACAAGTATTCTAATATGATTTGTAATATTTAAATACTTACACGGCGATAAAATTAAGCCTTAATCAAGATGAATATTCTTTGAATTTCAAAACAAATTTTAATTTTTTTATCATAATAAAATAAACCTTTCAGTTATATAATTAAACCAAGAGGTTCATGAGGAGTTAAAATGATAGATGATTTTGCAAACATTTATAAATCAGTTGCTTGTGTTTAAAAGCGAAATCGTGCTTTCCGAAGCTCGTTTTCTGCTTGACTATCATGAACATGCAAAAAAAAGTCTTGCCTATATTATAAATACGAAATTTTAATGAAATATATATAAGTAATAATGAAAATCTTTTAATGATTATTGTTTACCACATCTGACACTATTTGATGTGAGCAGCGAAAATGCTTGGTCTGGAGACATGTCAAACCAATTTTGCGTAAAGTTCTTATCATTCATGTTTTTGACGATTACCTTTTGTAATGAACGATATAGTGAGCATGCGTAGATTGTTGTTGTTGTTTTGATAAATACTACAAATGGCGACAAAGGCAGAATCTAAAAAACTGGCAAGTGTCAAGATAAATTGTGGAGAATTCGATAAAGAAAAGGAGAGTTTCAAGGCTTATATCACTCGTTTTGAGTATATACTTGAAATGGAAGGGTTGAACAAAGAAAGTCCAGAAAGACGAGCAAAATTGCTATTATGTCACATAGGGCCATTTTATTTCAATCTGGTCTATGAAAATTTCCGAGAAGATAAAATGGGAATTCAGACGTACAAAGAAATCAAAGACTTTCTTATGGCTCACTTGGCGCCTCCAAAGTATTTCTTGTATGAGCGGTATAAATTCTCAAAATGCGTCAGAGAAGAAAAATAAAACTTTAATGAATTTCTTTTGCGACTGAAATCAATTTCAAACGAGTGTTCTTTTAAAGAAAAAAATGACGAACATGTGAGGGATCAGTTCGTTTTGGGAATAAATGTTCCTAGTATTCAAGAAGAACTCTTTCGCAAGTTCTTCGATGCAGAAACAACATTGGAAGAAGTTACTTCCTATGCTCTTATTCTTGAGAATGCTCACAAGCAGCGAACAAACTTTGAAGATTCAAAACCAGATGTGTTCAAAATCAATAAAGAAAGTACACAGAAAAAATGTTATCGGTGTGGAAATCAGTGGCATGACAACATAATTAATTGTCCAGCTTTACATAAAAAGTGCATTAAATGTGGAAAAATTGGACATTTTGGAAAGAAATGCAAAACCCAAGGCTCAAATAAAACAAGAAGAATTAACACTATTAATTTAGATAGTGATAAATTAGATTGTTTTTATGATTATGCTTGTCCAGAAATTAATAAAATTGAGACAAATGGAATTAAAACTTATATTTCAGTGCATATTAATAATATTCCGATTAAAATGGAACTAGATACAGGCGCCACCATATCATGCATCGGAGTATTGACCTGGAATAAAATTGGCAATCCCCTACTAACAAAAACTCATGGTCTTTTGGGGTATGGAAAGAATAAAATAAAAACGAAAGGTCAAACAACAGTTAAAGTAGAACTTAATGGAATTACAAAAAATTTACAAATATATGTAGTTGAAACTGACGAAGTCCCTCTATTTGGACATGCATGGATGAAAGAATTCGGAATTTCAGTGGTGGAAAAATCTATCAATAGCGTAGAAGATATGAATGAAAAATTAAAAAATTTAATATCCAAGTATGATAAAGTTTTTGGAAATGAATGCGGAAAAATTAAAAATTATAAAGCACGAATATACGTAGACCAAGATGCATCTCCTATTTGCTTAAAACACAGAACGGTAGCTTTTTCATTGAGAAAACCAGTAGAAGAAGAACTGGAAAGATTAGTTCAGAGGGGCATTTTAAAACCCATCGATCCAGTTGATGAAGAAATAAGTTGGTCCTCGCCGATAGTGGTTGTGCCAAAACCGGACAAAAGCGTTCGTTTATGTGGCGATTTTAAAGCTACTATAAACAAATATATGAGAATTCCCCAACATCCATGTTGTATGTCGCGTGATAAGACTAATTACTAATCGTAAATTATCGTTTGTAATGGCGGATGCTACATTTCCCCCCTCTTAGAATTTGTTCGATATGTAGGCAGGTTGTCTTCTTTGTCTGGATGATCGTCTAGGGATGACTTGTTTTGGGTTACTCGGTTCACTTTCAATCGGGGGGCCTTTGAAGAGTCGGTTGTGATGTATCGATTTTATCTCTTTATTGTTAACAGAGTTTTTTAATTTGTAAACAGGATGGTTTTCGTCTATTACTTCGTACGGTCCGTCGAATTTGGGTCCAAGTTTCGCGTTGGATAGGTGTTTAATATAGACCTGATCTCCTTGGCGGTAAATTTTTTGTACAAGTATCCTGTCGTAAAACTCTTTCTGTTTTTTTTTCGAAAATGTGTTGTGAATTCTTGAAGATCTCTGTAGGCGTTTGATGTCGGCTTTTAGTTTTTTAACGAATATATGATAGTTTACTGGTTCCTGTTGAAACGACTTCTCCGGTATCGCCAGGTCTATCATCGTTCGCATTTTTCTTCCATAGGTAAGAGTCGAGGGGGCAAACGACGTTGAGCGGTTTTCGTTACTCCTAATCGATAGAAGGACTAAGGGAAGGTGTTCGTCCCAGTCGTTGTGGTCTTGATTAACGTAGTGTCTGAGCATTTCTTTTACGGTTTTATTGGCTCGCTCCACTTGTCCGTTTCCCATCGGATGGAATGGCGTGGTATGTGTTTTCTTTATTCCGAGGTATTTACATAGGTGCGACATCAACTCGGACTCAAACTGGGTCCCCTGATCCGAGTGAAGTTGGTGAGGGATTCCGAAGCGGGCAACCAGATTTTCCATAACTGCTCTAGCTGTTGTTACTGCTGTCATGTCAGGCAGGGGAATGGCCTCAATCCATTTAGTGAATGTATCTACCATCATAAGGATGTAACGGTTGCCTAGCCTTGTTCGCGGTAGAGGTCCAGTAAAGTCTATTTCCCATGTTTGAAATGGTTGATCCGACGATATTTGACTTAATTCCGCTTTTGGAGTGTAGTTGACTGATTTGTTGATAGCACACTTTTGGCATTCTCTTATCCAGTTTTCTATATCTTCATCCATACCGAACCAGAAGCATTTTTCGCGCGTTTCATTGGTCGTTTTATTCATTCCCATATGTGACAATGCTTTTTCATGAATTTCGTAAAAGATCTGACGTCTGCAGTGCTCCGGGACATAAATCTTTAAGCCTCTTCTGCCGGAACGAAAAAGAATGTCATTGTGCACTTCCAGGTTAAACGTACCTCTATTCTTGAGAATCAGCGGGGTAACTCCTTTCCTTTCATTTATGATATATTTGATGATTTCCTGAGTCTCTTTGTCATTTTTCTGCTCTTGATCTAAGTTAAGACTGTTGGAGAATCTTAAAGAATTAACTGGTCGCGATAAGGCGTCTGCGACGACATTTAATTCCCCTTTAATGTGTTCTATTGTAAAGGAGTATTGTTCAAGTTCGTTGATCCAACGCGCCCTTCTTCCTCTTGGGTCTTTCATTGAACGCATGCTTGTCAACGGGTCGTGATCAGTAAGGAGGACGAAATCCGCTCCGTAGAGATAATGTCGAAACTTTCTGGTAGCCCAGATAATGGCCCAAAACTCACGATCTATGGTCCCATACTTTCTCATTGTTGTATTGAGTATTTGACTTGCGAAGGCTATGGGACAATCGATGCCAGATTTCCTTTGTGATAATACGGCTCCAACGGCGTAATCGGAAGCATCGGTCGTAAGGTAGAATGGTAGGTTCGGATCGGGGTGATTTATAGTCTTTATATTAGCGATTTTTTCTTTTAGGTTCTCAAAAGCTGACTCTTCCTCTTGTCCCCACATCCATTTAGCATTATCTTTGAGCAAATTGTATAGCGGCGCTGCAGAAGAGGAATAATGAGGAATGAACTTGTGATAATAGTTGCACTTGCCCAAGAAGGATTTCAGTTCTTTCTTGTTTCTTGGGGGTTTTCTTTCAAGGATTGACGCTGTTCCGTCTGGGTCAGGTTTGACACCGTTTCCGTTGACCAAGTGTCCTAAGTACAATATTTCTTCCTTCAGAAATTGACATTTAGTCATTTTAAGTTTGAGCCCACTTTCTTTTATTTTAATTAGCACTTCTTCCAAATGCTTAAGATGACTTTTGACGTCTGGTGAGTATATGACTATGTCGTCTAAATAAGCCGTGGCGTTTGTAGTACTAGCAAGAATGTCGTCCATTAAGCGCTGAAAGGTCGCCGGGGCATTACACAGCCCAAACGGCATGACATTGAATTCATAATGTCCTAGGCCAGGGCCTGGAGTGAACGCTGTCTTTGGTTTTGATTCCTCGTCCAAGGCCACTTGCCAATAGCCCGATTTTAGGTCTAGCAAGCTAAAAACCTTGCAGCCCAAGAATTTGTCGGATATCGACTCCATAATGGGAGATCTGTATCTATCTCGTACCGTTCTTTCATTTAATTTGCGGTAGTCAATGCAGAGGCGGTGGGAATTGTCCTTCTTTTTAGTAAGCAAGGCTGGAGAACAATAGGGACTTGCACTGGATCGTATGATGTTTGCTTCGAGCATTTCGTCTATTTGCTCTCGAATTTCCTTCTCGACATGGACTGGAATTCTATAGGGTCTTGACCACACTGGTTCTTCAGATGTTGTAACTATTTTATGTGTTGCCCTATTTGTGAATCCCAAGTGACGATTGTCACTTGCGAAGATGTCTTTGTATCTGCTAATTAGATCGTCCAGTAGGTTATTAGTTTCGTTATTGTCTTCTCCACTCAGTGTGCATAATGTTTCATTTTTTATGCAGCTGGCAAATGATAGTTCGAAAGCTGGATTAAAGTGTAGATGGGCTTTAAATGCAGACAGAAAATCTTGGCCAATTATAATGTCGTGTGACAGATTTTCTACTACATGGAAATCCCAGTCGGTCTCGGTTCCGACTACTTGAATCTGAAGTTTTATTGTGCCGAGTGTGAATGATGGTCTTCCAATTACCGGTACTATTTTTAGGCTTTTGTTCGTGTTGAGTGGTCTTCCATATATTGATGCGTCGATCAAAGAGATTGACGCTCCGGTATCTATGAGGGCAACATATTCCGAATTAAGATCTGGTAAATACACCGTAACTGTAGTATCGTTCGTTTTATTAATTGGATTACAAGAATAAAATTTATTATATTTATTAATTTTAGGTACACTAGCTTTTATCTGTTTACAACGAGTGGCGACGTGTCCCGGTGTCTTGCAGTTAAAGCATATGATGGTTCCACGACATTCGTTTTCTGAGTGTCCCCGTGCACCACATTTGTTACATCCGATTTTCGAGAGGGGTGCAGACCGCTTATCGACTTTTACTTGCAGTTGTTTGATTTCTTGCTGTAGGCCCTCTAGGATTTTCTGTAAGGATCTTTCTTTTGTGGAAACTGGGCAAAGCTCTTCAGATTCGACCATACTTGATACGGGGGCAATAGTGTTAGGCTTTGTATGCGATGAGAGTAGTGTTCTGGTCTTGTTTATTAAGTCGTCTAACGATACGCCTGACAGTATAGAAACGAGTGATGATACGGATTCTGGCAAGGCGTTAAGAAGCCTCTGCCGAAGGAAGAAGTCAACTTCCTTTCCTGGTAGGCTAGGTCTTGCTAAAACCAGGGACTCCCGTAGTTCTGACACGAACTCTCCTGGGTCCATTCCAGGACACAGAATCGTCGACTCGAATCTTCGGTATGCTGCCGACCTTTGGTCTTCGGAAGAACGAAGGTCTTTAAGGAACGCGATTATTTGTTCGGCTTTTCCGTCTGAAGGAGGAAGTGCGGCCAGTCTTGACTTCCTGTACTCCTGAAGGACGTCGTCCCTGAAATACGCCGGCATGATTGCAGCTCTTTTTTTTGCATCCCACTCGTTTGCGTCGGCTATGAGTTGAAAGGAGAATATCCAATCGTTTATTGGTGTGTTCTTTGTCAAAAGTTCGGCTTGTGGTTCTTTCATCCCGTGCTGTCACCAATGTTGTATGTCGCGTGATAAGACTAATTACTAATCGTAAATTATCGTTTGTAATGGCGGATGCTACAATCCAATACCAAAACTGGAAGAAATAATTTACAAAACGGGCGGAGCCAAATTATATTCGAAAATAGACTTAAAGGATGCCTATCTCCAGTTAGAAGTTCATCCAAATGATCAGAAATATTTAGTCATCAATACACATTTGGGATACTTTAAATATACCCGCTTACCTTTCGGAGTAGCGTCCGCTCCATCCCATTTCCAATATGTAATGGATACTTTGCTCAAAGATATCGAAGGGTGCGAAAGCTATTTAGATGACATCTTAATTTGGGCAAAGGACGAAGAAGAACATTTGAAAACATTAGAACTGGTTTTTAATAAACTTCAAGAATATGGATTCAGAACGAATATTAATAAATGCGAGTTTATGGTTCAAGAAATAGCATATTTAGGTCATCTAATATCCGAAGATGGCGTTCGACCTTTAAAAGATAATATAAGGGCACTGCTGGAGGCACCGAAACCAAGTAATATCAAAGAATTGAAATCTTTACTTGGTTCAATCAATCAATTTGGACGTTTCATTCCAAATCTTCAGACAATGTGTTCTCCTTTATTCACACTGTTGCATAAAAATGCGCGTTGGAAGTGGGAAAAAGAACATGAAGAGGCTTTCAAAAATATAATAAATGCTTTTACGTCAGATATGGTTCTTTTAAAATACAACGAAAACAAAATGCTGTACTTGTATACCGATGCATCAGAAAAAGGTATAGGTGCAGTACTAACTCAAATCGATGACAAGGGAGAAGAAAGGCCTATATATTATGCTTCTAGAACCTACCTGGAGAGTGAAAAGACGTACTCTACCATTGAACAAGAGTCATTAGCTGTAATATTTGCAGTAAAGAGGTACTATCAATATTTATATGGTAGAAGATTTGTGTTGAGAACTGATCATAAACCTCTTGAACACATTTTTAAAGAACATAAGGAATTACCTAAAATGATGTTTAACCGAGTCTCAAGATGGGCATTGATCTTGAGTCAATTCCAATTTAAAATTGAATATATTCCTGGCGCTAAAAACACCCTTGCAGACACGCTATCGCGACTTCCGATTCAAGATGAAGTAACAAAAGAGGAATCACTGCCTTCAATAAATCTATTGCACGAAAATCAAATGAAAGAAATTCATTTATCTAGAACTAAATTATCTACAGCCACTTCAAAAGATTCTTTATTAAGAAAAATAATAGATTTTACATTCCGAGGATGGCCTGAAAAACGACATCTTGATAAAAACCTATGGAAATATTATGAGAGAAGAAACGAAATTTCTCTTCAGAGCGGTGTTCTGATACTTAATCATCAAATGATCATACCAGAAGAACTAAAACAGGAAGTTTTAGAGGTGTTACATATTGGACACCCAGGAATTACGGCAATGATCAACTTAGCTAAAATTTATCTCTGGTGGGATCAAATAAATGAAGATATTAAGACATATGTTAATAAATGTCTTGGTTGTCAAGAAAACCGACCAATGGTATGTGAAACTCCTGTCAAGAGTTGGAACATCCCAGAAGGAGTCTGGGAAAGGCTACATGTCGACTTCACCGGTCCGTTTGATGGAAGATACTGGCTTATAGTTATTGATGCTTACTCGAAATGGCTTGAAATTTTCAAAATGAAAAATATGAATTCAGAAAAAGTCGTTAAAAAACTAAGAGAATTGACTTCAAGATTCGGGGTGCCTCGACATATTGTTTCCGACAATGGGGCATCATTTACTTCAAACTTTTTCGAAGACTTTTGCAAAAAGCTTAATATAAAACATATTAAAACAACGCCGTACCATAGCAGGTGCAATGGAGCTGTAGAAAGAGTTATAAGAACCTTTAAAGAAAGATATCGTTCCATGCCTATGACTTGTGGTAAGGATCAAAAATTGCAATCTTTCCTACTTTCATACCGAATATGTGAGCATAGTACAACAGGGAGTTCTCCGGCTGAAATAATGTTTGGAAGGAAAAATCAAACAATGTTCGATCGTATTCGACCTAATATCAAGGAAACCTATCACAAAGCTCAGTTAACCCAAAAATTTTATCATGATCGAGGAGCTAAGGAAAGAGAATTTGAAAACGAGCAGCCTGTTTGGATCATGAATTCTAATAAAAAAGGATATGAAGAGGGAAAAATTAAAAAAAAGAAAAGCGATGTCAGCTATGAGGTCGAGAATAGAGAAGGAGAGATTAAACGAAAGCATTCGGATCAATTACGATGGAGAGAACATGATACACAAAAAGAAAAAATTATAAAATTAAAAAAAAACCAATGCGAAGAGAAAGGTAGCGATGAAGAGAGGACCTCTACTGAAGAACCACAAAAAGATGTTAAATATGAAGAAATCTCCCAAGTTCCTGAAGTTGCGACCGAAAAATGTAGAAGATCAACTCGAAACAAAAACCCTCCACAACTGCCATATGACGATTACATCTCTGGAAAGAAAGTTTAAAGCTTAAAGGGGAGAATATGTAATGAACGATATAGTGAGCATGCGTAGATTGTTGTTGTTGTTTTGATAAATACTACACCTTTACAAAATAAAATTCAAATAATTTCAATCAAAGAGTTTGTTGGATTAAGATTAGCGTTAAAATTGGATTACATTATAAATACCCACTGATCCTAAAGACGTCTTATACCAGTATTTTCAGACATTTTTTATGCCAAGCCCTAACTGAATTTCATAAAAAGTCTACGCTCCCGATCCAGGTTTAACTTAATATTTGTATTAAATCTTGTTATAAGTACCACTGTTGAAATTAAATTGCTCCACATTGAGAATCAATGTCTAAAAGCATGGTTATTAAATGGCTTAGTTCTCTAATAATTTTTTTTCCTAGCGTCTTATTAAAAATGTTGCATTTTTCGACGAGTCAGGTATAAATCCTTACTGATTCTGCCATTGATTATTGTGCATTTTTGCTGATGCAAATGATCCTTCTTACGTCTAATTTAGCATTGATGTTTTCAGGTGTTACATTTCGACTTTAATTTGCAAACGCTATTTTAAGTTCATGAAAAAAAGTTTAATTGGTCTGATTATTTTGCGCAAATGTTTAGTGTCTGAAAAAAATCACAAAAATAATATTTGTTTTAAAATATTAGGACTTGAGACAGACTTAGGATGATATTTGTGAATTCAGACAAAATCGTTAAGGAACCAAATAAACTTGCATCTCAGAATAATTATTATGGACTTTTGTAAAATTTGTCGGATTGTTTTTGAAATGTTGATTTAATATGTGATGGCATGAAAATAGAACGGATAAAAATAAACACCAATCACCGATTATGTGATTTAATTTGTACAATTTAGGACAGTTTTTGTCGGATTGAGGAATTAAGAATCAGATAATGATCAAACTATTGAAAAAATTTGTTAGATACGACAAATACAATTTTTTACCATTTATCGACATGCGCAGGACAGGATTCTTGTTAAGGCTGTATAAATTATCGTTTAGTAATTTTTAAGCTAAATATAGATATTTTTTAAATGTCGGCAGAAGCAACTAATCAATCTGTTACCCTAGCCCCAGTGAGCAACACAACTATGGTAAGCACCACTGCAGCAGCAGTAAGCTCCACCAAGCTGCCTGATGAGATTGGAGTTTTAGACCCATCAACATCTGCTGGATCAATGACTGGGTCACACACATTTTTTGCCCTAGTATATATAAACTATTTAATCAATCATAGTTACTTTTGTTGTTCATCGGCATCGGTATCTATATCTATTATATTAAAACAAGAAAACGGCGACCATTGTAATAAACAATCTTTAACTTAGATTTTCGCCTGGAGCCTATAGTACCTTTGCATTAATGCCCGACGAACCCGAATCCGATGAAGAAGATCGTAATCTCAGAAATTATCGACCTAAAAATTTCTTTTAGTTTATTAATATATTTTCCATTTATGAACGTTTTTTTACGATTAAAATCGACGATTAGGTTATATCGAATAATAAATCCGCAAATTAAGATAAAGGCTGGTTAGAACATTCAGCGCACTCCGAATTGCTATTTAACATTTATGAATGTGTCAGCAAATAACGATGTGGATTTAAAAGAGTTGGTTTTTTAATTTAATTTATAAGATCAGAGAGATCCTCAAGTAACGAGAATGGCATGATAACGACCAAATTTCCACTAAGTGAAACGGACATTATCCGGAAACACTTAACGTCAGAAGATGAATCCGATCAGATATCTAAAAATTCTTACGCGAAAATAGATCAAACATTTCAAAATCATAGTTTATCTAATTTGAGCAATGAAAAAATAAAAAAAGAAATTATAAGTGATCTAATTTCTGCGAGCTCCACCTCTTTTTTAATAATGTATGATCGGCCTGAAAATATTGAACCAAAGTCCAAAAAAGAAATGGAATACCACCGTAAGCTCAATGAAGAGTTTTTGAAAAATTTACTTAAAAGCAAAAATGATAAAATTAAAAAGTCCGTTGAAGATATTCAAATAAAGCTTGAACGTGAAGCGCAAATCACCAATCTAATAAATTTATGGAAAAATGAAATCATCCCAAATTGGGAAAAAATGTAAAATTATAAATTTTAAAAAATTAGGTACAAAGAATCATGGGTAAGAAAATTGTGGTGGCAAGGTCTTCCGCCATGTATTCGATCAATTGCTTGGAAAATGGCCATTGGTAATAAACTCCATATGAAACAGCGTTTTGCGGAGCTTCTCTTGATAGAAGCTAAGCTTAGTATTAAAAACCACGATGAGGGCTTACTTGTTACAAATGAAACTTCTCAAAAAACTAGCATCGATTCATTGGACGATAGAGAAATGACTGACAAAATAAAAGTTATTCAATCTGTAGATCTTGACATCAATCGAACTTATCCACAGCTTAATATTTACCAAACAGTAAGGCAGTCGTCTTATGAAATAGGATGGTCCTCTTCATGCTGATCTCAGAACACTTCTAGTTGCGTATTGTTGCCTTAACAAGGATATTGGTTATGTAGTGCTTATTAATTAATTTTAGGTCCAAGGAATATCTTTTATTGCTGGAATTTTACTTTTAAATATGAAAATTGAAGATGCATTGATTGTTCTATGTAACATGATGAGCAATACGCTGAGAATGGGTATTTTTAGTTTAAGAGAAGACGTGGTAATACAAAGGCTATAATTTTAAGTTAAAAATCTTGTATGAAGAATTTGATGTATTACTAATGAAAGAAATACCAAGATTACACAAACACTTTCAACTTATTGATCTTCATCACAATATTTTTTTAATAGATTGGTGAGATTTATAATTGACGCAAGGTTGATCACTATGTTTACTAGAAATTTACCATTAGAAGTAGCATCAAGGGTTTTGGATATGTATTTTATCGACGGCGAAGAATTTCTTTACCGAACTGCAATAGGTATTTCAAAATATGTAAAAATTTTTAGGATTATTAAAATATAAAAAAAAAGAATTGTTGAGGATGGAGTGCTTTGAAGCGGGAGCATGTCTTACGTCAAAACAAAACCAAATTTCTCAAGAAATCCTGTTTAATAAGATTATTAGCATTGAACCGCCTACTGAATGGTGTAAAAATTTAGATAAAATATTTCAAAAATTGATTTGATTTTTAAATAGTTTAGTTTTAAAAAGTTCATTCAGATCTCTTTTTATCCTTTATAATTTTTTGAATCGTTGTCAAAACAGCTGAACTTGGCAGAGTTTCTGAAGTAAGAAACGGATCAGAATTTATTGCACGTGCAATGACTTGCAAAAAAAATTTTCCTACGCTGGCTAATGTCTCTTGATCATAACCATCCAAAAAGTCTTCGTTTTTTTCAACCTGAATACGTTGGTTTAGTGTTCTTTTCGGGGCAATTTGTTGGAGATCATCATCAGGATTAGAGTTGTCATATATATTCGTGATATTATTCAACGCCAGAGACTGACCGTTACCTGGACACATTTTTCTCATTTTTTCAACTCCTGAACTTAATAATCGAACATTTGAAGTTACACCAATATCATATTGACCCGAATTAACGGTATCTATAAGTTTAAAAAGTTTTATACTCGCTTCAGGCGTAAAGCCACGATTTGTTTGCTGGTGAGCTAATGCATTGTTTTGAATGATTTCTTCCTCTCGAAGTTCGGCACGTTTAATTTCACAGATTTTACCACAGATTTCTGTTCGAGGTTGCTCAAAAAGAATTTTATCGGCCATATCTTGAGATGCAAATTGAACAAACGCAAATCCTTTTGATCGACCCATATTATCGACTGGAATACAAATTTCATCGATTCCAAACAATGGTGAATGACCGTAAGAATTCTCGAAAAAATCGAAAATATCTTGCTTAGTGACTGTTTTTGTGAGGCCGCCAATAAAAATCTAAATTATAAGATAAATTTATAATAATTGAAATAAATGTTATTTACCTTGTTTTTAGATAGGTTAGGTCCAATATGATTATTAGAATGATCCTTAGGAAACGCCCTCCTAACCTCCAACTGGCAGCCCAACATAAAGTGCGGCTTGTTTGAAAGTATTGAATCGACAGAGTTTTCTTCAGAAAATGTCATGAACGCATATCCTCTTGGTTGTCCAAAACCATCACGCAATATTTGAATTTTTTCAATATTGCCATAACGGAAGAAGTACTCTCTTAACTGAGCCTCCACGATATTTTTCCTGAAAAAGCCAACATATAGTTTGCGCTTATACAGCGATCCTTGCGTGGTGGTAGTTTCACGAGTACACACATCCTGAACAGGTTCATTAAGCCAACCTCTAAAGAATAAGACAAGATAATATCACATAATCAATTTTAATGAATCAACATAGCAATTACGATATATAATACACAGTAGTCAAATAAGGGTATATTAACATTCACGATGGAATTTTAATCGGTTATTGAACAAACACGACTGAAAATAATTTTATTGGCAAAGATAAAAACAATATTTGGTATAAAACAGATCTTTTATATTTGACAAAGCTTAATCATAATAAAAATTTATAATTTTACTAAATCAAGCAACAAAGAAAAAACTGTCGACATAATCACGCTCAAATAAATGTTAATCATAATATCAGAAATTGAAACACCTTGTCAATATTAGAATTTGACGAAAAAACATATATTTTAGAATTTCGTCATAAATGCAACATTTTAGCGCAGTCATCGAATAATTTGATAAATTCTAGTGAAAAGCAGTAATATTGATGTATTATTTTAAAAAAATCACATTCCAATCTTTAACGGGATTGAAAAAAAATTTTATCACCTCAAAAATGAACTTAATTACAAGTAAATAATTATATCAACTAATAAATGATCACCCAGGGGCGATTATGATAGGTAAATAACTAAAATTGACGAAATTATTGACTCTTAAGCAGATTATTTAACTTATGACATTAAAAAATCTAGTTTATTCATCGAAGGCTAATTATTTTACGTTTAACCTTAGAAACATAAACTTGAAAAATCTTTAGTGAAAGAAAGAAAAAATTAACTTAAGCAATGATATTTTGAGATATAGAAATAATCATTTTAGAAAAAAAAATGGCCAAAAGGTAATGAATTTAGGTTTTGACCATTTTAATTCTTATACAATCCATGATAGAATATTCCACATGAGTTGTCCACAACTTGATCCATGATTATGCAACACTTTTTATAACAATATTTCATAATGTACTTATGAAATATATTTAAAACTTAGTCGAAAAAAATATATTTTGAGAAAATAATGGAGACTTTTAATCAAATGCTCAGATGTTTTGACAAATACTATCGCTCACAGGTAATTATAAAACTATTAATCATTCTGTATCATGCATATCTTTATGAATCAGAATATTGACTGAATGGATAATATATCAAGACTAAACAATTAATTTTGATAAAGAGAAAGATTGTGTCGTGGATTAAGTATTTAAAAGGATTTTGTCGTCAATGTGGGGTCAATAAAATTTCTGATTAGAAAAATAAATGTGTATTAATCACAGAAATAGAAATTAAGTGGGTTAAATACCGAACGCATTCTTAAATTTTTTGAGATATTAAAAACTGTTTCTTAATAATTTTGATCTGATACAAGGTAGCCGTAATTACGATACAAAAATTATGTTAGTCTCAAATGAACAAATTCGATTTGTAAATTTATGTGAAGAAAAATACAATGGGATCGAATAATCAGAGATAGTTTTTTTTCACAATTTGTTGGTCTAAAAAATTTTATCAATAGGCCAATTAAAAATTTTGTAATAATTGTTAAAGAAACATGTATTTTTAATGAAAATAATTGGTGCGGTTGTGAAAAGTTCTGAATGTAGGTATTTTGTCCATCCCGTTAAACTGACAAAACATATCTCGATTGGTATGATAAAAATTTTTAAAAACTTTAAACGGGATATGAAATTTGAATAGCTAATATCAGTATTCAATACAATAGATCCTGTGAATTTTATTCATAAAATCTGACAGGATACTTTGACTAAATAAGATCAAAGTATTTTGTTAATTACTAATCAATACATCTTAAGGATTTGACACAAATTTTTCTTCCAGTTGTTTTATTTTATAATTTCAAAATTAGATGTCTAAGTCTAAACTCTATGTTACATAAAATATAAAACAGTGAAAAGTAAAGAACCAAATTCTTCAGAAAAGTAGTGATGCTTATAAAAGCAATGATCATTTATTGATTGAAAAAATAATATCCATCAAGGAATATTATAGCATCGATTAGAAACTCATGCTATTTTCACTGTATTTTATAGAAAATAAATATACAACATTTTATTTCAGCAAATTACACAAAAAAACGCGATGGCTATATTCTTTAGGTATAAGTAAGTCTGATATCATCTACCATACTGTGACACATAGAGAAACTGCTGAACGAAGTAAAGAGTCTTATGACTGATAACATCACTTTGTAGTAATAACACTCATAAAATATTCATTCAAACTCATAGACTACGTCGGTTGTTAAAGCACAACAACAAACACTAAAAAGTTTATATATCTACCACACAGAGATTTATTTCTGACAGATTCACCTAGCATTTTAGATAAGAGGTGAATTTAAGCATTCTTTAATGTGGATTTCTGAAAAAAATTCCCGAAACTTAAGATATTAAGCTTTAAATCTTTAGCGAACTCAAAATGAGAAAAATATAGACAGTGATAATGTCACCAATCGTCATGAGAGTAATAATCTAATAAACTAGAACCAATATATCAGTCTAGTCCTGGTGCAGACGATATAAATTCTATCTAATTCATTATCAAATGAATAACAGGTTTGATATTTTTTATAACGCACTGTGATTTTCAAGATGACGCAAAATTTTTAATTATTATTTTATAATCATTATATTATAACCAAGACTGTCAGATAAAACTATATCACAAGATGGTGCCGATCAAAATAAATTTATTGATGTTGGCGGCTTCATGTATTGATGATGTATTACTATAAAAACAGATAAATTTAAGGTTAATTAATCTCGTTTAGAATATAAATTTTTGATTTCATTAATGCCTGGTATAAAACAAGCTTAAATTAAAAATATTTATCATATGCAGCAGTCATCCGGCACTATCTAATACTGTTTATCTAATTCGTTACATCTGGTCAAATACCTCAGCAAATCATAACCCTGATCCTAAAATTTGTTACTCAAGATGGTCTATTGCAAAGGCAGATGGCAACAGACTTAGAATTTCAGAAGCTACTGTTCGAATAGTGATCACTTGATACAATGTAAAAGGTGTAGATACAGCACTCCCGTGGGGTGAGGAAAGACGGACAATTTTCAATGACGAAATCGCTGAACAAATAAGAGCTATGATATACGACAACACAACAACGACGATCGAAGAAATTGCAACTACACTGGGTGTAGAATAGTTTAATGACGGTTTATAGTTAAGTTAAAAGTTTAAATTTTAAATGGAAGATGACCCGACTAATATATAAAATAAGGAACGATTAAGACGTCAAAAACAAAAAAGTTGCGTATGTTCGTTGGTATAGCCAGATCACACACACTTTCCGACATCGAAACCTTGTATATATTGACGTATCTCCGTTCAATATGCACATATTTTGGAGTCATTCTTGGTCGAAAAGAGGAACCATCTCAAACCCTATCATTGATCCAGTCGCACCAATATTACTATTATTTTAGCCATAAGTTGCACCAACCAAATACATTGTGACGCCGTTTCGAATTCCGTATTGGAGAAATTTTCAATTCTTTCCTTGGCGAGATCATGAAAATATAAGGAATAGAAGAAGATTTCGTTTTTTCATGGAAAATGTCAATTTTCATCACAACAGAACTATTCGTTTGCTTCCTGTCTTTTTACTTTAGTATTAATCTCCATATTCTCCACTCCTGAATCCTTGCGAGGAATTATTTTCACTAAATAATAACAATACTAGAAGAAAAACTCCTTCAAGAACAAATCAAGAATCAATTCGTCTGACGGGGGATGCTGCCAGATTCTTCCTTATCAAATAAAGTAGTGATATTTCACGCACTCAGAATCATTTTTCGAAAGATGTCTCATGATATAAAACATAGGAAGAGATTGATTTTATCAATAATTTATTTAATAAATTTAAATGTATTTTTTGTGATTGGATTTTTTAAAATTAACAAATCAAGTTAAAAATTATTTGCGTCATTGAGAATTACGGTTCGTAGTTGAGAATGTTGAACCCTGTTAAACGTCAGCCTTGATACCTGTCTGTCTACTAATCATAAGAGAACGTGGAGAATAATGACTAATTCAGGAGAAAAAAATCATCAAATGTGTTAAATTATCTCCTTAGAGTACTTCTTACCAAAAATTCATATGAATTCTTGTTGAAGATGAATACTGTAAGTCCATTACACTCGAAAATTAGCTCTAATTTATTGATTTCACTTCGGTAAGAAATAACGTTTTTGGATGCAAGTTGATCAACATATAACTTTCATATATGATAGGGGCAGATAAAAAATTTGCGGAGCTAGTAATTTTGTATATGAATCTAATAACATCTAGAGAAGATAAATTACTATAATTCAGCTTAAAATTAAAAAAATTGAGCAACTCATCTATGTATTTATACATAAAGCTTATGCTCGAGATCAGATTTCACATGAGAGTTTGTATATAAGCAACGCTTTTTCAGTCCAATGGCGACAATAAAAAAATCTATCTTACCAATTTTAATTTTGTGTCTGTTTTTGATTTTAAATTATTCTTTTTTAATTTTGATTGTGCAAACAATTGATGTTTTTATTGTTTTTTCCAGGAGCTTCATAGCTCGAATAATAGACCAAAAATGGATAATCGGAAGGTAAACGTGAAAAAAAATCAAAATAAAGCCGTAATTTTTTTCTTCTATTGGTCGGCAAAAAACTTTTGTTATATCAAACTTGTTTAATTTTTGAAATATTAGAATCAACGAGGGTGCAAAAATTTTTTCCTAGGTTCGCAAATTATGTTTCTGCAGAAAAAGAAGAAAGAAGAGGAAGGCCTAAAAGTGTTATCTTGATCAAGATTCAACGAAACGTAACATATATTTTATACATGATGACAAGAGAGACAATTTAAAAGAAGTATAAATTAGCAATAATGTTGAATAGTCTATTTCTAGCATATGGGGGGATTGAAAAACCTTGTGATAACCTGTAAGATATTATGTCACCTTTATCAATGCTACAACGATTTAAACATAAAAATTATACCTTAAGATTACGCTCAAACGTAATAAACTATTTTACCGATCTTACCAATGAGAAATTTGATTCACACAATTGAGCTTCCATCCTTTCTTGATGAGACTCAAAGTCATTGATGGGCGCATCGAAGACGGGCTCGAAATCTGATTGCAAAAAGAAAATGGAAAAACAGTACGATAATTCTTGCCTTGAAAGGTATTATTATAATAAATAAAGAGGTTGTTTTGAAAAATTCGAATGGTAAATCGTTGAAAGAATTTTTAATTTAAGAAATTTGATACAGGTAAATCATAAAAAATTTACCTTTTTTATGAATAATGTAATATTATACCATCAAATAAATCTGATAGACCAGAAAAACTCTCATGAAATCAAATATTTACCTCCTTAATTCCCAATATGAATCCCTACGTGAAAGAATTTTCGTAGATTAAATAATTGATGGGTAATCGACACCAGTAAGAATAACTAATGAACTTATCGCAAGAATGACGGTAGATTTAAACAGTGATACAAATAATATTTGACAGGGAACATTAATAATCAAAAATTTTTCTTTAAAAACTGCTTACAAGTGAAGGATATTCGAAAAAAATAAATTTATAGCACTTAAAATGTTTCCTAGTTATTATGATTATTGATTTCGGTTTTATACTGTTTTTAATAAAGTTTTTTTTTATGTGTAACCTAACTAATAGCAATATGTAAACTTATCTACAATAAATTCAAGTTCAAAAAAATACAAAATCTTAACTTGCATGGACGCATTTTTTATTGCCGCTTATGGAACATTAATGGCCAAGATTGAAGTAATAAGCCGTCATAAAACAGGTTCAAAAAAGAATCGTGGAGAAAAATTTCTTTGAAGCCTTTTTAAAGGATAGTGATAGCTTGTGTGACTAAAATTATTATAACGTATACGGATAACTTTTTTTAAGATATGAGAAGCTAATAACCATTTTAAAGTTTCGAATTAAGTTTATTTATAACACCAATTTTACATATTTATGTTCAATTCCAACTAAATATATTTTAGAAATATCAATAAATTTACATCGGGCTATAAGATAGTGCATGTAAGAAACGATGAGTCTTATTAATGTTTGATAACAGCAAGATGATGTAGATTTGTCATAATTAAGTACTTTAAAATCCATAGAAAGACTAATTAGCAAAGATTCTAAATTGAGAATCACACAGAATCAATCAAATAGAATATTGAATGGAATAAAAGTCAGTAAATTAAAGATATTTTAATGATTAATTAATTTAAAAAAGCAAATCAAATACGAAACAGCATCCAAGAAACAGGCTATACAAGTTGAAAAGTATTTTTTCAACGAAGTATATTGAAGATCATTTTCATGGTTGTAGAAATAGGAAAATAACCAAATGAGAATTGTAAGACTAATGCAATAAATGAAAAAAAAAATTTTAACTTTAAATCGCATTGATTATCAAATAAAAAATTAAAACTTGTATCGCACAATAGACGCGATGAACCCGTTGGGTTTTAATTTTTATAAACGTCACATGAATTGATATATCCATCAAAGATATAAAAAAAAATAATTTTCGAGCATAAATGGAGTCAAAATACCTTGTAACATCTTCTTCAATCTCAGACGGCATTATCACACGAAAATATTAAATGGCGGTTAAACACGTGCGTGTGCGGCAATGAAAATCGAAGAATTAATCTCGAAACATTTGATACAAATAAATAAACCAACAGTCAAAGAAGAGTTTATTAAAACTTATTTTGATCAAAATAGCGAGGTAGCGCGGAATCAACTTCAAGAATTGATAAAAACGAAAAAAATGTTTGATGATCTTTTATCAGTAGACGTGAAAAATACATCAATGATACTGGAATAATATGGCTTAATCCTGAAATAGAATCTATCAAAGCAAGTAGAAGATCTATCGGGTTCCTATGAAATTAATTAATTCAGTGTCCAAAAATCAAAAAATGCCTTCATATCTCCAGTACAGGGTCAAAAACACCCGTTGAATAACTGGGATGAACTGTACCTTGAACACATGAGACTAAGTTACATGCATTTTATATTAATAAATAAACAAAAGTTTGACGCTTTTATTTAATTAGAAAGAAACGATAACCAAGATGATCAGCAAACAATCACACATCTTCATGATTATAACGACATTAAAGACGCAGCTCAGCACGTATTCGGAAAAATAGGTGATATTATCATGTGAACAAAGCTAACATTGATGGAGTTACTCTGTCCGAAGTACACTCAAGCGTTATAATTTAATTTTGTGAGCTCCTTACTTTAATCTCATAAGTAAATATTTGTTTGTTCTCTTGAAATATACGTTGCTAATGTCCTGTTAAATCAGTCAAAATTTTTCTAAAATTGAAAAAAAATTAAATTAAAGACAATGAGTGATAAAATAAAGTTTTTTTACAATAACAGCCATAACTCTTGGGACAGCAATATCCGTTTTGGTGATCTCTGGCATCAAGGGACTTAAATTGGCTATCTGATAACCATTTTTATTCTCATATAATGAATTATTTATTAACCCTACAATTATTTCGATGGATCTCCTTTTAAATATTTTTAAGGATTTTAAAGCATGGGTTTATAATCATATTATAGCCATGACTGCAAGAAAGGGCCAGAAATCTATTTTCGTACTCAATTAATATTTGTAAATCTAATTTGAATTTATGAATAGGCTATTTATATTTTTAGAATTTAGGTTTAGGTTGTATTACTGTCAGTAACACGGGTTTAAGAACACATGCTTAAAAAAAATACTTTTTTAGAGTGTTTGTGAGATATAAGCATTCTCAATTGAATTCTTACTTTAAAGCTAAAAAAACAGACATAACTATATGTTGTTACAGATAAGACTCTTCGTGTAATCTCCATGAAATATCATATCAAAAGCTTGAACTTAATTATAATAAAATATCCTGGTATAAAGCTATCAATAAGTGATAAACTAAAAATAACATCTTAGGTTATCACCCAATCTTTTAATTACCCATATAAAAAAATTCTTAGCTATTTTGAATTCAGTTGATCCTTGTTATGGAGTGTTTTAAGGATCGAAATTTTAAAAAATATGGTAGAGTTTGAGAAAACAGTTTTATATATCGATAAAAATTTTAATTTATTTTGACTTTAATATTATTTTATGAAAAATATGATTTTAATATGTTCATTAAGTTAAACCTCATAATTGGGACAATAATCTTTTTATTTGGAATAATTTTAGTGTATGGGATACAAATTTCAGCTTATTGGAACGTCCGTTAATTGTGACTATTAGTAAATTTAGATGATATTATTCGAGAACCAAATGTTACAAAATATCTAGGTTTTACTCTTTGGACATTAATTTAATATTTATTTGTAATCATAAAATTTAACTGTTACTTAAGCGAATATTATCATCCCGCGATTTTATATCTAATAATAAAATATTTTTTAGAGGTTTGAAATGGACAAGCTCAAGCTTGTCCAATAAAAAAAGGTCATCTAAATTTCTTCTCAGTATCATACGCAAAAAATCGACAATCACTTTGAAATGAAAAGTCAGAAATACTGTTTTTAACCAAAAAAAATTGAAATGAGGATTAACTATCTGTATAAAGACAATACTACTGTAACGATTAGAGAAATTAAAGAAGATATTCAACCAATATTATTATTTATTCTAAAACAGCAGTTAAAACATAGTAAATGTCTTATTATATTTAATATTCAAATTGAAATTTAATTTAGAACAGCGAAAGAAGAGATAAATGACGTATATCATATGAATATAATAAAATTACTCTTTCTATTTTATCACTTGTTTATTTTTTGGGCAATATTTTTATCAGTTTAAGCCAACGAACTAGATTTAATTCATTATATGATCCGTATTTATTAATTAACAATTTATGGGAATAAAACTCGCTTGATAAATTTTAAATCTAATACTGAATAACTTAATATTGCTAAGAAGGTTTCAATAACGAATCTTATTGTAGATTTATACCTTTTACGGATATTTTGCACGTGAAAATTTTTTATTGATTAAAATTCTAAAATAATTGAAATATTCAATCACATGCGCCACCTAATTTAATTGTAGATACTGTGAACAAAAATAACAATTTACCTGAAATTAATCGCCAAATATGACATAAAAAGTTATGAAATTTAATTTAATTGATTTATTCGATAAAATTCGGTGTAAAAGTCCCTAAATATTATTTCATAACTTCAAGTGGATAATGATCATCAAGTGGATCAAGGATAAATGCACTAAATCGTTAATAAAAATCGATAAAATTTTTTGCTTTAAAAAATATTTTTTAAAGAATTGTCGGATTGGAGATCTTGAAGTTCTATTTGCGATTAATTATTAACAGATTGAGGATAATAATTAATGAAAGATTAGAGTTCATTAAACTTTTTATCAATGCCTTAAAATCTACCAATCTCATCTACAAATTTTTCAATTAACCTGTTATTTTTTCTAACTATATCGTTTATAAATTTTGATTGGCAAATTGATGAGAAAAAATAATTAGTTTAGTCTGAAACGATTTTACTTCGAGATATTAATCGTGAACAAAAAGATCATCACCTTGGAGTTTAGTGTTAAGTTTACTAACTTTTTGCATCACGTTTGTCGTAAAATGAAATCTCTCATCCATTAATCATCTTTAATATATACTGATAAATCACAGGTTATATTCTTAATTTATAAAAATATAACAATATCCTTTTTTGTTTCCTCGGTTCTTTTTAACATTTTTCCAAGTCTCTACCATTAAATAATTAAGCGATAAATAACATCAGAATGATCACATTCCATGCCCTTCAAAAAACTTTTAAATTTTCTGGGTATAATGCTCTTGATCTTAGAACATTAACTGTTTGATAAGTGAGTATTTTTTTGATTGTGTGGAGTGATTTACAAAAAGATAGAATTTATATATATTTGCTTAAATCGCCATAGCATGTGTCACTTTTTTAAATATCAGTTTTGTGAAGATTTAACTATAAATATAGATGCATTAAAAAAACACCGAAAAAATACATAGCATATTTGGTGCGCATTGAACTCGACCGTTCTTTGCTAACCCATTTATAAATTATCTGGCAAATATTTTTTTCACTTGCTGTCTTATGATACCATCGGGCTGGATCCGGCCCGCGAGCCGTAATTTGCCCACCCCTGATTCATAACAACAACCATCTCTTGTACAAGTTTACCATTTTGATTTAGTATCCGGTTCATGACCCTCTCACATTCGATCCGCCTCACTTAGATGCCAGAAATTTATGGCTGAGATTTTGGGACTCGGGTTGCAGCTAAAATTTTTCCCCGCTCAAATTTTACACTGTAGTAACGAATCTCGCAACACATGGTCAGTAAATTAATAAAATAACAGATGAGAAAATTTTATCAGAAAATCATTACTTAATCCTGCAAAAATGTTATTTTTTATTTGATTATGTGCTGGGTTTGAAGTTTAATATTTAAAAGCAGACTTTTATTGTAATTGTGTGCGATAATCTAATTTATGCCATATAAATTATTTATTTTGTCAAATGCATAAAATATAAGATCGCTTGTAAAATGAATAAGTGTCCTCGGATCAAAAATTAAAATAAAAGCCTGTATCGAACGTAAGAATACACAGATCATAAAAGCGAAATTTAATTACAACAGAAAAATATTAATGCATATGAACTATTCGGATGGATCTAATGGTCTATTGAATCCGCCTGGTCTATTCATGTATTGTCTGATTCTAATTTAAAGGCTTTACCGATATTTTCTTGGCATCTTTTTTAGGGTGAACGTGTTAACATTTCCAGGAACCATTTTTTTCTTTTGATTAAATTGCCATTATCACCTTGGTTGAATCAAAACTACTAAATCCCATTAATTCTTCCATTTTTTTTAAATCGTCAACCTCTTTCTAAAACTAATATTTATAAAGAAACAGTTTGAATTGGACGTGATTCATCAACACTGGAATGTGAAGGACTTTTGTTTCGTTTTCTGTCTTTTTTCGAATCTCTGATTATGAGACAAGTATAATAACTTTGACTTCTTTTTAGGCGACCTTTATATTTTAAATTACTGACTAACCTTGAGAAAGATCTAGATCTGTGTCTTCTATGACGATGCTTTTCTTATTTTTACCAAAAATATAAAACCTTTTTTTTCTTTTCTTTCTGATTTTTTTCGAGATTTTGACACTCAGTATTTAAGAAAATATACGCTTACTCGTGTCTACTGCTTAATTTTCTTTTCTCGTCTCTAGGCATAAAATTTAGCGCTTGCGTAATTGTTTCAATATAGAGCCGCCATTTTTGGCTTTTTTCGCGTTTTATGTAAGTTATCGGAAGTATTATGACATCAGTGTGCTAGAAAAGGGATCACAACTACTGATGTTAAAGAACTTATAGTAAATATATTTACAGAAATTTATGGGGAAAAAAATTTACAAAAAATTAAATTTTTTGATCAATTTCAGTAAAATAATTTTTTTTGAATTCTTATTTTGTCTCTGTCATTTAAAAAGAAAGCAAGTTCCTTTTTTATTGAAAAATTTTCCGACTTTTCAAATGTTATGAGACTTCTGTATCAAAGAAGTTCTTTTAAAACGGAAAAATCCTCTGTAATAACTACCAAGTATAAAAAACCTTGCATTTTCCTTTTGATTCATATAATACTACTATATTTGTAAGTTTAATATAAAATAAATCATTTATTATATCGTTTTAAAGTGCGGCTTAAAACTAACACAAGTTTTTACACAAAAAGAAACATAAATATTATTCAAGTCATTTTAATATTGGCTTTATTCATAGACATTACTTAGTCCATAATAAATTCTGTGGCAATCAAGTATGGGTAAAAGAATGATTTTTCTACCTCTGATGCTTTATTTCTAACCATTATACAGACACTGTGATTCCATTTTTATATTCTAATTTTTATGTCAATCAATAAAGCTTAAAATACGATTTTTGGTAATCAAAAAATTAAAAGACGGCAATGCATCTCGAAACAGAAGTCCTAAGTTTTTAAACATTTCTACTATAATAATAAGCCCTGCAGTGACTTGATGGATGCAAAAATGGTATTTTCCCTAATAAATTTACATAAAAATATTGATTAAAAAATATAAAAATTTATTTTACGAGCCAAATAAATTTGGTTTTATGTCGCCATATCTTAATCGCATATGCGCAATTAAATAGCCAAATCGAACTTTTTATATTCTCTATGACCGAGTTACGTGATGATGGAAGGAAATTCGATGAGTTAAGAAAAATGAACGCTAAAATTGGGGTTACTTCTGGCGCAAACGGAAGTGCTTATTTCGAGATTGGAAATACATAGGTTTTATCAGCTGTTTACGGACCAATCGATTTAGATGATTGGAAAATGTCGTATTCAGAAATACAAGATGATGTTTTAGTTAAGTGTAACCTTTCCTACAGTACATTTAATAGAATGTATAGGAGGGAATCCAGAGTACGAGCCAACGATACTCAATCCTTTGATTTTTGCTCAACAATCGAAAAAGCCTTCCAAGATATAATATTTAAGGATTTTTTCCAACATTCAAGATTAGAAGTGGATATAATCGTAATTTTTATTTTTTAATTTAGATTTTTCAATCAGATGGAGGCGAATTATCTAGCTGTATCAACGCGACTACATTAGCTTTTCTTGATGCTGGAATACCCATACAAAATTTACTATGTTCCTGCTCAGCCGCTGTCGTATACCCAAGAGTAGCGAATGATCTCGTTGCAGACATCAGACCTAAATTTATTCTTGATTTCAACTTCCAAGAAACTTTGAGTTATAATCGTGTGTCGTGTCTAACACTTGCTCTTAAAGGAAACACAGAAGAACCTGTCATGTGGCGGTTGGATCGAGGAAAAATTAACTCAACGTCTCTTGAACAGTTGTTGTTACTGACGTCTAAAGGATGCCATCAAATATATGAATATATAAAAAATATATGTAACGTCGCTTATCCTTCATAGTTGAGAATTTTTAATTATTTTTTCTTTATTATCATTATCTACTTTGCGTTTAATGCATGTTTTCAATAAACTCACATTTTATTAAAATATAAGATCGCATATGATATTGCTCATTAACTATTTTTGCTCAGAAGTCAAAATATTTAAAACGAAACCTGTGCAGGCAAAGTTCGGGTGTAAGGGGTCAATTTCTAAGTGCAGTGCACCAGGGTGCGGTGCCCGCCTATCACCCTCTAGAGAAATAACACCCTTAGGCGTAGAAGGCAAGTTATATAGATATATTTATTGATGTCGTCTATTTTCAATTTATATTTAAAAAACCCTTGTGCTCAGATCTACGGGCACGGCACTAAGATACACCAACAATTCCTTAAACGATGAGGAAAAAATAGAAAAAAATATATTTTTTCAAAACAGATTATGGAAACAGGGTTTTTAATATAATGAACAAGCTAAATTATGTGATATTCAAATTGTAAATCAAATTTTGCCAGATTAGTAAATTTATCGAATGGTCATATGATCTTACATATTGTGTTGTATTCAACATTTTTTAATCCCAATTATAATCTCAATAGCAAAGACCGGATCTTCCATTGTTAGAAGTTGAAGCCGAATTTTATGATAGTGAAGCTTTTTGCGGAAAATTTATGCGGTTCGATGAAACTGGGGACTATTTTTTGGCATTAACGTATACTTAATCTCAAAGAACCCAAAAATGTAAAATTTGCTTAAATCTATTTTATCAAACATTATATATCACCACAATCAATCATCCTAACAATATAATATCATTCAAACATGTTTTAATATTGTATCGACCAATTATTGTTTCAAAATTAAGTCCGTATATTTCGTTAATCGACCAGACTCAGCGCGAAAATTTACAAATTAACTTAAAATAAAATTTAATTGAGAAGCTATACCCATTTATAATATGTTTATTTGCGTGATTTGTGTAAATTAAATCCGCAATTGAATTCAGGCTTCAATTTTCTCTTCAAATGCCGTATAAATGGACTAAAAATAAAAAAACTGTATTTTCAAAAGCTAAATTCCAACATTTCTCGTGATGATCTTAACCAATGTATTTTTTGCAACAACGCCGTAATCAACCAACCAATTTTACATATTTTTAATGAATGCCCTTATTTTATTGGTCCCCGCAATATTTTTTTTGGAAATTTTCCTAGCTCAAACGGTATGGTAAGCCCTATTTTTAATTTTTGCTTTCTGAATGGCTTCGTAGAAGGCGAAGCAATGGGTCAAGAGTTAAACCTAAAAATTTATCATGTTGTGCAAAGATACTTCTATAATTTATCGTTCGAATATAAAAAACTGTCTGCTCTTGGCCCAAGGAATTTCCTCTGAGAACCAAAGCCCACCGGGTAGGGTCGCTTTTTTGAGCTAGGGTAGCATGAGTTTTAGTCTTTTGACACTGCCGGCTAATCTAGCGCCTTCATCAACAGTCGTTATTTATGATATGATTTTTATTAACAAAACAAATAAAATATAAAAATGTAAAATCAAAAAAAATTAAAAAAATGGGCTGACAGCGGAGTCAAAATAGTATATTTTTGATTTTACATATTTTTAAATTAATTTATATTTTTATACATTTTTTTAAAATAGTTTTTTTTTAAAGGGCTAACACCCCAAGGCGACTGGCAGAGTGAGAATCTGCATGCGAAAGCATTTGACCATGGTTTCTCATGCTACTAAAAAAAAAATATGTTTATTTGCGTCTCTTTTTTCTTAGTGTAGACAAAAAACTAAAAACAATCTTTTTAATCTCTTTTGGCAACAGGTAATATTCTTAAGACATTATATTTGGCTTGGATTTTACATTTTAAGGTCATGAATTGATGTTTTGAAATTTTTTTTAAATCGAGTGATACCTTGCATGACGTACTTAATCCAGTCATTGAGTAAGTTCTTTGTCCGAAACGACCTTTATGCTAAGCATGCTTTGTACTAAAATACAATAACAAAATAATTAATTTTATGTCGACAAAAAAAATTAAAACCTTGGTTTGGAGCCATTTTGTGTGTTAATGTCATTGGATCTCAAGAAAAAATGGTAATTCATGACAAACACGCGCGTTTAAGCGAAATAGTGGAATCTGAATTAGTTCATTGTGCGAAGAAAAGTTCGTTATGCGAGTTATCTATTAGCATAAAAAAGTACGTTATGCGCAGCGAACGTTAATCGAGGAGTACGTTATACGAGGTATCATTGTAATCAAATTTATGGGTTTTACGTAAGCTAAAAAACTCGTTTTCTTAATATTTCGCTCAAACTTTAATCACAACATGAATTTATATTTTGTGAAGTAACTTAATAAATTTTAAAGTAAGATACTTTGGCCATTTGCAAAAATAAATTTTGTGTAGAATTGATGTAAATATCTCAAAAAATGCAATATCTAATCAAAAATGTTAAACCCAACACAACTTTTCTCATATGAAGGCCCGATTGCATATTTTCATCAACCAAAATGCA
This sequence comes from Cyprinella venusta, assembly GCA_038021265.1. Taxonomy (NCBI): domain Eukaryota; kingdom Metazoa; phylum Chordata; class Actinopteri; order Cypriniformes; family Leuciscidae; genus Cyprinella; species Cyprinella venusta. Next base: position 30,518 of record JBBNEX010000294.1, read on the forward strand.
ATATACTATCTCTGTTGGCCCAAATACGATTTGTAGAAAAACGGAATTCTTATGAATGAAGTTGTCTATAATTCCTTTACTTTTGCCAATCACATATTTTTAAGAACCTTAAAACTAGATTTAATTGATAAATTATTGAAATTCGCTGTGATAAGCTTTGACAATTTTATTTAAACAATTTAGTGACTTTTAAATCATTCTTTAGCAATTCTGTATCATCTACGGCAGTGCTGTCCAACCTTTTTGACATCACGGGCCACTGAAAAATTTGTAATGAAGCAGAGTGCCACATTTTAAAAGGCTAAAACTATGGATTTAAAAAACTAGTACAATAATTAAAACTAGCACATTAACTTTATCATTAAATCAAAATTTTTTAAAACATTTAGTTATTTTTGGACTTAACTAAACAGTATTAACGGGTAAAATCGTAACAAATGTACAGACACAAAAATATAAAACTAAACAATATACATTTTATAGTTAGAGAATGTGTATAGAAAGATATTTTGGTATTCATTCGTTTAGCAATTTTTTCTTTGTGGTTGATATTTAGTCACTAGATTCCCCATAAAAAGTTATAAATGATCATTAGTCAAAAAATTTCGTTTTTTTTGACCTAATATAACGACTGCAAAAAATCCAGCTTCACAGGCAATGTTACTTCATAGTATTATAAGTTCTTTTTAGCAGCATTTTGAAGCCTGTGGAAATTCTTCAGAAGAAACACATGTGATCCAGAAATCTGTTATAGTCGTTTTCTTTATTTATGTTAAAGAAAGTCATATTGTATTAAAGTCCAATAATTTAAAGCTGCACTGAACCTTTTTCTCCTCTCAGTGACTGCGTCTTGTGGTTATTCCGATATAAATGATATTGGTATCAAAAGTTTAAGTTGTAAATATCCCATGAAAGTTCTGGCCAGCCATTTTAAATCAACCTACGGACCAAATACAGCCCGCGTGCCGCTGGTTACACAGCACCGATTTACGGAACACCAAAACTAAAATATGGATGTATCAAAGGGAATAAACAAATTTCCACAATAATTTTTTTTTTATTTTTGATATAAAAAACAACAAGTGTTGGTGGCTACTAATTTATAATAAGTGCTTTCAAATAATTTTATACCCGAATTATTGCATCAATGACTAAAAATCTTTATATTGGGTTCGAATCTTGAGATTGCAACCGGAAGTTATTTTTCAAACATTTCAAAGTAAGATCGTGCATTTATTTAATTAATACCAGAGTTTAGAAACTTATTTTATGCACTTTTTTGGTCAAATAACAGAAAAGTTATCAAATTGATTTGTTGGAAATAAGATAATTTATTTCACCATAAATCCAAACAAAATCTAATGGAACCTTAAAAACGTTAGGTTTCAGTCATCCTTAAAATAAGCAGGTTACTCGGATGTTTTTGTAAGCAGAACAAATGTTGCGGACTGCCTCCTTTATTAACTATTACAAAACAACTGAAAACTTGATTATGGCTCCAAACTTAATCTCTTGATGATAGTAAAAATTAATGAAAGTTTTCAGTTCGAGTATTTTACCATCTATTTATCAAAATTTTATCCAGGAATGAAATTTTAAGGAAGCTACGCGTAACTTTTAGTTGAAGATAGTAAAAAATTAGAATCTCTAAAAATGTGTAAACTGAAGAAAATATTGTGATTTAGTGAATTAAAAATGAAAAGTCTTCTAATAATGAAATAACAAATGTCTATTCAACGACGTGAGCATTACGAGCATATTCAATGTTCGATTTGAGACTTTGGCTGATGTTATTGTACCAGATATCAAATGATTCAGGAATATGAGCCTTAATTATAAATAACTTTATTCACCTTTAGTTGATTTAACAGATTCATAGCCTTCTTTGATATGTCATCATTTACATATGGAATCATAGACGCAAGAGAATCAAGTGCTTTGTATAAATTGGTATTGTCAGGTGTAACGAACGTTTGGAATTTTCTATGATTTATTTAAAAAAAAATACTCTTCAATTAACTCAATCAAGTAAGTCATAATAAAATCTGACTCATCTTCAACGACAGGTAGCCAACTTAGCCACGTAATGACAGCTGGATCAAAAGGAGAAATAAGTTGTGGTGAATGTTTCATAACCTTTGCTACAGACGCAATCGCATTAGCAGTTGCGGTTCCATTTTCTTCTGTCCTGCTTTCAGGATGAGAAATCCATTTAACCATAATTGGAAGAGAAAAGCTTATATAAGTTTGATAGAATTGAGATGCGAATTCAATAATTAGCCCAGTAACAAAGAATGCTGACTGGCGAACGATAGGAGAATCATCATTTAAGAGCACTTTTAAACGTTCTATGAAACTGTTCGAGAGATGCGTTGATTCACTTGGACAAAATTCTACAAGATCACCGATAATGCAGATAGACCAACTACGTAAAGAAACATTTGAACATTCAGAGAGTTTAATAATACTCTCAAAAGCTTTACTGAAATAGGGTAGGTAATTAGACTTGAGAGTTGTAAAAAGTACACGAGAAAGTTGTTCGATAGCGGATAGTATAAGATCTTCTTCGTTATCATCATCATCATCAAGAGATTCGTCATCAGTGTCACAAGCATCATCGTCAAAAAGATTTGCTGCTGATGTATTTCCAAATTCAGATATTATTTTATTGATTTCAGTCATCATCATAATCATAATTTTATTCAGATATTCATCAGAAAGGCCAGCGTATGAAACCACGAGGATACAATCCTTTAGCCCATCAAAAGCTTTATCAGAACAAAACATAATATTATTGCTTGTTACACGAGTAAAAATGGCGTGAAATATTTTGCCCCAAAGTTGAAGCATGTAATTACTACTTTTAGTTTGGCCACATTCTAGAATCAATGGAAATGTTGTACAACAAGCATCTTGAATATCATTATCAAAACATTCCATAAAGTTTTTAATTGTAACATCACAAATCTGATCGACATAATTTGACATGCTTGATTTTGTGCTTTTGCATAATTTTTGAAGAATCATGTAAGCATTATTTTTGTCACCAATTGCTTCCGTGCGAGCAGATATGACCTTTGTGAGACCATTACGATCAGATGTAGAATCAAGATTTCCAAAATTTGCAGAAATAAATTGATTTTCAATTTGATACGAAATTAAATCAATCAAGACGGGAATAAGTGTTGGAATTACGGAAGAAAACGAATCACCAAATACTTCAGCCATATCCGCCATTATTTCAAGATAATCTAATTGATAATTATCTGAATCAGTCAACTTGATATTTCGTATCTCAAAGCTTTTTAGTATTTCTAGAACACTGTCTAATTCATGACAACATTCTTCTTTGCCGACTGAAATAAGAATTGAACATAAAGTCTCCAAAGATTGTATAAAATACTTTATGTGAGGAGTAAAAGCCAGAGATCGGATAAGAGTAAGAAGCTCAGAAATGATTCCTCGGTAATATTTGACAAAATCGTGGCCCAAAGTATCGGCGAATTTAGATAGTGATGATAAAACATTTTCCAACACGATTGGTATTCCAGGCTTATTAAGTGAATTCACAGATGAAATAAATAAAGCATGAAGACTTGAGAAAAACTTATCGGCATAAAGATCTACTACTTTTCTTGGGCATCCTTCTAAAAGATTGACATAGCAGCAAATTGCTCTTGCCTGAACTCTTGGATAAGCAGAACAATTTTCAGCGGCGTAAAAGATTACAGGAAACACTTGTTGGTGATAGTTGTTGTGAAGATGCGTGATGTAATCAACGGCAAGCTGGCCAAGGGTGTTGATACAGTAATACACAACCTTTGGATGTTGATCCTTTATGAAAACGGATATTGCTTCAATTACGCGAGGTAAATGTGGCTTTAGAATTTTCAAACAACCTTCTGCGATGCATCCAATAGTAATCAAGGCAGTACAACGATGTTGCCATATTGTGCTGCTCAATAATGGAGATACTTTTTCCATGATTATAGGAAACATTGTCTTTCCTCCCAAGGCGCAAGTAAGGCGATCTAAGGAGGTTTCAGCAGTAGTTGGAATGTCACTTTCACCATCCTCTCCATCTTCCTTTACGCTGAATCCCCAAGAAGGATCATCCTCGATTAGTGTTATATGACGAATAAATATCTCTACAAGATTTGGAAGCTGTTCTAAAGATTGCATTCTAAATGCTTTTTTTGATTGTTCGGCCAACGATACAACGCATTCCATTGCAGACATTCTAATATCTTCTGGAGTATGTTGAGAAGCCAACAAACCAATCACAGACTCAACGACCAGTAATACATATTCTCTAAAAATCTTGCTTCGACACTCAATTATAAGATTTATCTCTTCAAAAATCTCTCCGACCAATGAAAAATCCTGTGAATTTTTTATGATATGAAACATTAGCTGAATTGGTGCATCCATAAATTTTCTCAGGCGTTTTATGGGAAGTTCAATGAGAACGCTTGAAAATGCCTTTAGAGCGTTAATAGGGAGATTTTTATGAGTTCTTGTATCTAGGGCCATTGTTTCACACAGAACCTTAATTACATTGCCCAAATATTCATCATTGAAATCATTAAGGATGCAAGGAGACGCTTCGAGTAGTCTAAGTCCAATTTCTTTTCCAACGTCATGATTTGATCGAACAAGACAGTCATAAAAAAAGGAGTTTATTTCTGCCCACCGAATTTTGTCGTTGCTACGACAGTAAAGTATTAGGGACGAGGCTATGTCAACGTATTTTTTTCTAATATGGCCATTTTGCTGTTGAAGACATAATTGAGGGATCGTGTTTTTTAGGCTATTTATTGTCGAATCGCTTAAAATATGGGGATTGCGCGTTTGATCTATAAGTTGTCTCAATAGCAAGCTTGCAATTTCAAGGACAGAAATATCCTTCTCATTGAGCAACACTTGTAAAAGAAGATTAGCTTTTGTTTCTTTTTCGATGGAATTTAAACGGGACTCTGATTCCTTTCTGGTAATGTTATTGGGTTCTAGACTCTTTTTCAAGAGACCAACAAATTCTTCCATGTGTTTTTGTGGAGCATTAATCATTATTTACCAACTGATAATAGATTCAGAAATGATATTCGGATATCATCGTGAATGCGTCCGCGTGCCACGCAAAACCAGCCATCACCATTCACACTTTATTGCTAAAATTTTACACAATAATTTTTTTTAAGAATTGAAAATTTATTTATCGCTAAAAGTTAGGCTAAATTTATTTCTAAACTTATTCAATTATTTAAGTCGAGCTAAATATGCGGAAATTTGACTTATTCTTCTTCATATTAAACTAATTAAAAAACTGCTTTCCACGTGAATGAAATCAGATTAATCCAAAATTCACATTTGCGCCTGCGTATAGTTGAAAAACCCAATAGAACAAGCAGTTTTTCCATCATAAGTCCATATTTTATAATAAAACAACCGTACAGCATATAAAAAAACTCGATCCTTTTATTTGGTTGCGTTAGCATTTATAGGATTTCTTAACAGTTAAATACTTGCAAGTAAATGTTCATTGATGTTATTTACAAACTCACACCTTGTTTTTCCTACTGCCTAATGACTTTTTATTTTCTCAAATTTTCTCTTTTTAACTTTTTTTATAAAAAATAGTAAAATTAAGCGTTTTTGGATTTACTTTTGGTACGGATTACAGCATATTTTTAATTTAAGCCAAATTATGCAGATTTAACACTTTCTAAATCCATGAAAAATTTTTTTTGTGTGAATAATATTTACTTGCTGAATATCTAGGATTTTTAGAATGTAAATTCTCAACTTCTTTCAAGCATGAGATGGCTTTAGATTAAAATTGGTGTCAAATAGATTTTTATTATCCATAATTTAATTTAATATTTTTTATTCCCAAATTTATCAAATTTTAATAAAATAACTAATTTAGAACTTTTTTTATTCAATCTCTTTAAAACACGCAGAGAATTACAATGAAACATAATCTGCTCTTAAAATCTTGTTTAAATACAATTTTTTAATTAAATCCGTGTTGAAATGCAAACAAAATATTTTTATTTGATATTTCGAATGTATTTATACGTATATGTTGCATCAATTTCGCAGATCAGAAAGTTTTGAATGCGTAACTATAAATTAAATGCTTTGTCGATGCCGTTGATTTGCTACATCAGTATGTATTAAATCAAAAATCTATCTCTTACATTGTTTTTTGATAAATCGGTTCATCTTTCGCTTAATTAACA
>JBBNEX010000093.1:0-64920 GCA_038021265.1 Cyprinella venusta
TACGAAAATACCGGATTTTGACGAAACTATTTGATTAAAACTCGAGTGAATTCGAGATTGGTTTTAAGAAGCATGTTTATCTGAAAATTACATTTTATCGTTTATTTTGAATTTTTAGGCAAAAGAACTTTTTTTCACGGCATAGGTAGATTTTATAAAATTTTATAATAATATAAGTCCAGTGATTCCTGGTCAGAACCTTAAACTATTGATTTGGCTTAAAAATGAATTCAATCGAACAAATTAAGATTAGGTTTGCAATCTCTGGGTTGCGTACTGAGAATGTTTAAAGAACAGCACGCGATGCAAATAAAAACTAATTAAAAAGTAATTAGGTTGATGCTTCTATGGGTCAACGTCAACTTTTTGACATTGATGACGTCAAAATCAGATTTGTAATTCTTTAATAAATTCCATGATTCTGGTCCCGCCAGCTCTTACACCTTTTGACATTCAAAATTTGCGACAAAAAAAATTTTTCTACTATAGTGAAAAAATTAAAAGTTTTCTCGCTGTAGAGCCTTCGAAACATACCTTGTGGATGCATGTATCCAACCTGTGCAATCAGCTTGTGATATGTGTGTTGAAGCTAAATTTATTGTAGCCAGCAACGCGTTGGTGTCGAATACAATTTTATTCGATCTGATAATATTCTTCCACTTGAAAAACATTAGCTCAATTGGATTTAATTGAGGTGAATATGGTGGAATAAATACTATCCGCGTGGCCAAATTCTTCGACGGTATTTTCCAGTTTGCAGGGGAGTGGTGAAAGCGGACATTGTCCATGTTGAAAACCTTTGGTGTCTGATTTAAACGAGAACAGTTTTCGCGTATGAAGATTATAAAACGCTCTGTATTTACAATGAAAGAAGCGCCGTGTAATTAATTATTCAGGAAATATTCATCGCAGCACAGACACTGATATTTCGTCCTCTTCAATTCGCCACAATTATATTGACACGCTCGCCTCCACGACTTCTATCATTCCTTCTCCTTGTGTGTAAGATAAACCCTGTTTCATCGATATAGATGACATCTGAGTTGAAAATGGGATTCTTTTCATAATTAAATTAGTACTCTTTAAAATATTGCTGAGCATATAGAAATCGTGCGTTAATTTTAAGATCGGTATATCGAGCAATCGGAACCAATCTCGTTAATTTTTAAGTGATGTTCAGATTTTTTAATATTCGTAAAATTGTTTGAATTGATACGTTTAACTCAATATCCTCAAATAATTTTGCCTTGAGTCGAGCTTATGTTATTGTTGGATCTTCTTCCACATGATTCTCGATTTTGTCGCAATGCTGAGGCTCAATCTTGATATTTCGTGGTCCAGCTTTGAGTGTCGATTGGGATACGCTTCCCCTTTTGATAAATTTTTTATAAAATGTATCTAAAGGTCCTTTCTTGGATAGAAAAGTTTCTTGCCACTTCAGCGATGGAGATATGCGGATTTTTCTCGATGAATGTGACCGCTCTTTCTTTTGTATCATTTGAAATCTTTGAATAGCTTCTTGTTGAATGATTATTTTTCCTCATTTTCATTATTTCATTCATCTATCACAAACAAAAATGTAACGGAAATTTTGAATGTCAAAAGGTGTATATTCCGTCTTTTGTCATATTACGAGCACATAATTTGTCTGTAATAATTTTGTCCAAAACTGTTGGCAGACTTGAAATTTATCCATAACAGGTGAAATTGTTATTTTACAATAGGAGGGAAATGATATGGCAAGAAGATTTCATTTATTTTAATTATCAGCCAGCGGTCATAAAAAAATAGAATTTAAACAGACTCATAACTTTCAAAAAGATTATAGATATGATAAATACAAAATTTTCTGATATGACATAATGTACACTCTAAAATCTTATGTAGATAATTAAGGTATATGACGCGACAAGAACACATAATTTGTATTCAATTCTTTAAAAAGCACAACTATCTCGATTTTTGGTTTTTTAATTCCAATTTTGGTATGATATTTGTCACTATGTGACTTAATTTTCCTAGTAGGATTAAAAATACTGTTTGAATTCCTTTGTCTATTTTTCAATGCGCAGTCTCTGTAGAAAATTCGATCGATGGTGGATTACAGTAAATGGGACAAGATTGAGGCAAGCGTTGTTTCATAAATTTATAAGGTCAGTGATGATGAAGATGACACACACCCGAACATTGATACTCCAAGTTTATTCAGATGGCGACATAAAGCTCGAGTTGAGCGTATGGCTGCTATAGAGGAAAAATTTAAAACTTAAAGATGAGAATGAATGAGTTAATCTTTTGACAATTATTTAGATATGAATCTAGGCTGGCAGTTGTTAATGAAAAGATTGATGAACATAGGAAATCAAATCCAGATACAGACCTTCCCGACGAATTAAATACCGAGTTAATATTTTGTAATAAAAAAGTTATTTATTTCTATTATTTTTAGATGGAAAATATGCGAGAAGAAGAAGAATTGTTGTTAAAAGAACAAAAAGTAATATAATATTTAATATTCAGAGTCCAACCCTGGAATGTAGATACACTAAGCAAAGAGAAATACAGCAAAACTGTAATTTGTTATTTTTTTATAAATAAAAAACAATATTTTATTCTATATCGATTAAAAATTAATCAAAATTTAGGCTGTAGAAAGAGCCTAAAATTTAGTAACGCTTAAAAAAAATTGTATAAATCTATCAGAAAATTAATTATATCCTCCCACTCCTTCGTTTATCCAGCTTTTTCATAAGATATCAGTATTCCCACCTCCCACCATATTTTCACATTTTTAACCGCCTTTCCTCAATAAATGTCTCGGCTGTATCATCTTTAATCGTTTTTACAGATTAGACCTGACGATTATCGGTTGTAAGCTCCAACTGAATTAAACTACCTAATTTATGAAAATTTAAATATTTCTACGCAATTATGCTCAACTTTAATATTTATTTTATTTTAAAATAGGCTGAATATTAAGTACTTTCAAAAATTCTCATGTTTACTGATAAAAATCATATGTAGTTTTAAACATCATTTCGTCTTATTAAGATTCTTCTGGATGCCTTGAAATTCTCCATGAATTAAAATATTTATTTTTATTGCCTTGACCTGTTTTGCTCTATGTTTTTAACAACATATTTAAGAAATATTTCGACAAAAATTAGTTTACGTTGTTCCTGTGCTCAAAATTTCTATAGATATCGTTTTCTAATTCTTTGTAAATTAAGAGTAATATCTATTTCTGTATGTTAACAAGTATTTAATTAGTTGTAAGGCTAATTTTTATTTGTGTCGTTTTTAAATTTTAAAAAATATATATTGGATCATTCAATTTGTGCTTTACTAATATTCTTTGATATTTAATAACAAAGATCCTCGTCGCCCGAGCCATGATTTGATCTTTTGAATTCAAAATATTTCAACTTTTCAGTCCTTATTCTACGTCAAGCTATTTTTGTGCCTTTTTATGGTTTGAGCCACTAAACTAAATTGCTTAGATAACGGATGCCGCTAGCGGCATCACACACATGTAAGTCACGCCCAAAGGTTTGGTTTTTGTGAGTTGTAAACTAAGTATAGAATTATCAGATCCTGTCGTCTTTGGCGTTTAAAATGCATTGTTAGGGTAGCTTTGGTCCATGACATGGACATAAAATCCAATTGAAAACTATTAATATGTATGTATTATATTATGTTTGGTCGAGCGAGCTAAAATTCCGTGAAATATTTCCTTTTGTGGTTTGGAAAAAATACATAAACGTTTAATTTGACATTCTAGGTTATTATCAAATTCTTATAATAGCCCTGCTTGTAACACTTTCATTTTTTTTAAATTTATTTGATGGTGTCTTTGCTTTTTCCTTCACTAATTATATTGAAATAAAAACAATTTGAAATTATTTGGAAACTTTCCTTTACTTATTATTATTTAAAATTTCTTCATTGCTTCTAGTTTACGTGTTTAGGTGATCAATTTGGCTGCAGCTAAGAAAGAGCCAAAATCTCCTGATCAAATCGCTAATGATTTGGTAATATCGATTAAATTTTAAAATTAGCAATCTTTTGTGGATAGTCATAAAAAAGAGGTTAAGCATTACGGGATGTTGTCTAAACCGAAGATTCAGCGCGATATTTATCCCAGCATCCATATTTAGCCAGTGAGGAAGCTGCCAGCTACCTTTGTCTTTGGTGTATCGATCTTGCAGTCGAAGATGTATTGTTTGAAATTTAATTAGAAATTTTCCCTTATGGAAGTTGTAGCTAAACAGGCTGTGTGTCTTCAATTTTTGCTAGAAATTTCTACAGCCCAAAAAGCTCATCCTCGCGAATTTATAAACACTTTTTCAGCAAGTAAATTCTTAATTTTTAACAGATTGCCGCAATGACTGATGAGTATAGGGAATCCTTTGAGGCTGAACTTGCCGCCTTTAAACAGCGAGTTAAAGATCGTGCACAGGCTCGATCGATGAAGCTCGTGCGAAAATTGAAGAAGAAGAAAGACAAAAGCGCTTAGGGCCTGGCGGGCTTGATCCCGTCGAGGTTTTTGAAAGCCTTCACCGGTATTCACGTGCTACTAATATAAGAAACTTAAGGAGTGTTTTGAGACGAAGAACGTTGAAATGCTGAAGTCAGTTATGCTTGAAATGCCTCATGAAGAAGCTAAATACCACTTAAAGCGTTGCATAGATTCCGGACTTTGGTTACCCGGGCGAAAATGATGAAACTGACAACAATCCAGATCAAGTCTATGACGATGTGGATCCTAGCATCGTCGACAAACCTCATGATGAAAACGCATGTGTCGATTCATAATTTCTCATGATTAATATTATCCTAAATTTTCTTTGTTAACCGCCAACCATGTTAGATAATTTTGCGTGCATTTAATATCTATCTTTACCATGTCAGAAAAATTAAAATTGTATATTGTCTTTGCATTTACAGAATATTACATTACTTTATAATAATTCGTAGTAAAAAAAACGCACATAAGTGATTTAAAATAGGGGGTGCTTAATCTGCGGCGGTATTATCTAAGGTAGCCGTAAGATTTTTTCGTGCGGCTGTGCAATTATTTTTCAATCTTTTTGAATTTTAGCCTTTTGTAATTGATGAACACATAATTTCAATCATTTAGAAATTAAGAGACTAAATAGACAAAAACTCACTTTAAATGTATCAATAAATGATAATATATCTATTTTTATTAAGATCTGGTATTTAATAATTAGAAAAAATTCAATATACAGTGATACCTCGGATAACGTACTCCTTCAATAAATTGCGCTGCGCATAACTTACTTTTTTTTGCTAATAGATAACTCGCATAACAAACTCTTGCTTCGCACAATGAACTAAATCAGATTCGAAATTTCGCTTAAGAGGGTGTGTTTGTCATGAATTTCCATTTGTTTTTAAGATCGAACGATATCAACACACAAAATTGCTCCAAACCAAGGTTTTAATTTTTGTGTGCATAGAAATTTATTTTTTTTATTATATTTTGGTGCAAAGCATGCTTCGCATAACGATCTTTTCGCATAAAGAACTTACTCCTAGAACGAATTAAGTAATTTATGGGAGATATCATTGTATTTGTTGTATAAGCTGCTTGTTTTAAAATAATTAATAATAATAATCAAGGTAATTGATTACGAATTCCTATGAGTCGAGCTCGTTATCGCCACAGTGGTCCAGGTTAAAAAATTTTAATTTATTATTTTTTGGTACAAAGACTTGCGCACCCACAGCAGAAGAAATACATTCAACTGTCTTATTTTTCACATTTGGGAGACATTATTTGAGGACACTAAACAATACAGAGGAAATGTTGAGTATCTGCGTAATAAATAAAATTATATCCACATAAATATAAAAAATACCATTCAATTATGCTTATAATGTACTTTAGTTCTAATTTGTTTCAAATGTAAATATTTTTCAATAAAAGTGAAGGTAAGGAGATTAGTCAAGCAGCTATGAAATCTTCAAAAAATCAAGAGCTCTCGGTAAAATGACTCTTTTTATTTATCTTAATTTATGTATCACAGTCTTGCGCATCATTTAAGCAACAACACTGACCATAATTTTAAATTTTTTCGAACACTCTGAATACTTTCCTATTACTTTCCATAGACCTTCTCTTATTGGGTATAAACCAGCATTTCTATATCAAATATGTAAATATGTCCTTTTTTCTCTCCTAACGAGATTTCGAGTAATGAAAACGTTACCGTTTGATAGATTTAGCCACAAAAATATTTATTCGCAGCTGTATAGCTCTTATTTCCCTATTTTCTGATCCATTGTTCTAGCATTAGATACAACTCTGAGAAATCAACATATAAAAACATCTCTGATTAAAGATATTGTGTTTAATAAAATCAAATAAGTTTTTGAATCTATTTAGCCTACCATGTGAGGAATTGTCGTTTTATTTGTTCAAGTCGTTTGAAATTTCAATACATTTTTCTTTAATCCCTATCTCAGTGTTAAATATCACCGAATGCTTAAATATTTTCTGCGAATTGAAAAAGTTGATCGTTTCTTTCTTTAAATTCATATTCATTTATTAGTCTTTATTAATTTTAATTTATATGAGCATTTCGATAAATTTCCCTGGTGCATTTATAATCTAAGGAATTGAATAATATAAAAATAGTTTTATCTGTTCCAATAATTTTAAAGAGTTGAAACTAAAACAGCGTTGAATGTAAGTTTCTACCGTTATTATCATATATGATTTTCATTAATATCAACAATAAGGCTCAGGGAGCTCTTTTAGGATCGTCCCCCCCCAAACCATTATTTTCACGCAAGCGCTTTGGGTCAGACATTTTTTACCAGTTTTTTATGTTTTTAAAATCTTTTTTGATCATTAAAAGGTCCAAAATAGTTAAATAAGAGAGTTGTTAAAAAATCGTTATTTTTGTACTGGCTGCCTTATAAATCGAATCAAAAGAGCAGGATGAAAGCAAATATGCTCGATGAAATTTTGTTGGAAGCAGTATTAAGTATTTAAAAATAAAATTTTCAGAAAACTACATTGAAAATAAATTAGGCTCTTGTGTTATCGTATTTTTGGCTTACGATCATTAAGTATGGGCACTAAAACCCAATAAATTATTACTCGACTGTGTCATAACGTCTTTAATGAGATATTTAAGTCAATTGACGAGCGCTAGCTTATTCTTAGATAATTAAATTGTCGGTAGAAGTAATAACGTTAAATATTGACAAGTTTTAGCTTTAAAAAAATACCATCAAGACCATCCTGTTTCTATTAAAGAGATTCTAGATAGAGTAAAAGAATTCAAAAAGTTAAGTTTTTTCTGACGAAGTTTTGAATCAAAGAGGGAAAACGCTTTAAAAATCCTTCTAAAGCACGTATCACCCCAATCTACCATAATTATTGAGTTTTGTAGTTGCAAAATGCATCCTAGTTCATTTTATGAGCATTTTACGGTCAGCTACTTGAAAAATTTTGTGATTTGCAGATACCAAGCCTGCACAAATACCATTAAAGTAACATGGTTCGCTTTAAAAATTAATATCTTCCAGATATCGAACAAAAATTAACGGTAGTGATCAGGGAATAGAGAAAAATACTATCTATAAATTATTATTTGAAATAAAATTAAAGCTAAAGAATGCAACAGATCTCGGGAATAGTTTATTTAGATTTATTAAGAAAATTTAAACTTATATATTGTTCATTATGTCCTAAAATTTGATAAAACCTACTAAATAATATTATTTGCATTTTTTAGATAAGCTTTAATTTATTTTTCGAAAAATCGATTAAAAAATATATTTTCATGCCTTTTGTTCTTCAACTTGAGGCAAAACTAAAATATATTTTTGCGCGCGCGCGAAAGTAATGGTTTGGGGGGGACGATCTTGATATTCAACCAGGCTCAGTCTTGTGAGTCGACCGATATATTAAAGTCGCGGGTTCGGATGATTATTTAGGCTTTTTAAACTAAAAATCTTTAACCTTAGTAGAAATTAAAGCAGTAAAATAGAAAATTAAACGATTTATTATCGTGCTTAATATTTTTTTTCTAACCGCCTGAGGGAATCTTTCACGGCATCTTAGGTCTCTATGCTGAGCCCAGATCACTGGCTTCATATGGACTTAACTGGTAGGATTTAGGGTTCGGATCGTGGTCCTCGATTATACTTCCTTCCCCGCTTAGACACCAGTGATGGCCAGCTCTGGTAGTGTGGGACTTGGCATCTAGCGCACCCACTAAACCCTCGCGTTGCATGCGACCACTAGATCTGCGATGCCGCGAGCAACGTCCGCTCCCATTGTGCTTAATATTAGATCTTTGTGGATAAACGGTACTTTTTGAATTAGTATTTTTCTAAATCCGTTTCAACATATTGAGATCTTTGATGCTTCTCAAAATCAATTATGGAATTAAATTCATAAAAATAATTTAGCCATTTTATTCGGCATTATGTGGTTTTATAGATTATTAAATCAGCATATTGTTGTAACAAACAACAGTTTAATGAAATGGGAATACCTAAAAATTAATATTTTCCGAATTTACGGTAAAAATGGATTTTATAAATTATGAAGAAAATTTGAAGTGAAAAATATTCGCATTGAACCAAAGAATCAATTTCTGTTACACCAAATCTGGCCTAATTGTTTACGTGGTGTGTTGATTTAGTAGATGGGTTAAGAAGTTTGTCCTTAATCACCGAAACTTAGTTAATTTATTTTTTTATGAAAAGTTTAAGAAGTAAAAGTAACCTCAATCTTATATCTTCATTCTTACGGTAAACATAACCAATGGATGCTAGCGTCTGGACTAAGGCGGTTCGATCAAAAGCGCTTTACAATAATTTCGTGAATTGTTAGACAAAAGGACTGTCTTGAAGCCTATTGGTTAATATGATGGATACGAAACGCGTTAAATTATCCATGAATTTTAGTAAATTATAAGGTCTTGGTTGGCTTAGCGAATATTTTTTAGCGTTATGATGAATATTGTGGGCTTAAGATCCAGATTTTAGGCTGCTTCACATATTGTTTTATATTTATCAATTAATCTAAAACTCAAAATCAGAGTTTATATTAACTAAGTTTATGAACGACATTTTCATTTTTTCCGTTTAAAAAAAGTAATGCTCAAAAAGGGCAAATCATGAATTTTTTATCAACATAACTTTGTTTTAAATATTAGCGACAGGAGATCACCTGAATCTAATTTTTGAGACGCTTTGTGGCGCTAAGTTACATGGAAATCGCCATCAAACAAATATTACAATCATTTTTTTTATATTTTTATCAGACTTGTCATTTTGCATTCTTCTCGCTTACTATTGGGTCAAATATTTTTTTAAATCAACAGCTAAACATATTATTACCATTAAGATAGCATAAGCGAAAGAACAAAATAATAAAAATTTAAATTTGCACAATCGAATACTTTAATTAATTTGGATTGGCGTCTTTCTTATAAAACGAAGGCCGTTTTTAAAATCAAGGGATGAAGATAAATCTAACTTTTGTTTCAATTTCATTATTTTTAAGTTTTAAATTCTTAGTAATGATTACAAAAATTGGCAATATCTCTAATGCGACTCGATTTGGGCAGTTGATAGATCAATCAGTTTGAGGCTGTCAATTTATTAAATAATTCGTCAATAATGATGTCTTTAATCCATCCACATTGCCTACTTTTTTCGCCATCGCAAAGATCCCAAAATTTGAAGAAACTTTAATGTTTTTCTTATGATTGATTTTCGCCCACGTGTTTGACGGTTATAATCATGTCAATTGAATTTTATGATAAGGTGCGAATCGTAACTGTGTAATTTAGAAAATTGATATTTATTAATCAATCAAAGAAATACTTGAATCATCAATATTTACTGGCTGATATTATCAATTTTCTTTAAAATTGAATATAAAATTTATTTTACAAAAAGTTGCCCCTCAAAATCCGACAATTTAGATGAAGCGTTTCTTTGTGCATTTTAATAATCAAACCACTTTCATTATTAAAAACTGAAAATATTTAAAAACACACCAATCTCTTAATTTCCGCTCTTAAAGTCATTATAAATCGCATAACGGTATTCAAAAGAGCATATCTTAATTAATAGTTTTATTTTAAACTTTAAATGCCCATTTTATGATAAAATGTTCCAAAGAAGTAAAATATAAATCACAAAAACCCTTTCAAATAAATAAATGATCACAATATTGCTTTTTAAAGATGATAATTCGTAAATATAGTATAAAACGATTATATCCTAGGTAAAATGGAAGATTATGTTCAATTTGTTTGACTTTATTTTATTTATTTGGAAAAAACAATTTGGTTCGCATGGCGAATGTGTTTTATGTATTGTATTAAATTAAATCGAAAAATAGATCCATGTTAAAACTCTAATGTTCACCTGCATATTTCATTTTATGATAAATTATAAATGACACCTGAAATATTTTCACAGTCAGTAAATACACCAAATAACTTCAATTATTTACTGTTGCATAGTTTAATTCTCCAAATGGGCATGACTTTTAAAACATTCAGCCGTTTTGAGGATTCAAAAGCTTTGCTCAAAATGGCAATAAAAATGTTGGAGACCTCGTTATTTGCTTTATAGAATATAAAAATCTGCAAATGGCCAAAATCTTCCTCCAATCAAAATTACTAGTTGGATGTCGTCAACTCCTTTGATCAATTGACCTTTCATTCTATTTAAATTTCCCCTAAAAATTATTTATCAAACATCATAAAAACGATAGATTAACAAAAAATAAATCTTTTTTAAATTTAATCCATCTAAGAGGGCCTTAATCTCAATATCTGCGAAAAAATATTTATCTCTGTCATTCTTTAGTTTTTTCCTACTTCAGCAATAGAGGAACCTAACATAATTACAAATTAAGTGCCCTCTAGTCAGGATCCTTAATAAAAGATCCTGTTTGACACCAATTCGCCGACCAAACACACAAAAACATTCATAATAAATTTTATTTTAGAATAGAACAGCACAACAAATTTCAGATTTAACTGATCAAGAGTACTGCAAGGTTACACTCTGATACCAATTTTATAATTTTTTGAATATTGGGTTCGATTATGATACACATTGTCACCACAAAAGAAAGGTGAGAACAATTGTTAAATCCAAGAATTGATTTTTGCATGCAACTCGATGAATAATGGGTGACACTCACACTAAGTCCCTTACTACTGGAGCCTATCCTGTCTGACGTCTTAGAGGAGCAAATAAAAAGCGTAATGATCACGACTTAGGAATAAATTTCGCTTATAAAATTGCTTAATAGATATAATTGTCTCGAAAGGCTTGGAGCGAGTCAAGGTACAGACAAAGATTACTTTGGGGATTGGAAAAATTATAAGACTTATAGACAGTGATATCATAATCTGTGCAGAAACTAAATGTTATAATAATAATAAAAAAATTATTATTATAGAGATTTAAAAATATCAAAAGTATCTGGCTTAAAATTAAGCAACTTGAAGAGTTGTCAATGTTTGGTACTAGCTGATTCCCAATATTTAAATATATGAATATTTTAGCATAATAAGACTAAACTTATTTAATCAGATTAAAAATTTTAATAGATTACGCTTTTTAAATTTATTTGATATTTAATACGGATTAAGAATTGTTTTAATTTAAACCAATAAATACTAAAAATATCCGATTAACGAATATTTATTATTTACTTATATCGGGATTATTTTATAATTATGGATTTAGTGATGATATTATCGATATGTTTGTCATACAGATGCGTGTTAGAATAAAACTTTACTCATAGACGAGTTTAGATCTTTGTAATTCCATTGTAACTAAATAGTAAAAAAACATAAATTACATTCATCCAATATAATGACACAAATTTCAGTGATGATATCTAGCGGATTTTTAGAAATAGACCACATCTATGGTGATTAAACCTGATTCTTAGATTTTGTTGTTGATGCTGGGAATAAATCTCAGTAAATTATGATTCTCAAATTTTATCAACGTTATAAATTGATTCAATAAATAGTCAGTTTCATGATATTATTTCCTAGAAGAAAAATAGATCACCTGTAACGATGACCAGGAAATAGGCTAAGTTGCCTTGTAAATCAAGGCAAAGGTACTGTATAAATCATAAAAATTTATTAGAAAAAAAATTTATCATACAAAAATAAATTAAAAATGATAAAAGTTATGCGAAAAAAGTAATTATTACTCGAAATAAATATAAATTGATGCAACATCCATCTTGATTTTTAATCATGCGCATAATCCAATGCAAATATTTTTCAGATAATTTTACATTTCAACTTATTTTTTTTAACATAAAAGATATTTTTGGGAAATAACAATCATTTTTCAAACAAATTATTTTTCTAGATCACTGTTTTATTTTCATAATTTTGGGCACACAAATTGCAGGGATTTGTATGAATTAATTCTGTTCTATAAATCAGTTAACTTCTAAATGCATAATTAATTAAGTGATACAGATTATTAGTCGAAATCGGTAACTATTAAGCGGAACGTTATTAATATTAACAAATATTTGTTCAGGTATGAGTAAACATTTTAATTATACCGCATATTTATTTTTTCTATTGTTAAAACCAAGAACAGCGAATAAATTTATGTTGAATATCAATTTAATTTTGCAAGAATATTCAGTGATTTTACCTGTCACGACATATGGTAACTGCCTATATTTGACGTGTGAAATTAACGGAACATCAAAAGCATATATTTAAAACTGCCGCTTTGTGATCATCCGATCGTTGCATATATCATTAATGACTGTGAAGAAGGGTAGAAAAAAGTGCGGAAAAAGTCAACCAAAGAGGCGAATTGAAACGGAAAAAGTTGCGAAAGCGACAAGACGACTCTTTGGAAATATCTGTCCAGTCGAAAAAGAAATATTTCTGGTTAAGCTGGTCAAAGAAGTTGAACAACATGCAATCACAAGTCTGAACCAATATGAAATTATAATTGAGGCCACTGACCAATGAAAAAGCACCGATATTCAGGCGATATGAATATCTCGTTGCTGCCTAGCTTATTTTGTCTCCGCTGATATCCATTAGAAGACCATACATAAACATTTTATCCTTTATTTTATTTAGTTTCGTTTTTATCTAAATCTTTGAATAGTTTTGCAGGTGATCATATTTATTCAATTCTTCGAGTTTATTGATGCAAAGTGTCGCAATTGATGAAACCTTATATTTGTGTAAGCATCACAGGATGCATGCTATTTTTTATGTTACTACATACAGGTATAAAGTAGGTCCGTTGAATGATAGGCGTCTATTCTCGTACATTGGAAGGCAAGGATGGTGACAAAAAAACTGAAGCTCCCCTATTTTATCCTAAGGAAGGTACTTAAATAATGTTTGACTCAGGAAGAGACTTCGAGGTGGAAATAAAGATATTACAACACTACGACCCAGAAATGGCCAATGTTGACAGTTTAGCGTTCCAAAATATCCGTCAAAAAATTCAAGTTGCTGTAAGTTTTATGAGTTAATTGCAGATATTGAACATTTACGTTGATCATCTTTACTATCAAGATACCCTTATATTATCCTTAAAGTAATATTTTATTTTTAATCAGAAATGGAAGCATTTTGGCTCAGCTTCTCATTAGGTTTACAAAAGACGTGTACAACAATCTAGGTCCTCTGTCCGCTCATTTACTGTCATCAAAATTGGCCGATTTGCCTGTGTATCAATTTTTTGTCTCTTCTAGTAAGATGCTTATATTTAAATTTATAGAGGTTGCGGATTATGAGAAACTAGCACCTTTATTGTGCACCGGGCCCTGCTCAAAGCAAATTACTTGCTCCGCCGCAAAATGTCATCCAAGTTGTTGTTCTGTAGTCCCAGTTCCTGCAATTTCGGTGCCAGTTCCCGTTCCAATGCCAGTACCAGTACCCATACCCATGCCCAGCCCGATGATACCAAATTTTTCTAATCAATTGATTGATGCGGGACAATTTTCAATGCCAAGTTCCCTCAGCTTATCTTCATCTCAATTTTCAATCAATCCGTCGCCCGTTGCGCTTCCAGGATACGACACTGAAACGATTTTAAGCAACTTGGGACTTTGTCCAAATAATTGTCCAAGTTACTGTAGCCCACAATGTACTGATCTTTGTTGTGGGTCAATTAAGCGTTCAAAACTATAACGCGCGTATTTAGTATATAAATAGTCTTTGTTTGATTGAAACTTTGAAATTCGATTGCGCTTGCGTGCTTAAATTTTTATAATCGACCATTTTTTAATAATTCTTAACGGATTACATAAATGGAAGAGAAAGATGAGTGGCAAACACTCCCAGTAATTGATAAAATATCACACAAAGTATCTTATGCAAATTAATTTCAGAATTGGAAGGCTCGTGTTGATGGGTACTCGTTGCTAGAAAAAGAAATCTCGAAACTAGAGAGTGATAGTAATCTGAGTCGATATTTGGAAGCATTTAAACGCGTTCCACTAGACACTAATCTACCGGCTCAAGAAAAATCTCTTGATGTCATATTTAAAATTATGTCATTTAGTCCTTCTTTATCTAAGCAGTAAATTTATTATGTTCTCCTAGAATTTCACGTGATCTACTTCCTGGAATCGTCGCCAAATGCCTAAATTCTAAGTTAAAAATAAAAAACTTATCCATTCAAATATTCTTACAGGCGATCGAAAATGGCGAACAAGATGTAGTTATTGTATTAAATTATGTTAAAATGCTTAGGAATCAGTAAAAACAGGATTTACCGCCAAACAGCCTAAAATAGTTGCCGCTTGTGTTGAGACTCTTAACCAAGCTCTATCGTACCAAAAATTCATTATTTTTAGTTGCTTTGGTGCTCAAGAAATTCACTTTAAGCAGTTTTTAACAGATTCTTTAAAATTATTAGACCACGGCGATAAATCGGTCAGGGACGCAGTTAAAGCTCTTATCATTGAGTTATATAAGTGGCTTCGTGACGTTGTTAAAATTCTCATAAAAGATATTAAGCCTATTCAGTTGAAAGAACTAGAGGAGGAGTTTATACTTATTCCTCCCGGGCAACCTCAAATTACACGATATCTTAATGGAAAAAAACCACCAACTCAAATGGAAATCTCAGATGCCTCTGAGGAAGAGGCGCAACCCATATCTAGCCATCCAACAATAGACCCATATGACTTGGTTGATCCAGTCGATGTAATTTCCAAAATGCCTGAATCATTTTTCACCGATGTAGTTGAACAAAAATGGCAGCTTAGAAAAGAAGCCGTTGAAAATCTTGCCAAAGTTTTTGATGTTCCTAAAATATGTCAGGGAGATTTTTCCCCTATACTGACACCTCTAAAAAAGATATTATCGTCCGATAGCAACATAAATGTAGTTAATTCAACTGTCAAGTGCATTGATAATCTCGCAAAAGGATTACGACGCTTATTTGGTCATCACGTTTCTTCGTTTCTTCCCTTGATTCTTGATAAATTTAAAGAAAAACGTGGATCGATTGTTGAGACATGCCGGAACGCTATCGATACTTTCTTGAATTGCACTGATGTAGAAAATGTTATTGATGGTGTAATTCCGTATTTTAAAAATAAAAGTCCCTCTATTAAAGAAGAATCTCTTCGCTTCATTTCTCGAATAATAATAAAATTTGCCGATCGATTACAAAAAGCATCAATGAAAATTATAACTGTTGAGACATTAAAAGTTCTCGAAGACAGTTCTCAACCCGTTAGAGAAGCAGCATTTGAGGTTCTTGCGAATTTGATGCTTGCGGTCGGAGAACAAACTGTCTATTCCTATGTTGAAGGACTAGATGATATAAAAAAATCAAGGTTAAAGGAAGTTTATGAAAAAATTAAAAATGATCGGAACGAAATAGCAGGGTCGAAAGTTAGTGTCCAACCTGCTAAGGTGCAAGCTAGAGGAAAATCTGCTCAACCAATAAAGACTTCAGAAGTCTCAGCACAGGAGCAAAAAAATCTTACCAGTAGCAAACCTAAAACTGTTAACAAAAAATTACAGTCAACGACTCGAACCAACGTGCAGGATTTTGAAGCAGATACCAAAGAACCTACTGAAAGTTTTCCACCCGAGAGTGTATCTGTTGAAAAGGGTATAGAAATTGCCGGAAACGAAATAATTGAGGCTTTGTCGAGTACAGTATGGAAAGAAAGACTCAACGCTTATGATGAGCTAACTAAGCATATTGAACAGATAAATGCTAATTCACAATTAACTGCTACCATGATTTTTCAATTACTCTCGATAAAACCTGGATGGAAAGATTCCAACTTCCAAGTCATGAAAGCACGATTTAATATTCTTAGCATACTTACAAAAAAAATTATTCCGTTTCCGCTGTGTATTATCCATGCATCTATTCCAGTACTAAGCGAAAAAATTTCTGATCCAAAACTTAAGGATCAAGTTTTTACAACTCTTATAGATTTCTGCGAAGCTTCCTCCCTTAATTACGTCGATATAAGAGTGGCCAATGCTTTTTCTTCGACAAAAAATATTAAAAACCAAATTGAAATATGTCGCTTTTTAAATCAAAGTATTCTTGAATTTGGCATAAATGTCAATCTTAAACATTTTATTGCTTTCTCTAAGTCAGCAATAGAGTCTCCGAATCCTGTTCTTAAAAAAAGTGTTGTTGAATTTTTAACTACATTGTTTCTATTTATTGGTCCTACTTTGCGGGTACTTCTTGAAGATTTAAAGCCTCAACAACTTCAAGTCATCGATTCTGAATTTGACAAAGTTAAAGGTCAAAAACCTCCAACCCCGTTGCGCATCAAGATTGCTGTAGTGTCTGACTCCGAGTCTGAGAAAGTTCAAGACGAAGATGCTTGTGAACCCAGTCAAATTGAACCTGAAGTTTCTGAAATAGTTATTGAAGACTTGGTTACGCGTGTTGATATCAGTTCGGAAATTACATCTGAATTGATTGAGCAACTAGCTGATAAGAATTGGAAGCTTAGAAAGGAATCCTTAGATAAAATATCAACTATTATATCATCTTCTCACTACATAACTCCTTCTGTTGGAGACCTTCCAAACGGTTTATGTTCCCGTTTAACGGATTCTAACAAAAATCTTGTCATAAGTGCTCTAAATATTTGCAGAGATCTGGCAAAAGCAATGGGAAAAGCCATTCACTCTCTTCGTCACACATTACTTCTTCCCATATTTAATACTCTTACAGACGGTAAACCTCAAGTTCGAGCAGCTGCCATTGATTGTCTTGACGCCTGGGTTGCGGCAACTGGAATTCAAACCTTTTTAGAAGGTGATGAAACCCAGATTATCGTAGCACTTAGGATAAATAACAGTACTTCTAAGTGTGAGATTAATAACTGGTTTGCCAAAAAAATTAGTGATTTAAAGGTTACGCCAAAAATTCTTGTTCCATTACTTGAACCTATCTTAGCCTGTATTACAGACAGGAATGCAGACACAAGAAAGTCTGTTTCCACCGCAATTGGTTCTATCGCATTAATTACTGGCGTTGAAGTTGTTAGTACACGTATTGCAAATTTGGACACACAGTCTCAAACTCTAATCAAGAGTGTACTTGAAAATGTTTCCGTGGAAATTAAAGAACGTGAAAAAGTCGAACAACAAAAGCGAGAATCGAAGAAAATTAAATCAAAAAAAATTACAGAAAAAACTGAAGTTGAATCAGTGAAAATCGACACACAACATACTCAACTTGATGAACCTGCACTATTAACAACCGATATAGCTGAAGTTCAACCTCCAAAAATAGAACAAACTTTTATTTTAGAAGAAGTTAAGCCTGTTGAGATTTTAATCATCCATAAACCTGGCAGTAAAGAGACTAGATTGAAGGAGCACAACGCTTCTCGACTTCCTTCTATATCAAAAGAGTTTCAATTATATATAAATTCCCAATTGAGTATTTATGTCAGTCAAAGCATCCATCTTGATTTATGTTCGAATGATTTTAAAAAACAGGCCATGGGATTACAGTCGCTAGTCAATATTTTAAATGATAACACAAAAACAGAGGATCATTTAGGATTCTTGGAATGCTCTGATATTTTTGTGGGATATATCGCTGGTCGACTGTACGACGGAAATCCAGCAATCCTCTCAAAATGTTTTGAATTCGCCGAAAAATTTCTAAATCACATGATTTTAAGTGGAAAAAAATTATTGCAAGAAGAAGTTGAATATCTCATGCCACCTTTAGTTTTAAAATTAGGCGATAACAAAGAAAGTTTCAGAAAACTCAGCAGCAATATTATTAACATAGTAGTTCGATTGTATAATGTCTCATCGGTTATTGGATTTGTGTTATCGGGTTGTGACTCCAAAGCATCGAAGACTAAAGTAGAATCAGTAAACACAATCAGTAATATAATCCAATCAGAATCTGTTCAAATTAACGAACTCGCTAACTGCTCTAAGGTCTGTCTCGAAATCGCCAAATTGATATCGGATCGCGATAACACTACCCGTATGGCGAGTTTGAGCTTTTATTCATTATTTTACAGTCAGGTTGGTGATAAAATATATGACTACACAGGGCAGTTAGATCCTAAAGAATTAATGATTTTAAAAGAGCGTATTAAGCGTCTTCCGAAACCAAACCTTAACAAAACATTTAATTTATCTCAAAATAAATCCTCATGTCAAGACACATCCTTAGACCTAAACACATCAGACACATCCAACGTTTTGGATAGTGGTCCGTCAGATAACCGCTCAGAACCAAAGGAATTATTTAGCTTAGAAGAATTCTTAAAAGGCTTAGGCATAGACATAAACGAAAAGCCACCACAGGAGTCACCCTCTCTGCTACCATTCGATCAAGCATACATATATAATAGCTCATTTACTCCTGAAAACAAACTTCAACTCGAAAATAACTATCCTGTTTTTGTTAATCTACATTCAAAGCTCCAATCTTCTAATTTCTGTGCAGAAGATATCATAAACCTTGTTCATCAATTGCCAGTAAAGACTGATGAGCAGGTATCTACTACCACTTTGGACACTATGGAATCATGTGCATTAGGTGTGCTTCAAAAATTGCAGGAAATTGTGTCCTCACTTGATTCTCCCTTAAATTTTATAGTCGCTTCATTTAAGATCATTAGTTATGTATTTTATCACCAATATTACATTCATAATGGAACACACAAAAATCTTAATGACATAATCAAGCTTCTCCTTGACATACATGAGCGATTTCTGTCTATTCCTTTGACAGATGTACCCTTAGGGCTGATCAGTGCATGCATACGTTCTTTGATAAGTCAGATTTTTGAATTATTTCCACTTAATATCATAGCTTCTATTCTCTTCAACATCTTATCAGAAATCAATACATTGGATAAGATTAAAATTACTGAGTATTCTTTGAATATCGCAATTGCGCGAATCTCAAAACATCCGACTCCAACCTATTTTGATGCTGACAAATTATTTAGCTTCTTTAACGATGAAAAATTTCTTGTTGCTTATCCAATTCACCGAATAGAAGATATCCCAGAAAATCTTAAAAAAATTACATCATTGATGGACACGCTCTTGTCCTTGGTTGTTTCTTACGTTAGCAATCAGGTATTTTATAAAATTTAAACAGGATGACAAAATATTATTAGATCAAATTAAAACAAAATATCCCTTAGTAGAAAAACGACTTAAAGCTGTACTTTTATATATTATTCAGATTAACCACATGAATACTTCATTTAAATTAAATTCTATTTCGGATGAGATTACTGATGTGATACAGGAAATAGATCATTATGTGCACTTGCGCTTAAAGGTACCAATATAGAAAATTTTCAGTCATGTCTTAAATTATGTCATCTCGCAATCCAGCATAATATATCAATTTTCGATCACAGTCAATTTAGTGAACTGAAACCATCTTCTAGAATATTTTTGAGGGTCTGTTATTACTCCCTTAGTTGCAACAAAGTCGAATCAGGTAAAAGCATGTCATCCTAGTTATAGTTGTCAATCTTATGATGTCAAAAGCCAATCAATCGTTGGATGGGTCTACAAAATATTACCCGATAAAAGTTCATCCCAAATATGATAAGGAATTCGCAAAAGCAATGGTTAAAAAGGCGGAATCTGTTCGACGTATTGATAAATTTAGATTGCATCAAAGTTCTCAACTCAAGAGAACATCGAGATTTCAGTCCCTCATACTCCTGAACTTCATGAAACCATCAAAGACCTTGTTGAAAAATCATCTCAAAAAGTTTAATTTGTTGTCAAAGTTAGGAAATTGTTGAGGATGTCTCTTCTCAGCCAGTTAAAAAACCTCAAAAAAATATTGATGATCTTCGCAAAAGACTTGAAAAAATCAAAATGGGCTTTAAGCTCTGATTAAATATCGTATGGTTTGTTTAGCATACTGAATTTGTATTTACTTACTGTTACATTTGAATTCGCTTTCTCTAACCATAATATTATCGTTATATTCTGGATAGAATTGGCTGAAAAAAAATATTTATTTTTCAACTAATATTCATGACTTATCTAAGAAAAGTCATCGGCTTATTATTACCGAATTAAATTTTTGAATAGTGTCGTATTAAGAATTTAATCGTTTGAAAACTTAAATTAATTTGTTGACGAACATCTAATTGAAAAATTCCAATAAATTACATCCAGAAGCCTTGCATTTTAAAATATTGATCAATTTACATCGGATTTATGGTTTTAAATAATAATATCAAGTTAAATTAAATGTAAATTACAGTCGATAACTGCAGTTTATTACTGGGAAAAAACAAAAACATAAGCCTTCATTCTCACTTTG
This sequence comes from Cyprinella venusta, assembly GCA_038021265.1. Lineage (NCBI taxonomy): Eukaryota > Metazoa > Chordata > Actinopteri > Cypriniformes > Leuciscidae > Cyprinella > Cyprinella venusta. The sequence continues at coordinate 20,854 of JBBNEX010000093.1, forward strand.
ACTATAACTTATTTTGGACAATTGAACAGACATTCTCTTCTATTAATGCTTAATCTAGTTTCAATTCGTCAATACTCATTGATAGGGCTGATATAATGACGCCACTTAAGCTTATTATTTAGCTAGATTTAACAAGTTTTTAATAATAAATTACGTTAGATTTTTATAACTGAGAGAATGGTTGAACATTTCAGGAGTAAATGTAACATAAAATAGGAAATTTAAATTTAGCTACTTGCCATTAATTTTTGCTACTTTTTTCTGGGAATATATAAAAAAATAATATATATTCTGATAATAATATAAAATTTAGTTTCATAAATAGCTTGGTTCTGCGTAAGAAATACTTTTCCTTAAAATGTCTAAGACACGACATAAATAATGCGGCTGTGGAGAATATCTGGCCTTTGTCAGTTTGAAATGTTTAAAAAATAATGAATTTTTGAAACTATTGATTGAATAATTACAAAAAAATAACAATCAAACTCCTTTTACATAAGAAAGTCACTTTTGGTTAAAAAAATAGTTGTACTTATTCAAGGAAGCGAACTTACAGTCTCATATTGTTTGGTTGGAAGAACCCCTATTTAGAATAGTCGACATAAACATTGCGACTGTCGAAATCAATATCAAACAAAAGAAAAAATAATGTCATCGAAGTTTAACATAAGATCCAGACAACTTAATACCAAATTTAAATGTCTCGCACGCTCAAGGCTGAAAGGTCTAAACATTTTTACAAGAAAAACAGTTTTTTATTTTAAGAGAAATTATATTTTTATCTAATTAATGTAAGATATTTATCTTAATATTCTACTTTTCATAATAAAATTCTGAGAATTTTTTAAACCATTGAGGAACAGCATTTTTATCGTTTTCTTACTAATTCGCATGTAACATTACACCATAAATAATGGCAATAAGTTTTCAACGTTACGCCAATATAAAATTCACATAAAAATTAATTTATTAAATCAATTAAAAGTTTTTAAATTGATATTTTGCATAGTAAAAAGAAAATTTTTTTGCGTTGAAATTTTTTTAAACATCTAAAATTGAACCGCTAATATCATTTTCATTCTTCTAAAAATACTTAAATTGTCAATATCTTTGTACGTATTTTATAATTTACGGGATTATGATTCTATTTAATTAAATTTATATGTTTAATATCGAACAAGAGAAAATTTTATGAAGCCGGGAAACTAGATTCACGACAAAAAATTTCTGATTTTCTTAGTAAAATTATTTTTTATTGAGAGTACAGACAGATCACAGTTTTTTAATTTTAGGAATAACATAAAAGTTTTATTCAAATAAAATAATAGCTTTTTACCAGTTTCTACCAAAGATCCTTAATTTTTCCCATTTAACTTACCACCTCACCAGCATTAGATATCCAAGCTGGCAATTTAACGCAGTTCTGAGAGATTTTAAATAATTTAATTTGTCACAAAATGACCTACTTTCATGTCCAAAATCTTAGCAATATTTTTTCATCGTTAAGTTAGCCATAAAAAGATTAAGAGAGAAAAATAACGGTTCCTCGCAGATTCCTAATTTAACAATCTAAGGCTTGTGAAATACCGCAAATGGCATCTGATTGCGTTAATTTACGAGATTCAGACAAAAAAATTATAAAATTTGGAAGTTAGCAGTAATTTACAAGGCTATCGCAATTTAAGCAGCTTAAGTCCATACATGCTTACGATTTTTAGATTGAGCATATGAATAATATCTAGGCTAGTGGTCGGCAACCGCAAGCGCATGGATAATTTTTAGATGGCACAGCTAAGTAAAATAAGATATTCAAAAGGCTTCAATATTGAATATTTGAAATTTTAATAAATTGAAGATTATGTATCAAAAATACGAAAATCAAAATTTAAAAATTCCTACGATGATATTATGAAACAAAGATAAAATCTGGAAATATTTACCAAACATAGTTTGAGACCAGATAGATTTCCATGCATGAAAAAGCTCACTGTTGCTCATTTGAATATTCTTGGGAAAATTTACTGCTGAGAGCACAAAACTTCTCAATGATATGGTGTTTACAAATCCCTATATAAATCGTGACCTAGTAAAATGCTGAAATTTTTATATAGTTAAAAATTTTAACCATGAACCAATCATTGGAAGATTAGGCTCCATAAGTGAGCATCGAGGAAGCAACTATTTTTTCGAGCATGCTTTTAATTAAGAGATCCAAAAACATTATTTTATATTTTGATTAGATTATTTTTTAATTTAGGTTTGTATTTATAATTTTATCCTTTCATCAGCTAAATAATTGAAAGAAAATCAGGTTTCTTCATTCACAAATCTAACCACTTTCTAAACATTAATCACCTTAATACTGTCGAACCTTTTCTTCCTAGTGAAACTTATTATTTGTTTACATCAATTTTGCCAAATATGGCACACGTTCAGGAATGGGTTTCCGACCTAAAATCTGAGCGTTTTAAAGCACGAATTCTCAAGTAAAGTTTATTTAAAAGCAAAAAAATTACAAAATAATTAATTTATCATGATTAATAAATACCCTGTAGTTTTTAAGAATTTACTATTCTTAAGTACAAATGGCGGGTTATTCATTTAATATTACCACTCAAAGAAATTTTAATATTGCATAAATTATATATTATAGAAAAACATATAAAATTTCATCTTTCAATTTCTTCATTAGCAGTTTATCAAGTAGACGAAACTTTCGCAGTTGGTCATATAGTAGGGACATGGGTATCGTAATTTTTTTTCGAATTGAAAATCGAATCTATAAGATCTGTAAGAGTAAACTTAAGATAAACTAATCTACGCTTTTATGGTATTTATATACAATCTAATACTGGGGCGAGTGGTCAGTGGCTTATCTAATCTCAGCCTGGTTACTATCTGGCAGAATCAACAAAGGCATGCTTTTAATTTTTACTTCGACCGTTACTGCAAATTTTATACTGTAATCAAAATTTATTTAAATATTTAAGTTAAAAATAAATATAATCGGATGAATCAATTGATTTTCGAAAAATTATTTGATAAAATGTGTTAGTTATGCTTCTGAATGCATAAATAATTATTTAACGAGCTATGCATCCATTAACAATCGAGATATGTTGAGTGTAGATATTTAAAAAATTATTTAGCTTTACATTACGTGATTTAATATATAAGATTACACATAAAAAGCCGCTACTCATCATTTCTAAAAATTCTCTACGTTTTCAAATGCAGATTAAGACCTTGAAGACACCAGAAATTTTAATTTAATTAATATAGTGTCAATCAGCCATATAACGTATAAAGATTCGAAATTTTCGAATGGAATCTCATTTTTTTTGAATCGAATTAGAATCTCATTTATGAATTAAATTCGAATCGAATATTCGCAGGGCCCTATCAAAAAGTTACCCAAATTTTTTCTTGATTAAACTTCTGGATAATTTGATCATTTAAAATCAGATCGTCAGTTCCATTAATTACACCGTTTCATTGAACAATGCCATTGATTTTTTAAAATATCTCTAAGCATGAGATAAGAAATTTTAAATAGCGAGGAAGATATTTTGTTTTATTGGGATAATTATAATAGAAATCTGCGTTTAAATTATGGAAGCTAACGTTAATATTACAATAGAAATTTGTTCATTTTGGTAAAAAACGTACAGAATGTAGGTTAAAATTGGTTGAATATTTTAGTTTTAACTTCTGATCAAACAATTTATACACTATAAAAGACATTCAAGCCACATATTGCCAAAATCATCGTGATATTTGGCCATGTATTTATGAAACTCTTATTAGGAGCACGAGAAGCTCCCTCCCACCAATAATTTATCATCATGTGTCGGTTAAACGGAATCTTTCCAAATAAGTTATATTCTTGTAACAATAATTTCGTAAGAAAGAAAGATACCATATGACGAATTATTTTCTTACTTAATTGCCTGTTACATCAATCCTCAATTTTTTTATGGGCCTGAGTAGTTTTTAGCTAAATCTTTATTTATTCATCTATCGCATCCATTTGACTCTGAAATCTTTTATGAATGGAGATCTATCAATTGATCAAGAAAGTAGATGATTACTTTCGTTCATTTTTTCGGTGATTATTGTTAGATTTCGTCAATTAATTTATATTCTCGGCTTTCGCCTCGTCTTTAGCTCGCAAAAAACCCAATTTTATTTTAAATTTTGACAATATTGGGGATTTTACTTTGGGTATCGATAATCTCTATTTACTCCAACTTTACTATATTCTTCATTTGCGCGCTTTTTAAATGACATTTATAATTTATTGTGGAAGTTTTTTTTGTTTCACTGCATCATTAAAATTATTCTAACCCAAATTTTAGATCAAAAACCCTGTAAATCATTGACAATTTTTGAGGTAATACCGGGTTTTTCGATAATTAGCACGCATCTTAGTGATTATTAGTACGTTTCTTAGCGATAATTAGTACGAATCCAATAAAAAGCATTCAATTTCAAATTTAATTTAAATCTAAAGGAGTATTACAATTATTTTTTAATATATTTAATCTCTATATTGTCCCATCTTTCTGAGCAGATATCAACAAAAATTCGAAATACATTAAATACCGGGCTTTTAGTTAATTAGCACGCATCTTGGGGGTGGTAATGCGTATCTTTCATGAGTCAACGAAAAAAAATCAGCGAAGACCTTAGAAAATTGGTAATTTAGAAGGTTCTTAACGAAAGATTGTCAAAAAGTAAAGTTTCTCGAGTTCTTGATATTAATGTGTCTTGCGTTTGAAAAATTGTGAAAATTTATGAAGAAAATGGAACGCTGACTGAACAGAAAGGGGGAAGGAAAACTCCAAAAAAACTCACCGCCGAAATTTAATCAATTTTGAGCAGCTTAATAATTTATAACGATCTTTATACTTTAGACGACATGTTTTGGCATCTTCCCATAGACTTACATCCTTCGACAGTCTGGAGATGGCTAAAAAAGCTAGACTTTTAATTGAAAATAACGCGAAACATTCCAGAAAAACGAAACTTTCTGGAGGTTAAAGAAGAAAGGTTGCCTTATGTGAACTGATACCAATCTACGTCAGTTCATATTCGGTACACCAACACCATATATTTGGACGAAAGTTCTTTTAACCTGCATATTATCAAAGCACATGCAGAGTCGAGAATTGGAACGACTCCAAATCATATCGTTTCAAACTCCCGAGAAAATAACGTTACGATGATATTGGCGATAAATGCGCACAATAATGTTCTGTCCGAGGTGATCATTGAAAGAGGGGTGAATGGAGAAGTTTTTAAAGGCTTTCTCAGAAATCTCGTTTCCATACTCGGTGCTGAAAATTTATATAAGTTAGTGTTGGATAATGTCAGGTTTTATCACATTTAGGATGAATTTCGCATAATTTTACCTTTAAAATAGTGTACTTACCAAGAAATAGTCCTTTCATAAATCCGTGCAAAGAAGTTTTTTCAAAAATAAAAAACTGCGTTAGAAGGGGCCATAGAATGCTTGGAAATGAAGATTTGCTAGCTCGAATGGTGGAAGCATGTGGAGAAATATCTCCCAAGGATCTTTCTCATTACATTGTGCATTCTGAAAGTTTTTTTGATGACTGTTCAGAAAGATGGGACAAGATAGAGGTTAAATATATTAAAAAATAATTTTAATAATCCTTATAAATTAAATTAAATTTGAAATTGAATGTTTTTTCTTGGATTAGTACTAATTATCGCCAAGAAACGCACAAATTATCGCCAAGAAACGTACTAATAATCACTAAGATGCGTACTGATTATCGAAAAACCCGGCATAAAAATTTAATATAAACGAAAAAAAACTATATACATACTAAAAGATTTCTACTTAATTTCATTAAGCTGATCTAAGCACCAGCTAAATGAACTAAACAGTTTTTTGATCTTTTCGTCATTTAAGTCATCCATGTGTTCGATTTGGTCTTCGTTTATAATCGAACAGAATATTTTGTTTATTTTAACAATTATCTCATCTGCGTGATTCGCAATTTGAGTTTTGCTTAAATAAATTTGTAAAAATACATGGCTACGTCGGGTAATAGACGGAATATGTCATCAGAGACTGCGGCGGCAATATCCATCAATTGTGGTTTAACAATCGGAGTCATAATGCGATCTTTGAAAGTGTATTGCGGTTCAATTTCATCCGATATCCTGTATGGTTCTGGTGGCGGATGAGAATTTATGTGAAGAACACGCTCAAGAGCTTTCTCTTAACGTTTATTTACTACAGTGATACTATCGGATATAAGTAAATGATCTTTTTGGGAGTTTCCATGAATTTGCGCATGCGAATCTCGATTAATTTTGAAATCTGCGCGGTTGTGGCACTGAACACATCGGCAGTTTTCACCACAATGCATTTTGTTCTGGGAATGAATAACTTGATACTTGGTAACATTCACAGTATCCTTTTAGACAGTTTGATTTAGTACAATTGCAACCTTATTTTATAGATGGATGTATACCACTACGGTGTTGTCGATCTCCTTTATCCTAAATATTAGAAAAACTTTTGATTTACGTTAGATCCTATTTTTATTCTAGATTTGAAGGCATCTTTATTTTTAGATAAAATATTCTGCATTATTAAGAAGATTTACGTTTATTGCTTTGAGTCGCTGTTTATTATGGCCTTCATTGTTGTAACAGTTTTTGCAATTACAATCCTTACACATTAGCCCGATCTTGAAACACTCACAGTAGAGTTTTAAACAATTTGATCGGCCGCAGTTGCATGCCTTTTTTTCCGGGCTTTTTTTTGAGCTAAAATATCATGAAACAGAAACCTGGAGGCTAATTTTTTTTGTATTGTGCTGTCTTCTGCCGATTTTTCTTGCATTTTTTCTGGCTCAGACTTTGAACTAAATGGTTCAGATGCGCCAACGGACTGAAAATTTATAGGAGGATTATAAATATTTTGTTTTTGAACAGGAACAAGAATTGCACGAAAGGTGATATTTTCTGGTGCTCTTGGACGGTATAGAAATGGATCTACGACATGAGAATTGAATTTTTCATATCGTTGCGGATAAGAAAAATCATTTGAAGAAATTGGATGAGAGAATCTAATTTTGTCGGAAATTAATTTTTCAGGTCTATTTTTATCATTTGCAGAATCAAAATTTTCATTAGTTTTATGTATATCGAATTCGGTAATAGTTCTTTTCATTCTTCAATTTGATGGAGATGATTCTACGATAAGCCCCAAGAGGCCAATAAAAATTAAAAATAAACAATGATGGGCAATTATGCTTAATGGTTGCCCGAATAATTTAAATTCTAAACGTACGATACCGCACCGCCACATGATGGCGCTTAATATTATCATTAAAACAATATTTAAAACTTCAATGCACCATATTTTATAATGATTAACGTTTTCGTAGTATTTTTTTGCATACCCTAACATTTTTTGCCCCCGCAAAATTGCGCCCACTCACTTCTAAGATTTTCTGTCCAAACTGCCAGGATTTTTCTTATATTGAGCAATTTTTTTAAGTCAATTATTATGCACAATTAGTTTCGTTAAGGCTGAATTTTAATTACTGTTTTAATATGATTAGTTTATAAAAATATACGCACGCGCAAAATTTTATGGATTTTAATGGATCGCCACTTCATAATTTGGGTGTGTCTGTTTTATGTATTTTTTGAAACTGCAGGGAGTTAGATTCGAAGATTTCCATGTTCACTCCTTAAAAATTGTTCTTATACCTTTTGAAAAATTATATGTCAATGATTATCCTGGAATTATATCGAATTATCGTATGTTAATTCCTTGGTATAATTTTTGAGATCGATTAAAAATCTTCAAAACGTAAAAATAACGCCAGTTTTTGCCCTTATTCCAGAAAATCTTGTTTTTCTGAATTAAGAAGCTATAAAAATTTTGACACGCCCTCATAAGTTTCTCAAATAAGTAATTTTAAATTTTCGAAAATTTTTGATTAAAATTAGTCGAAATAATAATATTATTTTAATATCTATCATTCACATAATCTTGTTTGTTTACATGTATTTTTTAAAAAAATTTGGCGACTAATTTATAATAGATCTTACAATTATATTCTTCTCCGCGAATTTACGCCATAAACTTTTTATTAATTTCCAGTTTCTTTTACTTCCTCTGATGAAAAAAAAATCCCTAATTTGTTATTAAATTCTTTTCACACAACTTTTTTCCTTTTAATTTTAAACGGCCATTCTTATTTTCCATTTAAAGCGATTTCAGTCATAGCATCGTGTCACTGCTTGAACGACTTTTTGCATTGGAATAGATGATTGTGATCGTCAAATTGTGATTGTGTTTGAGGATAAGATTGGGATAAAGTTATTCATACAGTTTGAATGATGGCTCGACCATCTTAGATTGTATTAGTACATTTATAATTTTAAAGGAGAATACGAGGCGCAGGAATTATAGGGTAGTTGATTGAATTTAAACTCTTTAATTTATGTAAAAAATGTAACATTAAACACCATCGTACAGTAATATCGTATTAGGAAATTACCTATTAATTATTTACACAAAAGTCAAATACCTATAAAAGAATTTACTCATAAAATTTGATTATCTGCGAAATTACCTATAACGTTAACACATATAGAATGGAAACTCGCTGGTAATTCTTAGTCTAGAATTCGAATTTATTTAAAGTATCAGAGGAAATGATTTGCAGTGATACCTCGCATAACGTACTTAATTCATTCTAGGAGTATGCTCTTTATGCGAAACGATCGTTATGCGAAGCCTGCTTTGTACTAAAATAGAATAACACAAAATTTAATTTTTATGTCGACAAAAAAATTAAAACCTCGATTGGAGCAATTTTGTGCGTTGATTTCCTTCCATCTTAAGAACAAATGCTAATTCGTGACAAAAACGCGCACTTAAGCGAAATATTGGAATCTGTTTTAGTTCATTGTGCGAAGCACGGTTCGTAATGCGAGTTATATTAGCAAAAAAAATAGTAGGATATGCCCAACGCACGTTATTCGAGGAGTACGTTATGCGAGGTATCACTGTACTTTCATATGGAGGCTTTTTATTTAAAAAAAAAGGTTGTATTATGGTACATCTTTCTGAAAATGCTAGATCTATGATAAAAACGGCTGCAATTGTTCTTGCTCAAAAAAAAATTATTTAGACTAAAGTTGAAGATCCGACCAGAGCCATTCATGAAACTGTTTCCGATAGAATCTCGTTAATGAACTAACTAAATAAAGCATCAGGCAAGTATTTAAACATATTCCGTAGTTCAAATTATCACAACAAATATTGCAAACGCTTCACACCTGTTTTAGGATCAAATTCTTCGATATAAAATATAAAAAAGTGCAAACAAAATACATGCAAAACCTCTTTTAATTTGCCAAGTGAACCCCAAGCTCTTTCTGCTATAATTATTCTTAAAATCTTCGCTATACTTATTTAAATAAAAGGATTTATTGTGTTTGAAAAAAGTATTAACATGCAAAAAATAATTAATTTTGCAACAGATAATCGGTAAAACTTTAACAATATATCCTAATTGCTTCTGTGTACTGCACATTTAAAACTACGCCATCATTATTTTTTTAGTATTATGCAATACATGTTGAAATATTTAATAAATTAATTTCCATCGTTTGTGCTTTGTTACCAAACAAAAAATTGTCTTCCTGTCGACATCTCATATATTTATGTAACTTCGTGAGAAACATGAATCCCTCATGGATTGTTATAGATTTTAAAATGGCTTCGTTAAGAGCTTTTGAGCAAATGCTTCCAAATTCTATTTTAAAAGGATTTTTTCACCCCGCTCAATCATTTTGGAGAAGAATTCAAAAAAATTCAGACCTCTTGGCCCCATATAACTCAGATCCAGATTTAAGCCTACATTTTAGGATGCTTTTACCACTATCATTATTTCCTGAGCATAATTTTGTCTCTGCATTTCAAGAATTATTAGAATTTTCTTTTTATGTGGATAATCTATCCTTTATTGAACCCCCTTATTACGAATTTTGATGATACATATTTTGGAAGAACCGCTGCTAAAAACAACAGAAAGAATAATCATTTTAAAAGAAGTTTTTGGAATCTGAACAGCACAAGATTGGCAGGTCAGGGTAAGACAACTAATGCATTAGAAGGTTGGCATAATTGATTATCATAAAGTGTTAAATGCTGCCATCCGCCCTTATATAAATATATTGAAATACTCAAAAACGATGAGTCTTAACATGCTCTAATTACTCAGCAACTATTAACAGGGCACGAATTTTCTAAATAAAGAAGATTTTTCAAAGACACACAACTCAGAATTTAAGGGTCTGTCACACTTTATGATCGATCATAAATAGTTGTTTATTTAAAAGCGCTCCTAATAACATCACATAAAATTAAGTTTTAATCCGATTGGTAATTTCTCTTCATGAAATTTTAATATTAATTAAGAAAATAGAGAAATTTTTTTACTTTTAAATCAATTAAACACTCGAAATTAAAATTATTACGAATAAACATTGCTTTTCAAATTTTATGAGGGTAAAAACTTTGCGCTATGTTGCATTCATAAATCGATTTTTATTATTCCTTTATAAGTAATTTCCATATAATCAGTTTTATAGGTAAGAGTACTTACAGTGTTTGAATCTTAAATCGAGCACGACTCATTTTCTATCGCGCATAAAATAATTTGTTGAATAAAGCTTAAATAATACAAATTTTACTCTAATCAATAATTTTTTTATTCCTCGTTTAAAAAACCCTTCATATGGTTCATTATCCGTTGAACGATTTTGGTATAATAATACTTAAAGCATGATTTATGGCTCTTAAATTTTCTCTCAGATTTTTATGTTCAACTTATTCAAAGAAATTTTTTATTCCTCATAAGTTCAATCAATTGGATTTGTGAATGCTGAATAAGTAGACAAAAATATTACTGATTTATTCTAGTTTTAAGGCAAATTTTTAAATTCTTAAGATTTTTTGAATCCCATTTTATGCATGATGAATGTAGAATTCTTCATTCCTCATGATTTGAGGCATCTAAAACATTTAACCAAAAACGATTGATATAAATTAGTTAAAATTTCATTCATTATATAATTAGATAATTAAACCAAAAATCATTTTTAATTAATTCAAAGATATTATATTTTTAATTATGCGCCATAGCAAAAAAGTCATGCTTGATTTAAGATGCAAACACTGTAAAGGTAATTTCATTAATTCGATATTTTCTTTGAAATCGAATCAAAAACAAGATTCGAATTCGATTCGAAAAAATGAGATTCGATTAGAATTTTTCAAATCATTATATAGCTAGGGTGACCAACTGCGCTTAATTTCCCGGGACAATCCCGAATTTTGCGCTCTTGTCCCGGATCCCGAATTGGAAAGAATTTTTCCCGAATTTTAAGGAAAAATTAAAATTTCCAAAAATGCGTCTGTTCATTCCAAGTGAAGCACCAAAAGAACTGAGAAATTTGACTGATGATTCTTAAAATTTAATCATAAGAAAAATTTATGATTGTTACACGACGATGATTGAGTATATTGAAGCTTGGAAAAAATCTCTGGATGGCATTGAAGTGTTTTTATGGATGACAATGTAGAAGTATCGATGCAAGGAAGAGGTTGTAAAATCTTTTGATTTTTTTGTTAGGCGCTATGGAATTAAAACACAAGAAATTGTTAATCATGATAGTCTATTTCAGGGGTGTCAAAGTGGCGGCCCGTCTACATTATTTTTTACTTAATTATTATTAGGCATAGTATGTTAAGGGAACCTTTAAAACATAATATTTTTATTTAATTGAAATGGAATTTTATAATTTTTTTTACAGTTTGAGAACAAAAATGGTTTATTGTTTTATTACATAAATTTACGAGGTTTAATCGTATTTTTTCGTCTACTTATCACATTAATTTATTCTATTACACTGATAAATGTTCTCTGAGTCTGTAAAAAAAGCTTCAAGTAGTAAAATAAGTTTTGCTAATGTAAATTCAAATAAACGGAAACGTACTATATCCGGAGATGGTCGTGAATTCAAGGAGGATTGGACGATAAAATATATGTTTATAATGTTCAACAACAAGCCTATGTGTTTAGTCTGTGAAGATAAAATAGCAGTTATGAGGAATAAAATCTCAAGAGGCATTAAAAAACAAAACATGAAGCCGATTATTCAAAATATGAGGGAAAAATACGCGACGATAAGATCCAAGAATTTAAAATTGTTTTTGAACAACCAACAAACTTATTTTTACAAAATGAATAAAGAATCTGAAGCATCAGTAACAGCTAGTTATGTAATCGCCCAAGAGATCGCAAAGAAAACAAAACCTTTCACTGATGGAGCATTTATAAAAGATTGTATTATACAGGCTGCTGAAATCGTGTTTCCAGATAAAAAGCAGTGTTTTTCTAATATAAGCTTGTCGCGTAATACAATTGCGGAACTAATTACTGAGTTATCTGACAATGTACACTTGCAGTTAACTGAGAAAGCCAAAAGCTTCGTCGCTTATTCTTTTGCTGTCGATGAAAGTACAGATATAACTGACACTTCACAAGTAGCTGTATTTATAAGAGAGTCGATGAGGAACTGAATATAACAGAAGAATTAGCGGCATTATTACCGCTAACTGGAACTACAAAAGGAGCAGATATAATGTCAGAATTTGATAAGCTTTTGGAGGCATTTGAAATGGATTATCACCAAATGAAAGGTCTGACCACCGACGGTGCACCTGCAATGTGTAGTAAAAATATTGGTCTTTGAGGACTTATACAAAAAACCCGTTTCGATAGAGGCGTTAACGGCTTCTTTCTTCATTCTCAATGCATTATACATCAGGAAGCACTATGTGGGCATGTTGTAGAACTTGATCATGTGATGAAGATTGTTGTAAAAACTGTAAATTACATTCGCGCACATGCCCTTAATCATCGCCAGTTCAAACAGTTTTTGGATGACGTGGAGGCTGAGTATGGTGATGTGCTGTACTATTCAAAAGTTCTATGGCTAAGCAGAGGAAACGTTCTCAAGCGATTCTTTGAAATACGAAATGAAATTGCAATGTTTATGGTTCACAAAGGCACTGAGATTCCAGAAATTTTTGATGCATCTTGGATAGCAGATTTAGCATTTCTTTCTGATATTACTTATCAAATGAACTTGCTAAATATAAAACTGCAGGGTCGAGATCAGTTGATAACAAATATGTTTGACCACATACGAGGATTTGAAACGAAATTACTTGCATGGGAGAGAGAGGTCAGAAGTGGAAATTACTGCCATTTCCCGTTATGCAAATCTATTAGAGACACAAATTCAAATGCCGTTATGAATGATGAACTTTATGCTACTAAAATTAAACAGCTGCATTCAGAATTTCAACGACGTTTCTCTGACTTTCGGTCAAATGATTTTTTATTCAAGTTGTTTGCCGTTCCGTATTCAATAAGCCTTGATGAAGCACCAGCAGAAATGCAAATGGAATTGGTCGACCTTCAGTGTAACGAAGGACTAAAAGCCAAATTCGGAGAAGTACCTCTGCAAGAATTTTATAAGTCTTTGCCGTCAGATTCATTTCAAGTTTTGCACAGTCATGCTGCTACAATGTTGTGCCTTTTCGGATCGTCATACCTTTGCGAGCAGGCTTTCTCACTGATAAATTTAGCGAAATCAAAATTAAGATCACGACTTACATCAGAACATTTGAATGCTACTATGAGGGTGGCTTTGTCACAAAAAATTAAAGCAAATATTTCCAAGCTCGTTTTATGCAAGCAGTGTCAGAAATCTCACAAACTTTAATAATAACAGAAATAACGCAGTTTTACATAAAAGGATTAAAAACATTATTAGATAATATTATTATAGTATTTTAATATTTCTTATGATGATTAAAAATTTTTTTATTAGTTAAACAGATTTTCCTATGATTGATATTTATTTGACTTTTGACATACTGGCCCTCCGTTAGATTTCTCTTATAAAAGTGGCCCGCAACCCAAAAAAGGTTTTACACCCCTGGTCTATTTGATGAATTTGCACAAGTCAATGATTTTATTCAAGTGGAGAAATCTAAATGGAATCAAGAAAAGTTGCGAGCAGAAAAAGTTTTACAGAAATTTTTGCAGAATTTCGAGAAAATTTAATACGTTCCGAATTTAGAGAAGCTTGTTGAATTCACTGTCTCCATTCCAGGAACGTCGGTGGAAGTCGAAAAATTTTTTTCCCTTATAAACTAACTTTTGACGGATGAAATGAGTCAACTTGAGTTCAGGACAGGATTCTATGATTAATATGCAGTATAATTATGATTCAATCCGCTCACGATTCTATCAAGAAGTAAGAATCAAGACAACTTTATTAGAAAAATTCATTCTGTAGAAAAACATCTGTAATATAATTTTTTTACAGGTTTAAAATAAAAAATTTGTAATGTCCCGAATTTTTACAAAAAATCGATGGTCACCCTATATATAGCTGACAGGCAATATTATCAACTAAATTAAAATTTCTGGTGTTTTTATGAGTCAATAAGAATTTTTTAAAAACGTACAGAATTTGCATAAATCAATAGAAGCGGCTAAATATGCGTTATTTTATAAATTAAAAATTGCCGTGCAAAACGAATTAATTTCTTAAAAATCGACTAAAATTTCTCTGCATCGTTAATTGATGCAAAAGTCAATAAATAATTATTATTTGTATTCAGAAGCATAACTAAGACTTTTATAAGATAATTTTGCGATAATTATCAAATTGATCCGATAAAATTAATTTTTACTATAAACTATTTAAATAAAGTTTGATAACAGAATAAAGTTAGCCATAAGGTTGAAGGAAAATTAAAATCATGCGTGTTGTTGTACGATTCAAATTCGATTCGAAAGAAAACTTACGATTCGCAGGTCTCTATGATAATCTGATCGGAAAAATCGAGTGCCTTACTAATTAGATTTAATTTTTTATCATTTACAATCAATCTTCTCATAAGTGATAGTTTTTCTTGCTTAAAAATATCAGATAAAATGGTTTGAAGTCCGTAGTTTTCAGGGAATAACCTATAGACTGATAATATTTCTTGTGTAATTCCTGCTAATTGGTAGATAATTCAATTACAAACATTTAAAAACATTCATTAAATGTTTAAATGTGCGCAATTTATTATCAAGATTCTTGTTACTGACGATTGTATTATTTTTATACGCAAAGATATTCTATGGTAATTTATAAATAAATCGTTAACAACTTTAGCCGCGAGTTCACATTCAACGAAAATAAGGCTGGTTATGGTGTCAATACTCTTTCTTTGACTCAAAATATATCCAAAATAAAATTTCTTCATATCAAATATAAGTCTGCCATTTGACTAGTCTTGTTTTGGGCTTAAAATATTATTCGATGTCTTTCGACACAATTTAGATTTCAATCGGCCTTAACTGTAAATAGAATTATTTTCTGCACAATAATATCTCAATTACATACATGTGTATTAATAAAATATTGAATAGCCAAAAATCATATAATTTAATAAATTTATTGCAGATATGTATTCACCTATAATTTCGAATACTTTGGCAGAATTTGTAACCTATGGTCTTTAGTCATGCAAAAAGACGACAGTCAATACCTTTTGTCCTACATTTCGAAGTCTTTAAACCTTTTTTCAGTATTCAAAATGCTCATTATTATCATTTTGTGTGAATTTTTATAGCACCAAAAATTAAAGAGGATATGTAAAAAGATCGTAAAACGAATATTGCGCAACGGCAATTCCGCAGCGGCAATTGCGCAACGTCAATTGAGCAACGTCAATTGAGCAAAACATAATTGCGCAAAGACATAATTGCGCAACGGTAATTGCGCAAATTTTTAAACCAATTTTTCGTTTTCTACTGAGGAAATCTAGAGTAATGATAATAAGCAACAACAGCAGCATGATCGTCGTGTTGATACGATTGCTCTCGAAATTTATTTAGACTTGCAGCGCTGTTACATACAGAAATCACAATGGTAACTTGTTATGATTTATATATATTCAGAGTATACAACTAATTTCAACAGAGAAAGGAAAACCTTGCATAATACACGATAATGAAACTTTCAGAAAATCTCACATCACTAAAGCTAATAGTATTGTATGGCGGTGCACCATTAAATCATGTAATTCCACGATCCATACTAATATTGAAATTAACAATATTATATCTTATCAGTCTGTCCACTCTCATGCCCCAAACGCAGACTTGATATCAAAAAGAAGATTTGATCACATTGTCAGAGAAAGGTCTGTGATGGCAAACGACAACCCAAGATCTATTCTGATATCTGTATTGCAGGATGCAAATATTACCCACAATATGTACCTTCCTAAAGAAAAAACCACTCTAAGAAATATTCAAAAACAACGGAGAGCAAAACATCCTTATCCAATTCCAGAATCTGCTGCCAATTTTATAATCCCTAATGAGTTTTTTTTTATTAATAATGAATCATTTATTTTTTACGACAGCCATAACATAGAACCAAGTAGAGTCATTATATTCGGGTTACAGACCACCATTAATTATCTTACACAAAGCCAGAGTATCTACTTTGACGGCACATTTAAAGTGGTTCCTGATATATTTTTTCAGCTTTTTACCATTCACGCAGCCTATCACAATTATATATTTCCCGTTCTTTTTGTTATGATGGAATACAAGAGAAGGGAGTCTTATGATATTGTTTGGAGAGCAATTCAAACTAGAATTCAGTTGGCTCCTAGATTTTCAATGAGCGATTTCGAATTGGCCTCAATAAATTCATTTAAAAGTTTCTACCCAGATGTTCAGCATAGCGGCTGCTTTTATCACCTGTGCCAATCTATATGGCGAAAAACGCAAAGTCTGGGGTTGAGCAGGCAGTATAATGAGAATGAATCATTCAGATTTAAAATTAAAATGTTGCCAGCCTTAGCCTTTTGCCCAATTCAAGATGTAGGCCATTGTTTCGAAGAGTTACAAGATTTATGTCAAACGGATGAAAGCTTGATTGTTCTACAAGAGCTATTCAACTACTTCGAAGACACCTATATTGGTAGGAGGCATGGTAGAAGAAGAGAGATTCCGACATTCCCAATTGCTCTATGGAATCAGTTCCAGAGAATTAATGAAAATCAGCCCAGGACAAACAACAACGTGGAAGGCTGGCACAGAGGTTTTTCCTCAATGTTCAATCATACTCATCCTAACATTTATATATTTTTAAACAAAATTAAAGAAGAACAAGTCTTGTCAATGTCCAGGATAGGTCGTTTAGAGCACGGAGAACCATTCTCATACGCCGGTCAGGCACAGCAAAATGCTTTTAATCAAAGAATTTCAAACATAGTTCTTGAGTACAACGAGGTTTCCCATATAAACTACTTGCAAAAGATTGCAAGGCTTTATAACTTTTAAATTAGGTGTTATTTTCCTCTTTCTTTTTATTTTTTTTAACTTTAGACAAATATTTCGATATAAATGGGAAAATTATGATAACATAATGGATTTTTAGAAAATATTTGCGGAATTGACGTTGCGCAATTATGTTTTGCGGAATTAACTTTGCGCGATTGCCGTGAAATCGTAAAAGATTTGGCAGAATATTTGCTCAAGACGGGCGGCCAAGCGCTCTGTAACAATAAACAATCAGAACTAGACTAGCTACTTGACAGGATGAAGTAGCATGTAATATCTCATCAGGAAGCGTTAAAAACACTGGACGAGGATTTTTGTTCAATATTTTGGGAATTACGACAATATAATTTTATATTAAGTAAAATATCCCTTATCGATAAGGAATTGCTGGTTATTGTCAAATAATAAAAAAGGGTTCCGCGAATTATTAACATCAAGTTTTTATTTGAAAATTGAAATCGTTCGATCGACACTGATACCGGTCGTTTAATTTCAGCAGAGTTTTTAATTGTAAAAGAAGCAGAATAGTAACTTTTTTAAGCGGGAAAATAAGGCCCTGGCTGCATACGATTTTTTGACTATCCGGTGTGTTAATGGGTATTTTCTGAGTAATTTTGTAATGAAAGGTCAAAAAAATTTATTGAAATAACTTACTGAGAGAATCATTAGCGTTATCTTAATTCTCACTGTTGACAGTCATAAAACGAGGAGAACACGATTACATCGTTAAAAATAAATATTTTCTTCTATAAAATATTTATTAGCTGAATAAATATAAAAATTAGAATCTGGCTTGAATTTTTTTACGCATGAACGAATTATTAGCGCTAAAATGGAGAGTCTAAGACGAGCTGCTAATTTTTCTCAGGTAAAAGACGAACTTGGAGAAAAATGTGAAAAATTGTTTTATGAGTTTCTTAAAGCGTATTTAATTCCTAAAACACAGTCTATCACAAGACAAAAATAATGAATACGCTAAAAATATCGAAAAATTAAAAAATTCCGAAAAAAATTCACTAGTTGTTGATTTTGTCGATGTTGAAAAATTTAACCATGTATTATCTGCAACTATACAATCATACTATTATCGGTAATGTCTAATGTGTGATTAGAATCTCAACCTACCTAAACAATGCCGCTAGAAAGATAGTTCATGAAATTGCCAACACTTCACATGATAAAGAAATATATGTGAGTTTCTCAAACGCCCCTGTTCGTATAAAGTAATTTTAATATATTTATTTGAGACTGCGAGAGCTTTCAACCAAAAATATTGGCACATTAATGACTATTAGTGGCCAGGTGGTTCGCTCACGCCCTGTCTATCCTATGCTTGTCTCTGCAACTTTTAATTGCCAAGACTGTCAGACAGAGATTCCAAACGTCGATCAGCAATTTAAATACACCCAACCAACAATCTGCCATAATCCAATCTGTCAAAATAGGCGAAAATTTGTTCTCGATTTAAAGTCCTCTAAATATGTTGATTTCCAAAAATTGCGCATACAGGAAACACAAAATGAGATGCCACGTGGAAGTATCCCTAGGAGGTTAGTCCATATTACGATCATAGCATTAATGTGATTCTGCGATCTGATGTCGTCGAGAGTGCCCAACCTGGTGATCGGTGCGATTTTGTAGGTACCCTCGTAGTTGTTCCTGATGCCGCTAAAAGTACCTTACCATCAGTCCGCGAAGAAGGTCTGCAGTGGTTAGGCGATCATTCATTACTTAAGTGATTCTGAAAAAAATTCCAAAGATCTAAACTATCAGCTCGCTTTCTTAGTTTGTCATGTATCTTCTAGCAGTCCCAAGGTAACTTCTTGAGGTTTAAGCTAGTTCGGTGGTCGAGATTGCTTCTATACTAATCTTTCAATTGAAGAAATAAAAAATCTTATGAGTGAACAGGAATGGAAAAAAATATATGAAATGAGTCAAGATCGAAACCTTTACAACAATCTAGTTTCCAGCTTATTTCCAACAATTTACGGTTAGTACTTGAGCAACAATTCTAACCTCATAAATCTCATCTCGCTCTCATATTTCTTCCACGAATGACATTTTTATAAAATTATATCGGATTTTAGTTTATTTTCTCGTCTGGAGATTCCCCTATCTCTAGTTCCTACCCTAATATCAATTTCTCGTAGTTCTTCTTTAGCCTACCTCGGTGCCTATTTCGTTTTTCAAAAATTATATTTTATTTTAACTTCATAATTAAGTAATTTCAAAGTCGCTGAATGCTACGTTTAATACCAATTAAGTTGTATAAAGCATCTAAGGACTTCTTATCGAACAAAATTAAACTTCATCGAAAGCTTATGTGTAGGCGGTTTATTTTGGCGGTTGCTGTCTCGCTTTAAGCAGTGGAATGAAGTTTTGGTTCCGGATTTTTTGGTCGGTGCTTAGACTTAATCGCAGGATCCTTCATATATCCCCACTGACTAAGTTGGTAAAACTTTAATTTATTTTTTGTGTTACATAATGCTACGTGCTTACCTTGTATATACCATAGTGTTCTTCTGCAAATATTTCTTAATCGTATTCTCCTTTTTATTAGTCCTTTCAAAGTAATTTTTTTGATCGTTCGAAATTTCATATCTTAATCTTTAAGGCTGCGAAGAAATAAAAAGAGGAGTTCTTCTTATGCTCTTTGGAGGAGTTCCAAAATCAACTATTGAAGGCACTAAACTTCGAGGTGATATTAACATCTGCATTGTTGGTGATCCAAGCACAGCTAAGAGTCAATTTTTAAAGTTCTTTATAGTTTTTATTTAGACAAGTCGAAAAGTTCTCAACGCGCGCTATATATACGTCTGGAAAAGCCAGCAGCGCTGCTGGTCTTACTGCTGCAATTGTTCGCGAGGAAGAATCAAGAGAATTTGTGATAGAAGCTGGCGCGTTGATGTTAGCAGATCATGTATCTAATTTTATGCAACATTTAGGGAATATGTTGCATTGATGAATTTGATAAGATGGATCTTCGTGATCAAGTTGCCATACATGAAGCTATGGAACAGCAAACGATATCTATCACAAAAGCTGGAATAAAAGCTAGTCTTAATGCCAGAACATCCATTCTTGCAGCTGCCAACCCGAATGGTGGACGTTATGATCGTTCAAAGTCTCTTAGAGTAGGTTCTTCTTGTAATACAAGAAAAACATATCCTTATCAACCCCATTAATGTCTCGATTTGATCTTTTTTTCGTGCTTGTCGATGAATGCAATGAAGTATTGCTGATTTTTAATCATCACAGATCACTGATAATGCAATTGCACGATGTATTGTAAATCTCCACCTTAACTGTGATGCTCCTATTGAGAAGCCATATAGCATGGTTTGATAAAAATGAATCATAGGATGAAATTCAACGCTATATTTTGTTCGCTCGTCAATTCAAGCCTATGGTTTGTTTCATTCCATAAATAATTTTTAGATATCTCCAGAAGCCGAGGAATATTTCGTTCAGCAATACAAAATTCTTCGTCAAAGAGATCTTAATGCTGTTACACGATCATCGTGGAGAATAACTGTTCGACAACTCGAAAGTCTTATTCGATTATCGGAAGCACTTGCACGACTGCATTGTCAGGATGAAGTTCAGCCTAAGCACGTTAAAGAGGCTTATAGACTACTCAATAAGAGCATAATAAATATTGAAATACCAGATATCGAAATAGGTGACTTTCCTGATGGTATCATATTTCTTAACAAATTTCAGAGGAGATTTCTCACCCTCTTTCTGAGACAACTCGACAAAACATTCCAATGGAGACAGCGCTTAGCCAGGAAGACATTGGAAAGCGACAAGTCAAAATGGCCTATTCAGAGTATCAAAATATTGTACATGCGCTGATTGAATACCTTCGTAAAAAGGAGGATACTTATACTGATGGTATCATTAAAACAAAAACGTAGTTTCTGAAGGGGTTCGTATGAGCGCTCTTGTTAGTTGGTATCTTGAAAAAATTGAAGAAGATATTGAATCTGAGGCTCAACTAAGAGAAAAAGCTTTTATCGTTGCAAAAGTCATAGATAGTATGATTAACAAGGTTTACTGATAATTTTATTCATAGGATCATATCATAGTTCCGCTGCGAATGGCGGGAGACGACAACGACAACAAAGATGATCCAATATTAGTTGTACATCCGAACTTCGTGCAATAAAATATGTTTTATATTGTTCATTCATCGCTATTGAGCTTTATTTTAAGCTTTGGCAATCTCAAATAATTTTTTAAGATACTACATAAAATAAAGTTATAATTCTAAAGAATATTCCAAAATATAAAGCAAGTTTGAAACATAAGAGTACTCAACAGAAAACGGTTAAAAAATAGTGTCATTGTTTTAAATATCGATCATTGGAAATTTAAACATTTTAAAAATTACGAGAAGACACTTTTCAAATTCTTTTTATCGCCGCAGATTCTTACTCTGCTACAAACCTCGTGTATAAGCTTAAAAAGCCAAAATGTATATTTTGTGGCCTTGTATCATCCTCCTAATTTTTATAATTTTCAAATCATAAACACACAAATAAGTGGAGACGGATTATTTAGGCGCCTGTAATGCAGGAAGTGCCATTAGGCTTTAACTCATCGTACCATTGCTAACGACAACAGAAACCCTTTTTGATTGGCTTTTTTTCTTCGAAAAATTTTTGTGTCAAGAGAATAATACTCTTAATAAACCAATGATGCATGTAAAAAAGAAAAAAAATTTGATTACAATTTTTATTCTTATGTTAAGAGTCATTAAACTGTTATGATAAATTTGTTTAAATCTTTGAAAGAAATATGGTTAAAGTGACTAAAATATCTACATCAAATGTTCAAATCAAAAATATTTAGAAAACGTAGAAAATCTACTTTGTCTCTCTAGGGTGAGTACATCATTCTTCAAAGATGTGGCAACAAAATAACGCCGTAATGCTAAACAAACTCTACAATCTTAGTTTGATAGTAATAAACCCAATCATAAACCTATTTTATGCAATAATTGCACTGCTTGTAAATAGATTTAGGTTTTGTATTTAATAAGGTATCACCCTCGTTTTACATGTAAGAGGTTGCCCTGCTTTTGAGACTAGTAATCCAAACTCTCCAACATTAAGGTTGTAAAAATAAAAGGATTTACAAAATTATTAGATTTTAATTCAAAAATAAGTTTTTTATTACATTAAATGGGTGAAATGTGAAGGAAACAGAGATTTTTAATATTTTTTTTGAGCGATACAAGTAGTCAAATTAGTGGTGTTCTCGGTACCAAAATTTATCACGGTTTTACCTGCTTTAACTTTACTTTTCCCATTTAATTTAATTTTTTTGTCACGAATAAATGATATGAAGCAAAAAATGTTCTTGACAATCAGAATGAAAATTAACACATGGCGGTGCGGTATAATTTTTGAAAACAACCGAAAAGAATAGTCTTATAATTTTGAAGATCACTAGGTAGATCTTCGATCCTTAAATTTATAACAATTGCTTAATGATGGCTTAGTCGATTAATGCGGAGCATATTGATAACCATCTAATGATACTGACGATTCGAGCGGTAAAAGTGTAATTAACGAGCCAATCAGGCAACCAAGGGATATTAACCATCAAGAGAAGTCGAAACGCGCGTGCTTTATCTTTATAATTAGTTGTCGTGCATAATGGCACGGCGTTGGGCGACGGCGGCAGAGAATAACAAAACATATTGATTCAATTTAGTTGTTGTAATCTTTTTCAATATTATTCGACTATGATAAATTATTCAAATAAATAAATTTCAACTACCAAATCATTGTACACAAATTACATAGCTACTAGCGCGATTTCTTCCACGTACCATAGCAGCGTAATTATTGCATCTTAAGTTAACCAATCAACTATTTGTATGGAGATTAACAGGAAATTTTTAATAGTGACATATGATTGAATAGTTATGGATCTGCGTATAAGATATTATGCAAAAGAACTACTATTGTCAGCGTTAGTCAATTTATATGTGAATAATTAATTTTTTTTAAATTTAAGTTATTATTGGGTGATTTTTATGAATTTTGTTTTGAGGCTCGGCTCAATATATTTTTCCTGAACAAATTAAATGTATTTACTTTTAATTCGTCAACCATGGAATTTATTTTAACATTTAATTTGTCATTTCGGGCTCTGATTCTCATTATTTTATTTTTTTTATTCTCTCTTGTGATGTCAGTTTCGTCTATTTCTTGTTCGCTGATGAAAATTTAACGAAATTACGTAATAGGTTTGTCCGATGAGGAAAATATTAAACTTTTTCTTAGACTTTCTACGATTAATACTGATTATACTTAGTTTGCATTGAGAAATATCCTTTTTTAGAACTGCACGACTTGACTTTAGCTTATTGATTTTCAACTTCAGTTCTCGTTGTCTTATTTTGTAATTGATTGTTTCTAAGAGACGCTGCTAGATTTAATTTCATTATTCATACTTTTTCTGCAACTAAGCTTGAAGGATTAAAACCTTCTTGCTCATTAAAATTCATTAACTGATCAATATTTGTCATGGTACCTCAAATGGATATTTAACGATATGGATTTGTGAACCACTCTTTTCCGTTGCCGATGACTTCTCGCATACTTTCGTCACCAAGAATATCGTTCCCTCATTGCTAATATCTACATGATAATTAATTGAATTACTTTTTTGAGATGTTTTTGTTAGTTTTATTTGGAAACTTACTTGAGACTGAGATGTCCATTCTATCAATATTCCTTTATCAAAAGGAATAATGAAATGATCGGTAGAGTCAGACTCTAAATTTTAATAAAGAAGCCCAGATTTTGCATTCAATCAAAAAATATTCAACCTAAAAATGGTTAATGTTACGGGATATCTAGAAAGAAGAACCGCTAAAACCAATTATGAACTCTAAAATGGGTTTATAAAGAAAAAACATCAAATAAAACAGGGTTAGGTAGGGAAAACTGTTTTTCCAGATTTAGTACATTCAAAGCAAATACCTTTTATATTATCGAATATTTGACACTAACTTTTAAAAGCAAACCCTAAATTACAAAACGCTCAACCATGTATTTTTTCCCGCTTTCAGCAGGACTAGTAAAAATAAATACTAAGATATAATCAGATTATTTAATAGCACCAATAAATGTTGGAAAATGAACTACAGCGATGGCTCTAATAACGTACTTAATTCGTTCAAGGAGTGAGTTTTTTAAGCGAAACGATCGTTATGCGAAGCATGCTTTGTACTAAAATACAATAAAATAAAAATTAATTTTTATGTCAATACAAAAAATTAAATCCTCGCTTTGGAGCAATTTTGTGTGTTGATATCGTTATATATCTAGAATAAATAATAATTCATGATAAATACTAGCCCTTAAGCAAAATAATAGAATCTGATTTAATTAATTGTGCAAAGCAAGGTTCGTTATGCAATTTATCCATTAGCAAACTTTTTGCAAACGTTTAAAAGAACAAAGACGATGGTGAAAGGTTTGATGAATGTCATCAGGATTAAGTGTAAAGGGCAGTAGGATTTAATTTATCGTCAGATATATCATATATCGTTTGTCTACTTGAACTCCTGATAATCTAATGAAAATTTCGAGTTTATTCGACAAAATTAAAATTAAAAATTAATGAATATTAACGTATTGAAATTCAATTATTTAATAAATAATGTCTTAAGTTAGGGCAGATTGATATATTGACCTAGAACGAGTCTTAGATTCATAGTATCAAAAATAACTGGTACCGGGGTTTTCGATAATTGGTACGCATCTAGCAAAAAGAGTTTAATTTTAATTTTATAGTGCATAATATGGTATATTATATTATTTTTGAATGTAATAAGCACATTTCTCTGTAATTTCTTTTGTAGCAATCATTAAAAAAGCGTTATTAATATAACATATGCCTAGTTTACTATGATTAGTACACATCTTAGCTGAGTCAAAAAAAAAACCCAAAATATATAAACAGAAGGGATCGCAGAATTTTGAAATTTAAGCCGCCTTTAACACATTAATTAAGGTAAATATCCTTAAAAGGATGGTTAAAATAGTTTACGTTATTCTCGTGGACATACACCCTTCATGAATCTAACTTCCGTTGTTAGCCCAGAAAATTTTTCGCTTTAGCATTGAATTATCAGTTTTAATCTCATTCATGATAAATTTATATAAAATTTGCCCACTGAGAATGTTTATCCACCAAGATACAATACAGTGATACCTCGCATAACGTACTCCTCGGATAACGTACGCTGCGCATAACGTACTTTTTTTTGAGCTTATTGATAACTCGCATAACGAACCCTGCTTCGCACAACGAACTAGATCAGATTCAAAAATTTCGCTTAAGCACGCATATTTGTTATGAAATACGATTTATTTTTGAAATCGAACGATTTCAACACACAAAATTGCTCAAATCCGGGGTTTAATTTTTTTAGTTGACATACAAATTAATTTTTTTGTTATTGTATTTATGTACAAGGCATGCTTCGCATAACGTACGTTTCGCATAAAGTACTTACTCATAAAACAAATTAAGTACGTTATGCGAGGTATCACTGTACTTCGTTAATTTATTCGAAGAAGCTATTTCAAACTATAAAACTATGTCATGGGCTAATATGTTTAGAAACGAAGATTTACTACCACAAATGGAGCAATCATGTTGATAAATTTCTAATAAAGATCTTTTTCTTGATAAAATGGATTCAAAAACTGTTTTGATGATTAATAAAAAAGAAAAGACAGCCATTGGCTAATTGTAAATAAAAAATAACTTTAATATTCCTTATGATGCAATTTAAATTTGCATTAAAGCACATTTTGCTAAATGCGCACTAATTATTGGCAAAATGCGCACTAATAATCACTCAGATCCGTACCAATTATCGAAAAACCCGGTAATTTACAGGAATAAAACATTTTTTAAAATAATTATAAATTTATATTTCGATAATAACAATAGAATTATAAATATAAATATATCTTTTTCTATATCATAAAATTACCTTGTTTATGCTCAACATGAAAAATATTTAAATCGTGTTGAATATCGTCATTACAATAAATGTAAGATGGAAGAGCCAATACAGTTGTCTACGATTATAGAAATGAAACCTTTAGCTTGATTTTTTCCGATTCGATCTGGGTCGAATAAGATATATTAAGATTGTAATATTCGTCTAAATGTTAATTATTACTTATTAAAATAATATTATGATAAAATTATTCTAAGTTTATCGTAGATTTAGTCTTAAACATTGATTCTCGACCTTTTTTGTGCTAGCCTCGACCGAGAAATTTATAAATAGTCTCTGTCCCAAGATCCAGTTTCAATATAAAAGTTTTATCAATAAATCTAATTGAAATTGCGTCACCCCTGTCCCTCTCCGTTGAAATCAAATTACCCACTCGTAGGTCGAGTTACCCACGCTGGGGAAAACTGGTCTATCATATTTATTTTAATAAAAAAAACTATAAAACAATTATTTTTAAGATTGTTTTAAAAATTCTTACCCTCAGCAAGTCTAAGGATATCTTCTCTAATATATTTGGCTTGAATATTCAAAAAAATTTGAACGCAATCTTTCAGTTCCATAATTTTAATTTAATTAATTTTTGTGTAAAACAATAATAACATATGTGTTTGTCGGTGATAGCGCTTATTTAGGAATACAATAAACATTAAGCTTTTGATGTCGCCTTTTAGAAAAATAAAAATTATATGACTTGATAATTTGGTATAAAAAATTAAATTTATTTGCTCAAATAACTCTGACTTGGAAATTTTTTAATTTACTACGCTAAAATCCACCATTTTTGGCCTATTATATCGGCAAAATCTCATTTTCTTAAAGTAAGGCCATATTTTTCTTTTTTTTATTGAATTTTAATCTAAACCCTAATATAACAGTCCAATTAACAACCATAATCTATGAAATTCTCTCAGAATGAGCAAAAAACCCTAAACTATTCTATTTTTCAAATAAAGATTGTTGCCGTACCCTATTATGGAGGCACTTAGATTTTTAAGAAAATTTGGAATAGAGACAATAAAATAAATTTTTTTAATTAAATAATTTGTTTTTTTAAGCATTTTTCGTTCAAGGCCATTAAGGGAGTTTTATCAACGCAGCCGAGCCGTTTGTGGAAGACGTGACCAACTCGGCCATTTCAAAGTTATTTTATCAAAAAATTTCTGTTAATGTTTTTACCAATTGAGCATTTACATATCGAAATTCGACTTAAGAATTAAGTTCATCAAATTTTAATATTTGATACAAAGATAATGTTGATATAACACAATAATAACATAAAAACTTGATTTTGAATGCTTGCATCACCTATAATGAAATATTTTTCGCAGTTGCAGAAACTGCCGAAAATAAATAATTCAATATTTATTAAATATCATAATCAACGCTTAAATTAATATCGATGATAAATTCGTCAGAGACCGTTTATTGTTAATCTCACATTAGCAAGTGGAATCCACAAAGAATTATGTGCCTAAAAAATCTTATGTTACGCAAGTCAAACTCATCTATTCTCAGACAACCAAAGTAATTAATATTCCATGAATAGTTTAAATCTAAATATGTGTTAACATGTCAAACAGGACTATTAATTATACAAGATTTGTTAAATGTTCTTGTTTGTATAACCTTCTAAGATCAAAGCGGAATTTTTTTATGAAATTTTTAATTTTTGCTTCGTTTATTTATATTTTGGTTCAATCAACAAGATATCGATTCAAACATGGTTTTATGGTGCCAAAAGAATTTATACACATAAATAATTAAATGTAGCCCAAAATAAGATCTTGCAAACACCATAGTCTGCTTTCAACCCATAAACGTGCCTTATTGAAAATATGAATTACTGACGTTAATCACAGAGAACTTAAGGTATAATAAAAGATATAAAGATTTCTATAAGATCTACAAGCTACGATTTAGAAAATATTAAATCCTGTGATTTTATTTCACGAAAATTATCCACCTTTGCTAGTCTGAGTATTATCTGTTCCCATTATTTCGACCTTCCATGTTATATCAACAAAAATCTAATCTTTGTGAACACTAAAAGTATCTTTATATTTGTGAAATAAGCGAAAAGAACCTATTTTATATGAATGAAGACTTAAAATCAAAAGTTAAAATTAAGGAAGTAAAGCTAATAGATAATTAATTATTCGATGAGATAATTTTTCAAATTACATCAGGTGCATTTTAGTCGATGTTAAGTTGCATTAAATATTTTAAGACAGTTTGCTTTTCATCTGAACTCACCTGAAATTATACGAATAATTGAAATAAAATTTCAAAATACATACGATTATTGCCGGTACGTTAATATTCTCTGAGCTTGATATTTATAAAAAATAACGTACCTATCAAGGTTCATATGTTCTTGTTTTATTGGAATCGAAAAATTTGTCATGTTTGAAAGATTTTTTTTGCAACTTAACAATCTTTCATCGATTTTTGCAATTTTTCGATGCTTCTCGACAAAATTATGGTCGGAATTCATCGAATTATTTTGAAAAATGTGCAGAAACTTCATAAGACTTAAATATTAATTTACGTTCCTACGATGTTTCTTCGGGGTTTCCTGAATCTAGTGGCTTTATTTTGTGATCGATTTCTAGTTCCTTAATTAATTTACCTACTTTTATTACAATCACCAAATTCAAGCTGCATTTGCGATGAATAAAGACTGTATTGGTCGTATTTAGACTTGTTTATTAGTTTTTGTAATTTTTGTTTTTTATTGTGGTAATTTTTAATCTGTTTAAGACAGTATCGATGATAATTTAAGGTCTTAGATATTATTGGCCATCAAACTTGATGTAGTTTAACTGGGCACGCGAATTGCTCAATTATTTTATGGCTTTGTTGGTTTAAAATCTTGACTTTTAGATCAATTTTGCATAAATATTTAGAATCTTTATTTGTAGATTCTAAAGCTTTATTGAGCAGTGAATTGTTCATTAAATTAGAAAATATCTAAACTTAAAGTGATAATAAATTACCCTAATATATAACTTGATGCGTTTCATGGATTTTGCATCAATAAACCATTGGCACCCAATTTTATCAACATTTATTATTTTATTAAATGTTTCAGGTTCTCCAGTATCTAAATAATATATAACATTTCTACTTATTTCCATTAGTTTAATGTCATTTGGTTGTAAAACCTTGTAAGCTCTAATAACGTCCTGTATTTCTGTGTGAGATGAATCCAGTTCTACAATGATCTGACATTGATTCATCTAATTTACATTAATGTTTGAATTTTCTTTAGTTAATATCTCTGTCTGTTTTATTTCGAGCAAATATGGCGTATCTAATAATAATCGAAGAATATTAAATGATTAAATGAAAATGTAATTACCTTTTTTCATATGGAAATATATTGGTTCAGTTTTTCGTATCTGGGAAATTCCATGCAAATATACTTCCATTAAAATTTTTGAAATTTTTAAAATTTGATATTATTTGTATAAATCTAGATTTTCATTTGTTTGTTTATTATGTTGTAATATATCCAGATAACATCCGTTCTTTTTAAATCGATTTTAATTTAATATAATTAATGATTATTAACCCATTCTTATGATTTATTGATATTTTGTACGAAAAGCCATTTTATTTTCATTAATTGGGCATGACAGCATTTCAACACTATTTTTTCATAAAGGCTTTAAAATTAGATGAATTTGATATTTTTATCAAAAAATAAATATAAAAACACCAGCATAAATTTTAGGTTGTTTTAGCATCATGTTTATCCTCACTTTTCCTTAAACTGGCCTTTATTTTGTTGTATTCTTGCTGTGCGTGCGAAAAATTATGAAAGAATATTTTATTTATCGTTACTTTTGGCTTTATTTTTATGTTTATCAACTTGATTTTTGCTAATAATTATAAATGACTCCAAACAATTTTAATAAATCTTCCAAATATCCCAACCCCGTGGATACTTAAGAGACCTTGAAATCAAATTCTTTTTTCACATAATATCGTCTCAATGGAAAAGTACCTCTATGGTACCTCAATTTCATTGATTACATGATCATTAATATTTTTCTGGAATAGCTTATTAAATTTAACAAAATACTGTTTTCTAAAGCGTTTTCCCTATTAATTGTCATTCTTCATAATAATATATTAACGAATAGTATATCTATAAAACAATATTCAATATCGTCACGATGTTATTACTGCTCTTGAGGATCATTACAACATCATGAAACCTAAATTAATTATTGTGCAATTTAAAAAAAAGTTTTTTATTTCGTTCCAGTATTTTTTAGAAATTGTACAGTAATTTAAATATTTATAGTCAGCAGTCATAATCGGTATGATGTTTTTAGTTTCTTGAGTCGTTATACAACTGATGAAGCTGGTATATGAAAAAGTTGTTTCTATTATCTTAGAAAACAAATAATTCAGCTAAATTAGATTTTTTCACCTCTATATTCTACGAACAAACCTCGACCGTTGAGAGATAAGAACATGGATATGTCAAAGCCCTCCGTCCTAACCCCACCTAAAAAATTAAATAAAAACAAGCTAAACAGAATATCCGACAACGATATAATAGATAATATTTATGTATATCTCCTCTCAGATTAAAGACGAGCACAAATTAATTAATAAATCGATTGAAAACCACAGAAGTCAACTCTAAAAAGCCATTAGATTATCAGTATGTGATTAATAAAAAGAATTTTTGAGAAAATCTAAAAACAATGAAATTAGTAATTTTCTAATGGCTTACAATTTGGCCATTTAAATTAAAATTGCAAATATCAGCGATTTAGGATTTGGGATTTAATGCTTATGTAATTAAATTATACTTTCAGTCGATGAGAACATATCAATCACTCATGTTTTTTTTCGTCTAGGATTAACTTAAAATGTGCAGGGTTAGGATTTTCTTATAAATTACGTCCTCGTAGCAATTTTGATGCACACTATTTATCTCCTTGAAAATTATCAAAGCTTGTGGCATTAAAGTAGATTTTTATAGTAAAAACCATCTAAATTTTGTACAATAATGCATTTTTTATGTATTGTTTTTATTTCTGAATCTTAAGAGACACAATATCATTTAAACTAACGATTTTTTAGTTTTTAATCAAATAACGGGGAACTTCGCAAACAAATAAAATGGAACGAGAAACAAAACTTTCCAACGAAAGTGATAAACTTTTTTATTTGAAATTTATATGTAAATGTTAAGGTGAAAATTAAAATATCAAAAAGCACTAGTTCGTATCAAAATATCTCAAATAATCAAAAACAATTTTATTTTTATTCTTTAATCGAAAGCAATTCAATGGTTGATTTTGTGCCATCTTTGATTTTGTGCCATCATTTTCGTCTAAGGTTGTTTCTGAGATCTTACCTTTATAAATTTTCAACCAAATGATGATTGATCTTCAAGAGATTCGACAATCTTAAATCGTCAAATATTACAATACATTGTCTATAACAGCACTTTTTTTCCCAAATTATCGTATCTAATTTTTAAAAGCCATCTAATACAAGAATAACTTATCGACATTATCCTGAGAAATTCCGAGGTGTTCAGTTATTTTCTGTTTAAGTTCGTCAACTCTTGAGGAAACCAAAACAATCTCCATTTGAATCCTGAATTATGTTCCAGTTCATGTCAATTAAATAACAGAATATCGATTTTAGCTTAAATGAATTCCTAATAATTAATTTTCTTATTTCAATATACGAAGATTGGAGAATTTGAGTTAACCTGGTGGCATCGACCTCTCCAATCAATTTGGCCAACTGCTCAGTACTTATATTCATTAGTTTGTATCCTTAAGGTTTCAAAAATAACTTTACCATTAAAATCTTTTAAAATTGAGGCGGCTTTCTCAAATCTGTTTGAAATTAACCAAAATTGAAGCTCTTGATGCTCATATTCTGAATGCTGTTTGATCCTTAAATAAAATCGATAGCTAGTACTCCTTTGCTTGTGCAATTAGTATCATCAGGTTTAACATGCAGGTAAAATGAAGCTTGGCAAGGCTCTTTCCGCCTACAGTAAGATTTAGGATATACTTTATAGGGCTTAGCAAACTGACAGCATTTAATCCGTGCGATATATCACTTTTCCTTAATTTTAAGCTTTTAAAAAATACCCTGAATTAGATGAAAATGAAGAATAAAAGTTATTAAGACTGCTTCTGTCCTCTTTAGGCTTCAACTAATTTGTTAAAATAATCAATAAAATATTTGAAATTAGGAAAATCAAATTTTTAAGTAAGAATTAAGATAATTACGTTTCTTAGGACAGTTTCATTTAATGGAATTGTATAATGTTCCTAGAGGATCATATAGTTGTGATTACTTCGAAGCCTCTCAAACTATCGGATAATATCGACTTTCGTTTTTCAGCTTCCATGCTCAGTTGATTCATTCTTTGCAATGTTTGTTGCTTCTGTTGTCCAAATTTAGAAATAATATCAGTATAAATTTTCTTATGTTTTTCTTCCAAAATTCTGTTTCTTTCGAGCACGTGTTGAAAATTTTTAGCCTTTAAATGTTCGACCTCGTCAAAAATATCAAGATATTGATTTCGATTTGTTCTTCTAATTTTTTCTGAGCGACGTAATTTTCGCTGTATTTATGATCATACCTCTTTAAAGCCGCCAATTTTCCTGATTTTGTAATTGAATGTCATCATATTTAATCTTTTCAATAGAATTCGTTGTATTTAAAATTCTCGTCCTATTTCGGTAAGATTTAAATCCATCTCTTCTTTGATATCATTCTGCTTATAATTTGCGTATAGTTTGATTGCTTTTTTCGATTCTTGATGAAATTCACCAAGTTTTTGCTTCTTATATTGAATTTCGGCACTGACATTTTTGTGCTCGAATTTTATTTGGTCCATATTTGATACATACTCCTGACTCAAACCTTTCAACTCTCGATCGTAATCAAATGATAAATTGTTTAATTTTTCAAAGTTATTGGAAATTAAATTTTTTTCTTCCTTCAATAAGGAATTCCAATTGTGATCGATATGCTTTTGATCGTCAAATATTTGAAAATTTTTGTTTGATAAGTCCATAAATATATTATCGATCGATTGACGAGCTTCAATTTGAGTCAAGGATTTTTGACTTTCTAATTCTTTCACACGATTGACTAATTCCTGTTCAACACTCAATTGAGCTCTTCGTAGCCATTTTGTATTAGATTTTATTTATTTTGCCATTTAAAATAGTTTGATCTATTTCATTAAATATTTCTTGATTATCAAGATGAATATTTAAAATCTTGTTTTTTATTTGATTTTGACTTTTAAAAATACACGATTCAATGTCAAGTATCTTCTTTTCCTTGTTTAAACATAATAGCTCTTCCTGGGCAGCAATTTTTTCTTTTTCGTGCAAGAAATTGCGGTCAATTTGAGATAATTTAGCTCCCAATTGTTGCTTCATTTCATTCGCTGCGTTTTGATTATTATATCTTTGTTCGAGTCCTTCAGACTTTATTAATGATTCAAGTAGAAGTTTTTTTGATTCAAGAAGTTTTATTTGTAGTGAAGCTTGCTCATCAATCATATTCTTTTCTTGTGAGTGTTGATGTTCGAATTCGAGTTTTTCTAGATTTTTTTTTAATATTTCCTGATCGTATGATAATTGATGTCCATTTCTTTTATACTCGATCATTTTTTTATTGATTTCTTCATCTATTTCAATCATGGATTTTCTTTGATAAAGCTCAGCATCGAGTGATAATTTTTTATGCTTGGCAATTTTACAATTTATTGTGCTTTCGTATCTAAATTTAAAACCATTTCATCAAGTTTTTATTTTTAATAAGATGCTCAGCTTCTAATAGTGCTATTTTTCTCGTGGCTGTCTGATTGAGTTCTAGTTTATCGGCTTCTGCTTTCCGTCTATTTATAACATTTTCAGTTTCAGCCAAAAATTTTTTGGTAATTTTTCTGCTTCAGCTTCTTTTTGAATTATTACTTGCTTTAATTCTGCTTGACTTTTTTTGAAATTTTTCTCGGCCTCTGCTCTATGCTGTTTGACGTTTTCTCGGCCTCTGCTCTATGCTGTTTGACGTTTTTCTCGGCCTCTGCTCTATGCTGTTTGACGTTTTTCTCGGCCTCTGCTTTATTCTGTTTGATGTTTTCTCGGTCTCTGCTATATGCTGTTTGAAGATTGTCTCAACTCTGCTTTATTTTCCTCGATGCTTTTCTCAGCCTCAGACCGCTTTATAATTAAAATCTCTTCAGCCTCAGCCTTTTGTATTCTCAATTGTTGTTCGATTTCAGCTTTCTGACATTTAACCTCATTCTCTATTTCGGCAGATATTTTATTTTCAATGACCTTTTCTCGCTCTGTATTATATAACATATCTTGTAGAGATTTTTCCAAAAAGGCAATCCTGAGTTTTACTTGTTTGTCAGTGTTGGCGCTATTTATTGTTTTTTCAAAAAAATCGTTTTCGATAGATTTTTCGAATTCGATCTTTTGCAAATTAAGTAATTTATTATTTTCAATTATATTTTCATCCATGTCGAATAATTTATCATCGATAAATTTTTTACTAGTAATTTTATTGATTAGAATTGAGTTAGATGTATTTTGATCGACTAGTTTTTCATCAATTTTTACAATACTTTTATTTTTAAAATCTTCAACATTTAAAATATTTTTCTTATGTTTAGTTTCTAATTGACTTAAACAAAGGTCTTCAGTTATATTGACCTCCAAATCTTTCTGATTTTTTAAAGTTTCCGCTTCTATTATCTTAGAAACAATATTTTGATTAGAAATTTGATAAGAAGCCTCCAAATTGTCAAAATCGTCATTAACGCCAATTTTAATTCATTGGTCTGTTGTTCAATGGAAGATTCTTCTTTAAGCCGTTCAACTTCAAGATTTTATTTTGGGCATTGAAATTCTTTTATTTTTTCCTCATTAAACATTAATTTTGCATTTTCCTCCATTAAACAAGATTCCAATTTAGTATCTGCTCGATTGCAAAAAAGAGCTTCTTCCAGGTTAAACAAGTCAATATCATCTGAAGCGTACCTACATTCAAGGTTAATTATATTTTCAATCTCATTCATTTTTAATATATTTTTCATCGACTGTATTCTTTATGTCCAATTCGGCTGTAAATTTTTATAATCAAGAAGATTGGTGTTTTGACGTTTTTTAGAGTCAAGTTCGTGCATTTGCTTATCAATCACAGACTGAGAAGTGAATAACTCGTTCTGAATCTGTTTTTCTTCGTTGAATGTTTGTTGATTTATTTTAGAAATATCAGCCTTATAATTCTTCTGAATCTCATTTATTTCAGAATTGAAATTTCTATCTTCTTCATGATGAGTTTGATCAAGATTATGTTGGGCTTGATCAACCAATTTACTTAAGTTGTATTGAATTTCAGTCTTTAGGTTCTTATTATGGAGTAATTCCAGTCCTGTTTTATATTCTAAGTCATATTCCTTTTTATTTTTATTTTGGACAATTTCATTTAATTTTGTGTCCATTTTCAGCCTGAATAATTCATGCTGATTTTCAATTTCCTTAAATGACATGCACTTTTCAGTTTCAATCATGTTATTCATGATTTCATCTTCGTTTTGTGTTACTGCCTTATTATGCTTGAAATTCATAGTTGCTGAATTCAAAATTCCGTTAATCTCTTCTTCTCTAAGGGCGTACTCTTTGATTATCGCAACTCTTAAAAAGATAGTCTCCTATTGTTACCTTTCTTTTTCTTCTAGCGATTTTAGAGTTTCTTGACATTCATCCAACATTTGAAAAGAGTCCTGAAACTGACGGATTTCATTTTTTAATTCAAAATCTTTCTTTATGTATTTTTCAAGATCTTGTTTGAGTTTCCGGTCGCCGCCTTTAAACTTAACATTGATGGGCTAAACAGACCTTGAATACTTTAAGTCGACAATAGGCAACATTAGTATCGACGATGATTGTGTTATGACCATCCATATTATTTTCATAAAGAGTCTCGCATTTCAAAGTCATCACTGCCCCTTCACAGCCTTAAATTATAGCAATAATCGACACCTTGGCGTTTTTCAAAATCGCTGCCAGCAAAATTAGCCTAATTTTACATTTTTTACTTACGCAGATTATAATGAAGCTTCCGAGGTTTGAACTCCACGTAATTTCCCAAATACTTCCATATAAATCCTTCTTGCAAATATTTGAGAAAGGATCGTCGTAGTGATTAACTAAAAGTGTTACGATAATTCTTAGAGCTTTTAACCCATCAGATAAAAATTGACGAAATCGAATTAAAACTGCTGAACGATATTAATATTAATTTATCCAACGATCCATCTTTTATGCATTTGTAACTAGCACAAGCCAAATCGATGAGAAAATTATGGTGAGTAAAAGCAATTTTCTAATGTAATTTTAAATCGATTTTAAGCGTATTTTTTCGGCTTATATCGGCTAATTTGCGCCGAAAGCGCTTAAAAATCGAAATAAAGTATTGATAATTTAAGCTGTGAATTAATTTTCAAAAAAAATTAAGAAGAATATCCATAGGAAATTTTGGTGTCTTAAAGTCTCGTCTGAATTCGTTTAAAAATGGATGAAATTAAAAATAATTAAGTTTACCTGATTTATTATTTGTAGGTCATAAGACTAATAATAATCTTTAAATGCTATGATAAGATATAGTGGAAGTTTCTTGGAACAGTATTAATATTTGTTGGTATTTTACAATAGTTATTGGCCTTAAAATTATATTTGGGACTTTTTAACTGCAATATTAGGACCCCTCAAGAGAATTTACATACGTGCTGGGCGCGATATAAGCAATATTGATTAAACATGTTTTTATTTAACTTTTAGGTTCAATGACGATTTTTATACTTTTCTTTAAAATTAAAAAAAAATTTATGTAAAAGTTAAAAATTAGGAAGATTAAATGTGCGTATTTTTTTTGCCGAAGCCGCCTTTTTTCTCACATTTCTATAAAATTTCTCATATGATTTCTTCTAATGAACTTTTAAAATAAGAAAGTTATGATTATAAAATTTATTAAAAAATATAGACGTAACTTACTTATTTTAAAAAGGTCCGCTCCATCATTCTCAATTTGCCATCTTTCAAAAAACGAGTTTTCTTTTCCTGAATGATTTAGATCGAAGAATTCGAGTTTTAGTATCGTCTAAACTCAATCAATAAAATCAACTTTTAATGGAATCTGAAAATCCTTGTGGTCGGATAAACATTTAAGCTCAAAAATATATTTTTGCCCTAAATATTTCTATTACTAGCAAACCTTTATTAAGAAATGAGGCCACTTCATTGCTATAGATCTTCTTAGGGGAACACGGAGCTTTTAAAGAAGCGTAAATGTCAAGTCTAAAATGAATTATTTAAACTTAAGCTATTAAAACTAAAAATATAAACTATAATTTGATTAAAATAAAAATTGATTAAAAACTATTACTTTTGATTATTAACGTTGGGAACAACATCCACCGTTTGATTGGGTCCATTAAACATATAATTTGGAATAAAAACATTTTGAGGGTGATTTTCTGATAATTTTAGGAGTTTCATGATTATCACTTGCAAAGAAAATAGAAAATATAATATAAAGAAGGCGCTTACAACATTTTACCTGTTCACATCAGTAATAATGAAACACCGACAAATAAAAACATAAATAGGGTAATTTTTGTCTTTTTGCTTTAAAATTTATTTTAAATATATTTAAGGAACAAATAACAACGTTATTATTCGTTGATAAATGAATTAAAAATGCCACTGTATCAAGAAAAAAATCTGCAATTAATAATCAAGCTTGTTATCTGGCGGTATAAAACACTATAAGTCAAAGCGCATGTTTATGGATGAACACGAATTATTCGAAAGATAATGTTTTGTGTTTTATTTCAAATAATGCTAATAAAATATGTAAAATTTTTGATTTTTTTAGATAATTGCGAAGTCATCGTGCAATCCCGGTTAATTTTTAGTCCAACAAAAAACAGAAAAGAAATAAACCAAATTTTTATTATTTATTTCAGGCGAAATTCATTTTAAAGAATTTTTAATTTTTTCAAAAGAATAATACAAATCTTTAATCTAAAAGTCGAGCACCTTAATTTTTAATAATCTCTCTCAACATTTTAATTATTACGTTGAAATTTTTTGATCAATTTTAATCGAAAAATATCTTCTTCACTCATGAGCACTAGTTATTTAAACGCCTAATAATATAAGACAATATAAGAAATAAGTATCGACATTAATAATAAAAGTTTTCTCTGTTGGTTTATCCATAGCTCGTAATTCTTGACAGTTTATAAAATTTCCTCCAAAAAAACCATAAAAATCCTTGATGAAATAATATTAATTGGTAGACCATTCAAGCTTTTTATTTTGATTATATTATTAAAGGAGATTCCGGTTAAATCCGCTCTAAAATAAGTTAGGATGCATAAACTAATGACTAATTAACTACAGTGATAACTTGCATAATGTACTTAATTATTTCTAGGAGTAAGTACTTTATGAGAAACGATCTTTATGCGAAGCATGCTTTGTACCAAAATACAATAAGAAAAAAATAATTTTTCATGTCGACACAAAAAATTAAAACCTTTGTTTGAAGGAATTTTGTGTGTTGATATCGTTCAATCTCAAGAAAAATGGTAATTCATGACAAACACCCGTGCTAAAGCGAAATAATGTAATCTGAATTAGTTTATTGTGCGAATCAAGGTTCGTTATGCAAGCTAATAATTAGCGAAAAAATAAGTACGTTGAGCGCAGTGAACGTTATCCAAGGAGTACGTTATGCGAGGTATCACTGTGTATGAACATTTTCCCTCATTTTACCCTCAAGCGTAGTGTTCATGCTTGGTACAAAAACACGAATTTAAAGTTCTCATATGTAGCACTTTCCTTAAATAGTATTTAAAATATCGAATAGCATTTATTATGTAAAATTACCAAAGTACGATCTCTGCAATAAATAATAATAATTGTCAAAGATAACCTCAAGAGTTTATAATTAGACGATTAAAATCCGATTAAAATTTTCCAGATACATGGAATAATATATTTTATATCATTTTTATGCCATTTTTTTCATGTTAATACTAAAGTGTTGAGCCAAGTCCCTCAATTTCAGTATTTTATTGCAAATATTAACCTCGGATCACGGCTATTCAAAAAATAACTAGGCTTGATCATTGAATTTAAGAAATACCGTTTTTTATGGTACTTTTAAATAAGTTTTCAAAAAAATCTAATTGGCAGTTATATGAGCCAGACGCCTTCTCCCTAATGCGCTTACAATATTTTTTATAGAATTATGAACACTATTTTTTATGAACTGAAGGTATCCAGTGATTTAACATCAGCTTGTCTAAAATCCGGCTTTAAATTTTAAACTTATGTGGAAACAAAATTTAATTTTAATTAATTATTCATTAATCTTATATCTCACTGTAGTGTCGTTTTTACGCCGCAAAATCTATAAATTTATCATTATTATGGCCCTTAATAAAATTAACTGATAAAATTAAAATAATTTTACTTGAGGCTTAATAATATGCAGAATCTAAATTAAAATTAGCTCCTTGTCGTTTATTTCCGATCATTGTAATTCTAATAACGATTATCCTGTTTCTTTAGACGTCTTTGATACTTCTTAATAACGATCAAAGAATAATTTTTATGGTGATTTTTTTGCGATATCTTCTATTTTAAGCAAAGATATAGTAGTTAATAATCAATGTTGAAATTGATCTCGCCGAATTTCACCGCATATCATAGATATGGAATTTTAATAAATATCGATTGTAACAAAATATTAAGATTTGCAGAAGACTCGTAATATCTAATCCATCCTTGCTTAGTATTAATGTTACTCTTTTACCATCAACTTTTTAGCTAAAGAATCGATTCAAATAAACTGATATATTTAATTGACAGATTTACTCTTTCAAGTACAGTCATTAGATAACATACACTGTGACGTGTGATTGATCGGAAATTCCCCTATCGAGATGTTTGTTTGCATTTTTGATATTTTTAAATATTTTACGAAGATGAATTAGGCGTAAAGAAGAAAATATTTTTAAAGCATTCATGTTTTATCCTCAAACCATTCTCTACCACCTCTCCCACTCAACATGCATGCACTAGGGCCCTGTAAATATTCGATATTCGAATGGTTTTATAGCTGGCAGGCAATATTATTTACTAAATTAAAATGTCTGGTGCTTTAAAGGGGTCAATAAGCATTCCTTTTAAGCCTATAGAATTTGCAGGAGCGCGTAGAAGCGGCTTAATATGGATAATTTTATAAATTAAATATCTCATTATAAAACAAATAAATTTCTTAAATATCTTCGCCTGATTTCTCTGCATCTATATCGATACAAAGATGGTTAAACGATTTTTATGTGCATTCAGAAGTGTTTTCAACATTTTTATGAATAAATTTTCCACGATCTGTGTATTTATCCGATAAAATTTATTTTTACATTAGAATATTGAAATAAAGTTTGATTAGAGTATAAAGTTTGCCATAGAGGTCGAAAGCAAAATTAAAAGCATGCGTATTGTCGATTTGATTCGAAGAAAAATTAAGATTCGCGGGTTCCAAGCGTGTTACTTTTGTAAAATTGGTAAAACAGTGTCTGTGAGCAGGAATATCTCGTCACTAATTAATTTAAAAAAATAATATACCAAAGACTCAATTTTTAGTTGAAATGGTCACATGTCTTGGTGAGCAAATATTATAGTGATAATTATCTGATCCTTGGTTGTCGTAGTGGTTATAATCATTGCCAACGTGACAGATATCACAAATTTTTAACAATCATTTTATTAAAGATCAAAGGTTTTTTACTTACATTAAATCGTAGTTGATGATAATGAATTGTGAATAATCAAAATATAATTAAATTTCCCTGAAAAAGTAGTTAAATGGATTTCTTTCGCATGAAACATTTTAATTGACATAAATTAGCAGATTTGGAGTTTCATGGAGGAAAATTATTTTTTGGGAGTTAAAGTTGCATTTGAGTAATAAATCAACCGTCTTTATTAAAGATTTGAACAAAATCTATGACAAAGACAAAATCATGTAAAAAAATTTTGATCACTCACATCAAGACAACTAGATTGA
Organism: Cyprinella venusta; assembly: GCA_038021265.1. Lineage (NCBI taxonomy): Eukaryota > Metazoa > Chordata > Actinopteri > Cypriniformes > Leuciscidae > Cyprinella > Cyprinella venusta. The sequence goes on from JBBNEX010000093.1 coordinate 62,563, forward strand.
TATGTTAAGGTGTAAATTTACAAGGTCAGAAGCGCATATTCTAGAATTTACGCAATTTAACTGATTAAACGATTTTTGATCGTAATTTAAACGACTGTCCTAAAATTTTACGTTTCAATTATAATCTAATTTAAGCCATGAAAGTTATCATAAATCAAATTATACCTGTACTAAAACTAAATCTAATTGAAGCCTAGACCTATAAATTAACAAATGTGTGATGATTTACTCAAAAAGAAAAAAATAAAAACTTATTACGACTTATGACATTTAAGGACATAAGTGAGGTTCAAATTTGACCAAACATAACCTAAATCAAGGGGTTAATCATTTTTTGACGTCTGTCTATATTTGAATTAAACAATTGAGAATTATCTCGTTTAAACATGAAATTTGTGAGAATTCTAATCTCAAATAAATCTCAGAAACGGATATCGGAAGGATGACCAAAATTTGAGACGTAATTTAATCATTAAAATGGCGCATATTTTACAAATCAAACCTTAAGCGGTCTGTGAAATATTTTCGTAAAATCAGTGATGTTTTTCAGCTCAATTTAAAAACATATTTATTTTTTTTTAAATATCAAATCAACAACAATTTATGAGACTTTAAGTATTAAAGATTATTAAATAAGGATTTCTGTTATTAATTAATGATATTACTGTTAACAAATAATAAAACTAATAAATTCGATTTATCATAATCAATAATTAAATTTTAGGTGTGAAATCAACATTATTTATTATTGTTGTTACGCGCACGGGCAAGGGTGTTAATGCAATTCATTCGATTTTTAAATAAACAACAAGCATTTATAATTCCCTTAAGAAATCTGGCGCATGTGTATTAGAAACAATGTCTGAGCAAACTGAATCCGGTTGTTCTAATATCTGTAAGCCAATAGTTGATCATTTTTAGCACAGGAAGAACAGAGAGAAGGTTCGAAATATGTATAATACTTTTTAATATCAAGGACAATCGTACATGCGAGCTTATGTTCGCAGATTGTATAAAGCCAGTTAGTGCTTTGAGAGAGGAAAATATAAAGCGTACAAGATCTTCTTTGGCTGTTATGGATGTGAGTTTTAATTTTATAAAAGTCTATCATGAAAGAATTCTCACATTATATAAAAATTCCTTCCGACCATAATTGCCTTTATCGTTCAATACTCTTTGGAACCTTATCACTAAGAGATGATCCAAACAAGAAAGAAATGTGAGATTTTGTCCTTTAATTATTTAAATCGCTCTTTAAAGAAATTTATAACGATTTAAAATATTTTAACCAAATAAACAAGTTCAAACATTTTTAACTCTATTAACCTTAAATCATAAATATGAAAGAGACTCAAAGACAAATTATAAAACCTTTTTTTTCTATTTTTAATCAGCTGTCTCATTCAAGCTCACGTAATTTTGATTTTAGATCATAATATTAAAATTCCCCAAAATTAAAAATATCTCTCTTTCTTCATATATAGCCTCAATAATTTATATCTTTACAGAAGACAAATAAACCGTTCTAAAGCGCTTTTATGCTTAAACAGATTTTTCATTGTCTTATTGCATCACTATTTTAAACTATACATATTTTGCCTGATTGATATAAGAAATCATTAAAATTAGAAACTTTATGAAAAATTAAATCAAAATATAAAATTGCATCACTTAAATGATTGTATGACCCTATAAATCTTGCATGTAAAATTATTTCATTAACCTTCCTCCTTTTATATTATTTTCCCTTATTTGAAGTTTCTCATTTCCTATTTTCCCCTCTTTATAAGAATAGTTTTGCTATTCGTGAATTTTTACAAATTATGCATGCGTATTATACTTTATTTGCAAGTCCACTAGTCACTTTAATAAAAGTCCAAATCGACAACCCTTTGAACTAAATAATTTTTATTGATCATCATAGATTGTGATAGTCTGACCTTTTAGGTTAAAAGATAAAATTAATTCATATCGATCTGTTTTGATAAATAGCGGATATACCGATCATACAATATGCGATTTCATAGAAATGGTACGGTTCGTCCAAATTATTTTTAGGGTGAAGTTTTCTTTGATGAATTGTGGAATCCGTCCATCACAACAGAAAAAATATTCGTAATTATTATTTTTATAACATATTTAGAATGACCTTCTTGATCCAACAGTCGCTAATTATTTGACTGTATTTTTAAAACTTATGATTTCTGCACATCTTCTTGACAATGAAGATTTATACATGCCATTTATTGAAGGCTTTCCATCAATGCTTGTATATTGTCAAAGGGTATATAAAATATCCTTTATTTCTAGGAAATAGATCCTATTGGCCGCCATGGTGGTGAATTAGAATTATCTGTA